>CM023481.1:311124910-311580549 GCA_013339685.2 Hyalomma asiaticum
TCTGTGCCGAATCCCGACTTGATTATGAGGCGCGCGTAGTGGAGGGCTCCGGAAATTTTGACCACAATGGCCCCTTTAAAGGGGCCCTCTAGCACTTTCAAGCAGCCTTTTTTTTTCCTTGCGTGTTATGAGACCGAAGGACAAATGTTGCAACAACGACGTCTATAGGAGCGCGCAGTTCGAAGCAATTAAGCTGGCAATTTTCAAATACAAGCAAAAAAGTGCTAACACTCAGCTCGAGTTTCGTGAAGTGACAAGACACTTACGTATGACACAACGCGCAGCCAATGTTCCTGTTCTTTCCAGTGTACTACTGGTGACGCTGCGCTATTATTCTGTTTTCCAATGTAATGCCACGACCACTCACAACTTTACTTTTGTCCAATTATAGCCTTGGGCGTTATGTCGTCATCTCCGCCACAAATAGTTCCGCCGAGCGCCACCACGCGTTGATGCAATCGGTAACCGGACGTGGTGATTTCATTGCACGATTAATAAAATAGAAAATCAATTCATATGGTTGGTTTGACCCGTGCGAAAAGTATACTCAGCCATCTATTTACACGACCCGCAAATAAAACAAAACGTGCGCAAGGGACATGTTAGAGGGCTCTATTAATCGGCACTGAAAACGGACGGTATACACGGCCCTGTACCATTTTTCGCCTCCATCGAAAATCTGACCGCCGCAGCCGGGATTGAACCCGGCCGTCCTTCTTGTCAGCAGCCGAGCACCTTAGACGATGTACCACCGAGGCGCACATTGTTAATTATGTCCCTGGGCCCGTATTCATACATTTTTCACTCTAAAGTTGTACGTAAGATAATACTCCGGCGAATGCTGGGGCTGCACATATAACAAGTCAACGCTTTGGACAAACGACACACAACCTACGAAATAAAGGTGTCTGAATTCAAGTCCTGGTTCGTTAAATTTTGTTGACGTTGAAACATGTTGGATGAATGCATATCCGACTCCTCATAACACGCAGTACCATCCGATCCGTAGCACAACAAAGTTCTTCAGAAGCAGTCTAGAAGGGGCACATAAGGACATGCAGCGACGTTCCCACGGAAGAATTAATACTGGCAACACCTTACATTCGGAGAGAGACTTAGCGATGCCAGAACGTTCTGTGGGCGAAGACAACGAATTTTTAACACGCGCAAATTGATTGGTTAAATGCTACCTTGAGATGCCAGCAGCGAATGTGGTCACTTGCTTCACTGTAGAAGTTGCAGCTACAGGGATACGGTCCAGGGTTCCCCTAACACTTTTCGCTGTCAGGCTTGTCGGAGTGGCGGGAAAATGTAAAACAAAAAACAAAAAAAAACATTTCTCGGGTGGCTTAGTGTCGTGAGACCGTGATGTTCAGGCATCGTGCGCCGATGCCTCAGCTCTCTTACTTTCACTGACGCTTTTCGGTAAAACCTGCCCTGAAAAAAAAAAAAAAAAGGAGGCGGGGGGGGGGGGGGGGGGGTATGAGCGTGCTTTTATCGGTTTAACAGAGGACTCCAAACGTGTAATGATAGTCCGTATAAGTACAATTAACGGCTACTTACCGGCTTTGACAATACATGAAGTTCTCTAGTTTGTGCACGTTTTAGGAGTTCGAGAAATCAACGATTGATTGATTTCTGGGTTTTTACGTCCCAAAACCAGCTCTGGCTATTAGACACGTCATAGTGGAGAGCTCTGGAAATTTCGGCCCCCAGGGATTCTTTAACGTGCACTGGCATCGCACAGTACACGGACCTCAACATTTCGCCTCCATCGAAATGCCTCCGCCGCGGCCGGGATTCGATCCTGCGACCTTCGGATCAACAGCCGAGTGCCATAACCACTATATACCACCGTGGTGGGGCAAGAATAATCAACGAGGCTGGTGCAACTCATGAATATCAGGAATAGTGTTCTTGAGGGTACTCGGTACGTGCTTCTTATTCTTCTTTTTTTTTTTTTTAATCGGCAGCATTTGCCGCAAGGCATATAAATGAAAGCCGCACGCGCCTAACTGCATCGCGCAACAAATCCAGCAGTGACCCTGCAAACTTGCTATCCGTCACCCAACGCTTGTAGTTTTCAGGTATGTCTGGCTTCGGTCCAGCCTTTCTTAAAATGTTTAGTCTGATCGGCGGTGTTCCAGGGCACATCCAAAGCAGGCGCCTAGAGTCTGGTGCTCGAGGTGTTCGAGTGTTGCTTCATGTGCACAGTTCGTTGAATAGTACATAAAACGATTATTGCGTATGCGGGTAATGGCACGGAACGTTTCTGCTGCATTAGCCTTTTTTCACTGTTGATGCGGAGAGAGTTCCTACGACTATATATAGTCGTAGGAACTCACTTAAATTATATACAGCGAGAAGATTGCAGACATTGGAAATTTATATATAAATTTTCAATGTCTGCAATCTTCTCGCTGTATATAATTTAAGTGAGACACGGTACACGTAAACAGTGACGGTGAAATCTTCGGCACTTGAAAGGACATGAACACACGGAGGGGATCACCTGTTTTACACGCACTTAAATATGTTACCGACTTAACCTACAAAACATTTCGCTCATAAGGGTTTTCCGCCTGCCTTCGCTAATGTTTTTTCTAGCATCAAAACTGATACTGCCCACCAAGCAACTGAACAATCCCTAAAAAAAAAAAAAAGTAATCGATTAAATTTACGTCACTTTCGTCGCAACAGTTGTTGCGACTGCGCAAATACAGTATACAGAGCAGTGTTTATAACACAGTATATACTATATAACACAGTATATAGATTAGAAATATATTGTATGAAATAGCATGTATAGTACAGTATACAGAACAGTATAGTAGATACCGCACATAAAATTGACCAGGCTATTTTACTGCTTTCAAAATTTCATTCAGGACTCCCAACACCAGAAAAGGGGTCGGTATATATATGAGGCAGGCGCGCAAGCTGTCCTAGAACAGAGAACAGTTTCAATTACTGCCTACACTCTAAAATATCTCAGGTATCGGTGTAACTGGAAAATAAATAGCCTTGGCATCCAGCTATACTAAATTAGTATCTTATTTTTCAGCACGGTTACTGAGCCTGGTGGTGGAGTGCGTAACCTCTGTCGAGAGCAAGGGACATACCGCGCGAGGCAGGGAACAGTGGGAATCGCAGATTGTCTTCTATGCAATGTCAGTATACGGTAAAGAACTCCACGTGGTCGAAATTTCCGGAGCCCTCTGCTACAGCATCCCTTATAATCAATCATATCGTGGTTCCGGGACGTTGAACCCCAGAAACCAATCAGCCAATCAGATTATCTTCGTGGCGCTCATAGCACACCGAAGCTGTTACTCTGCAACCACTCCGATTCGTCGGGTTCTCTATGCTTGAGGACCACTATACCCTGCAAAAGCAGCAGTCACACGCAATGTTGAAGTTCTGACGAAATGGCGCTTCGCGGTACGCATATCTACATTAGCATATAGGAGAGAGATCGGCCCCGCCACGGTGGTCTAGTGGTTACTCGGCTGCTGATCCGAAGGTCGCGAGAACGAACCCCGGCCGCAGGGGCTGCATTTTTTATGGAGGCGAAATGTTGAGGCCGGTATGCTGTGCGATTTCAGTGCATGTTAAAGAACCCCAGGTGGTCGAAATTTCCTGAGACCTCCACTACGGCGTCTCTCATAATCAGAGCTGGTTTTGGGACGCTAAACCCCACAAATCAATCAGGAGATGGATCGCGCAAGCGGACACCAACCATCGTTATAGCAAGGCTGTACGTTTCGTACCAGCGCTTGTCCCGGTCGCACATTCGAACGCCTTGGCATGGAAACATAGGGCGCTCAGCGCTGCAGACCTCGATCGCAGCTGAAGCGTAACTCAAAAGTGTGAGGCCGTTATGTAGCTTGGCGAAAATCTGCGACGACGTTCGCACTCACTGGTTTTCTCCGAGCTCGGGGAGCGAAAGCCGCGAGACTTATGGGAAAATAGACAGGCCCTGCTGTTGCCGTTTCTTGCTGCCTTGGCCTTCCCGTTTTTAATCCTCACGTTGCAAGGAAAGCCTGCGCGACGGACAGGACAAATAAACGGGCCCGCCTTGGAGACGAGCGCGTGAAGCAATGGCTGCTTTGCGCCGAATCATTCACAGCACGGTGTTCGGTCTGCACATCGTTTCGAACAACTTTCGCAATCTCGTGGTCAGACTAGCGCCTGCTAGGAGCACATGCCTCAGGCGTCTTTTTCATCAACTCGGAGGCCGGGGGAGGGCACACACACGGGGCCGGCCCTGTGCTGACCCACGGGGCCTGGGCGAAAAACAAGGTCCAAACCTCTTCAAGCCCGCTCACGTCGTCCTTACGCCGGCCACCTCTAATCAGTCGAGGGAAGTCATAAATCGCGAGCTTGAGAGCACTCGCTCAGCGCGTCTCCAGATCGGCGGCCGTAAACAGAAAGGATCTGTTTTTAACAAGGTCAGATCAGAAAAAAAAAAGTGCCAGAAGCCTGTGGTTCTACCGGAGCAAAAGCGAAAACACGACGGGAAATTAGAGGTACGCGTAGCTTCAGCTATATACACCGCATAAGGAGTGTCACGTAATACCCTATAAACAGTGGTGCCCATCGAAAACTGAGCTTTCCTTATCAGTTTTCTTACTCTGCATTTTCTCTCTCTCTCTTTTTTTTTTTTTTTTTTTGCTAGTTTGGTACAACATGCGGATTTATTGCGCATTATTCTGAAGTGGTCGGTGTATTCAACTAATGTGCAGCGCCAAGGATGGTTCATTGCAGAGGAAGAGCCATACGCATTCGATGCTCTACTGTAACAGCATGTATATGCGATTATAGTGCAACATCGACTGCGTATAAGGATAAGAGTGTCTATACAGGCACTCTTACGACAAACTTTGAACGGCCAAATGCTTCGTTTCAGTGCTGTTGGCGGGCATCCGTGGATGAAATTACCGACACGACAGGCGTGAAAGTGAGGTTAGGAAAGTGAGCTACTTCTGCAGCCTTTGAAGGGAAATGAAGTTTCAAAAAAGAACATCTAGATCTGGGGATTATCATAGCCTCCATAGCCCCGTAAAAGTTTGGGCTACACGCTTTGTGGTAGTGCAACGATTAAAAGTAAAACCCCTCGCGAGTTCGATGTTTCCTGCCTTTGAAGTTTTCCCGTCGGTGCTCACTATTCCTGAACTATACGAAAAATACTGGCCATTTCGAATATGCATTGTTCGATTTGAGTACCAAATCGAATAGAACGCTATACGATTCGCTATTCTATATTTTCGAATATTCGCACACTGACTGCTCTTGCAGTGTGCCGGTCTTGCGGTAACCGTCTTGAGTGGACATGTTGCTTGTACTTGTCCTGTGAGGACGACGTAGTGCACGAACTCAATCAAGGTCGTAATTTTATTCTCAGAAGTGTCAAGACATTGTTAGTTAACAGTTCTTACGACGGATACCATCGCCGAGGCACGGAGACAAGGAAGTTAGGGACCTTTGCGGGCCACATAAGCCAAATAACACATTCTGCAAAAAGATATTCGCGCCACATTTTCTCTCAACACTCGCGCGATGTGCGCGCCAAGAGTGCGGGACGCCAATTAGCAGTTGTTTTATACCTATAGGGCGCTCGCAGACCTCGCACCTCTGTTCGGCTGCCAGAAAAGGGTCGGCAGTGCCCTGTGGCGAGGGAACCTGGTTTTGCCGCCGCCCGGTCTCGTGCGCGCCCGTGGTGAAAACAGCCAGACCGAAACATGGCCATGAGCCAAGTCGAAAGCCCGCCGCACGCAGCTCCTCTCTTTTTGCCCGCCGCGCCATGTGCCAGATCTTGAACAACTCACTCGCTGACCACGACGACTTCATGTAAACGGGCAGAGTGGCCTCCCCTTCCGGCCGTCATGTTACCCGCGTGCACCCCCGTGTCGACATCATTTCCCCCGAGCTGCCCTCGTCCCGCCATCACGGCACCTTTTGGAAAATACACCCCCCGATACGCTGACACCGTTTCATTTTAGGGGCGAAGCACCTTAAGGCCGAGGCTTGTCCGGCGTCTGTCCGTATGTCCGCGCTCGCGGCACAGCATCGTCTGCTGTCGTGAGAGAGAGCGAACGGCGCGCGTTGACTACGGAAACGCTCCTTCTGCGATGAACGCTGTACCAGCTCGCAAGGAACGAGAACGCGCTCTCGCCCACGAGAGACGACGCCGAAGAAGGCAGCGTCTGCTAGCGAGTTTCTTGATTGAAAAAAAACCGACTGCTCGCGCTGCACAACCGTTCACCGGCCACCCCGTATATATAGGCACTGGATCTTGACCTCCAATGCAGTGCCGGTGGGAGATTGATCATGTGCATAGTTGAACAATAAAGATTCGCAGCGTGCGCGTTAACTAAAGGTAATCCGGAACTCGGCACGATCTACGACGTGGGAGCGCAGGAACGTCATAACGACTAGGAACATTAATGACAACGCATGTGTAAATATACACACGCGTTATCACTCATTTACATGCGCGAGTGGGCATTGTCACGGGTGATTTACGGTAACACAGAACGATCCCCAGTGCTTCGCCCACTCGTCATGTTCCACTTCGTGGAGATGCATGAATGCTTTTAATTATGCTTACTGAGCGATAAACGAATTTAGAGCACTGGTACAAAACATGGGCGAGCACCAAAGAGTAAGCAGTATCAAGAGACATGTTGTTGAGCTAGGTGGTTCACTACTTGAGGCAGTATACGTGGCGCTAAATCGACGGGACAAAGACAAGACACGGCACACACGGGCGCCACGTGTGTTGTGCCTCGTCGTTGTCCCGTCGATTTAGCGCCACACCTATTACATGAAGTAAGCAGTACAAGTTGTAAGGTAACGCACGTTTTCTTTTTTCTTTTTTTTAGTTACGTTTCGAGCATCTTCTCATTAGGCGTGTGTGAATATAAAAAACGTTCGAGTACGAACCGAATAGGAATGTCGAGATTCGAATATCACAACACAAGTGCGCCTCCAGTAGCAATAGCTGCTTTTAAGACGTAGATATGTAAAAAAAAAAAAAAAAGGCACTATCACCTCAAAATATATTACCACCAGGAACGCACACTCCTGTCTACACTGTCAGATCATGACTGTATTGATAACATATATATTTGTATTATTTTTTGGTATGTAAACATGCACGCACAAGGAAATGACAATAGAGCAGTCTGACAACTGCCACCGAGAGGGGCACAACGCCTGCCTACTCTTTAGGAGAAGGAAATAGGGGAGAGGGAGAGGGGAAGAAAGAGGAAAGAAATAGAAAGTAATAACATACGAACACACAGACAAGGCACGACAAAAACAAAATATGTCTATAAACGAAACGCCAGGTCAGCATAAAGCAGGCCGCTGCAATGCATGCCGAATAGGTGTACGTACAAGAAGGGGGCATCGGATAGCAGGCAAGCGCGTTTTGGCCTCCTTTTAAACGCGACAAGTACATCAGCACCGTTATATGAGTACCAACGGTGTTGCAAAAACACGTTGTTGCTTATTGTCGCAGAGCATTATGACTGCGAGAAGTTGTACCTACCTACGGTTAGTCGTACTTGGCGGCGACAAGTCGTTAGCGCTTCGCGCGCCTGTCGTTGGCCGCCATCACGCCCCGTTCACTACCGAAGCTTGCGTAGGCGTCGCCGGTCTCGGCTCCTAAGGTAAACGCGAAAGATCACTCATTTTTGGCAAGGTGACTGGACCCCGTAATTGAGCTTCTTTAATATACCCGAATCACCTGGAATATTCGAAAATTTCGAATAATTCATTTTCGAATCGAATATGAACATCAAAAATGTAGTTAGTATTCGACGAACATTCAAAACGTTCTAATTTTCACACGCACCTTTAATTCCGATGCTTTCATGGTTCGTGCCCTTCTCTCAAGACGCATCTATGTCATTGTGTTCATTACTTGACGAAGGTCTCTCCCAGCGGTCTTTAACCATCTCATTGTTCCCTCACCCGACTCTCCTATCACACAGCTTCGAATTCACCTTTTTACGTCGCCGCCGTTTATTTCCTCTAGGTGTTGCATAACCTTCCCGGCTCATTTATGTTTTCTCTTGTAGCGTTATACTCAGCTGTATTACTGTTTATAAGATCTTGTTATTGGGCGCGTTGATGCATCTTGACAAACGGGAAGTAACTGCGCAAAAAGACGACCACATAAACCAGACGCAGACACGAGCGCAGGTGTCTGCGCTCGTGTCTGCGTCTGGTTTATGTGGTCGTCTTTTTTGCGCAGTTACTTCCCGTTTGTTAAGCTGTAATACTGCTACCCCACATTTGCGCTTTATAGCCCATTTGCCTCTTCCTACAGGTGTCTGCGGGTCTACATGCTTCTCACTCCTTAACAGGGAAGCATGGTTGGAAGATATAATGGTGGACAAGGCGTGTGCCCTGTCCACCATTCTATCTTCCAACCCTTCCTCGGGGCAGTGTAGAAAAATTGCATTTTAGTCATCCTCTCTCTTTCTTTAATGTTGCACCTATTGTATTCCAATCCGCTATTCATTCCACTGTCATTTGCATCTGCAATCTCTCCTTTATACTCAAAGCGGTGTACTCGTAAGTATTTGCAGAATAGCGGCATTGTAGACCGTCGTTTTAATCGTTAATTAGGCACTTGAGTTGAGAGCGCCCGTTATGAGAGCTTCTGGAAATTTCCTCCCGGGACTTCTCAATCATCATTAATGTACTTTTGCACACCTTCACAGCGTTAATTACCAGAGATAAGCTATTGTTGCCTTTTTTTCAGACGCCGCTTGGTATTTTCTTCCACAGACTGCTGCTCCACCAGCACAGGCGTAAGCTTCATTCGACGGCCACTGGGTAAGAAGTGAGAGTCCATATTATGATAGCGATTCTGTTCATTCAATTCTCTTTCACTCATACTAAACGGTTCGTGGTATGGTGGCGCCATTTATACCACGCGTGAAGCACTATAATAGGACCACTGACGAAACGAGAAACAAATGGCATTTGTATAGAGTTGTTACATACGCTGGTTACAATAAACAGACATTAGAACTCTTGTTGTTATAACTTCTTGTCTTGAACCTCGCGATTTGTGGAGATCAGCGTTGTGAATTCTTGGAGAACAAAAGAATGAAAGAAAAGAAGGAGCTAAGAAAACGAGCTGATGCCAAATTATTCTATAATAGCTAACTTTCTTGTTAGGAACAAAGTATGCAACACCTTCAGTTTCTAATTTTATTCGTGTATTTTAAATCAATGCTGACGATTCCTTTTCCCACCCTGCCTTTTCGTATTCTAAATTTCCGCTTACGTCAACCGCAACTTCTTGGCCGATACCCGTTGGCGTCTAGGTGCCATTAATAACCAAGGAGCATACAAGCAAGCCAGAAGGTGGCACGCGTGCAAGCACGAGCACAAGAAGAGAGGACAGAACGGAAGGACGAAACTAGCATTTATGTCACCGTTTCGGTTGATTAGGAAAGAAAAACGAATATCATAGAAGGGTAATGTCGCCGAATTTGACAACTTTTCCATTACAAAAGCATCCTGTTTTAAGGAGCTTCGTTACTTGCACGTTACCAAAGCAAAATCTGCTCACTAACTGGAGGTGATCACGATTATTTTTCAAAATTTTCGTTTAAGAATATTACTACCTACTAATCGCTAGCGTTGCTGAGCTATCGCTTTACGCGTTAGCACCTGTTGTGGCGAGTCCCTGGTGGGAATGTAGAAAGAAAAAGTGATCATTTTTTTTAACGGCACCTCATCCCGAGAATGTGGCTTGTCCGCAAAACCAGCTTTAACGCACCTCGATGGCTCACTTGGTAGGCTATTCGGAATGTCCTGAAGAGTAGCCATATATAAGGGCGCTTATAAAATGAGTGCGAGACGGTGAACTTATCCAATATCATTTAGTGATTCCACCAATAAAGTTGGTTGGTTATGTATGCCAATAAAAAGCAGCCACTATAGATGTCGCTAAGCCACCAAATAGGGTAAAGCATTTAAAGCATATATGGTGCTCGATGTGTTACCCAACGTAGCCATATTGTACCTGGAGTAGCAAGCCAGGCCATTAACCAGGCTAACATCTCCGGATTCATCAATAAAATATTCTCTCTCTCTCTCTCTCCCATATTGTACCTAGGGAGTGAGGCTCCCTCAAGCCGCGTCAGTGCGGCATTTTTCCTCATCCACCTCAATTTACCCCTCCTCTGTAAGTGTGTGTGTGTGTGTGTAAATGGAAATCAATAAATCAAATCAAATCAAATCAAATCAAAATCAAGTGACTATAGCCAGCTAGCCTTGGCGAATTCCTCGCTAAGCTACGTACATCAGTGCAGTTACAGGCCTGCGACCAAACCGAGATTTATGCAGTTCGATGACTAGATTATCAGAGTGAAATGGCAAATATTCGGACTCGGCGCGCAGAGTTTCTGGGAGAGTTTAAGAGGAGGATAAGTGCATTTTAATAAGTTCTCCTTTTTTTATCGACCTCAGGCTCGTCTGTGTAGTGTGTGTGAGCCATCTTCGCCGACCAAGCTGCAAGCCATCAGGGCCGTTTCCCACGGGCGTCAACGCTTGGACAAGCGAGCGTCATTTCTCATTTGTGGTGAGAGGGAAGAAGGGTCGATAAAAACGTCCTGCTCGTCCGCAGCCCTCGCAAATGGCCGCGAGTCCCGTCCCGTATACACGCGTGTAAATGTCTGCCTGCTCAGCATGCTCGCCTGCTTCCGCGCGCAGGGCTAACGAAGGAAAAAAAAAAAGACAAAAAGAAAGCCATTTTCCTCCTCAAAGTTCCGCATCTGGGCTCTAATGCAAAGCCGGCAAGTGTTGCGAAAGTGTTTGCGTGCGAGCTGTTCCACCACAGGCAGTACAAATCGCTGCATCGGGCACTCACCGTTTACACATTGATTCACCGTCATACTAAACTCGAACAGGCCATAAGCGTCTTTTTGCTTCTCATTCGGTGATCGTGGAGTGAACGAGGCTGAGGTGCATTAAATGTTTCAGACTAATGCGACTTCCTTCGAAAGCATTAGATGTCTTACACTCAGTTGCTCTTTTTTTATTTACCCTTAAGACAAATGCGCCTTCTATCTATCTATCTATCTATCTATCTATCTATCTATCTATCTATCTATCTATCTATCTATCTATCTATCTATCTATCTATCTATCTATCTATCTATCTATCTATCTATGCCATGGTGCCATCCTGGATGTAACGTTCACTCGGTACGCGTATACCACTACTTTACTTGCAGCCTTTATTATTCTGTTCCTACATTTTAAGCCACAGACAACAGCGAGCAAAAATAAGTCTATACGACAACACAACAAAACAAGACAGAAGGGACGAACTACTTGTCAAATCAAGAAAAGAATGTTGTGCCGCTATTACACGAAAAAAGGCAGTATTTCAGTACAGCTTCCGCTTTAATAACCACAAAAACAAGCTTCTCGAGCGGCTGCATTTATGCCAGTGAAACCAGTCATAGACTATTCAACGACTGGTTTTGAGGACATTGTTACAATGTCGAACATGTTGCCGGGTGTGTTTCATTTTTTTTCTTTTTGCGGCGCATTGTAAGACAAGTGTCTGTTAACCATTTCTGGATATCCAGAGAATTTTTCCTGAAGTCAGTATCAAAGCTTATCAAAGAGAGTGTTCAAGCGAAGTAATTTGAAGAACAGGGTCGCGTGCGCGTACATGGACCTCTTACCATGCGAACAACGAAACAGCCTGCTCTTCTAGTTCTGGCACGTGCTACGCAGATTTCGTGATTTATCAGCTCTTTCAGCTTTTGTTCTGCGCACTGACATGCTGTGATTTACGCTCATGTCTTGCGGGGCATAAAGTAATGCAGCAGGAGCACAATGCAGCTTTTAAAATGCTACTTCCTTTACGGGGAACCTTAAAAAAAAAAAAAAAGGAATATACGACTCAAAATGCCCGATTTTCAAAGAGAGCGCCTTTTAATTTTTTTTTTTTACTTTGTCAACTCCGTTCTTTCCTTGGCCTTCCTTTCTGAGGCGATGCACCGAGCGAACTATAGTGCGTCCCACCTTCTCCTCTTATTTTTGGTGGCTTGACACAGGAAAGAATGATTGATTTTTGGGGTTTAACATCCCAAAACCAGCTATGATTATGAGAGACGCCGTAGTGGAGGGCTCCGGAAATTTCGACCACCTGAGGTTCTTTAACGTGCGTTGACATCGCACAGCACACGGGCCTCAACATTTCGCCTCCATCGAAATGCAGCCGCCGCGGCCGGGATTCCATCCGCGACCTTCGGATCAGCAGCCGAGTACCCTAATCACTAGACCACCGTGGCGGGGCGACACAGGAAAGAATGAGCGGCACATGTGTCGACAAATACGAGACTTCACGAGAGAGGAACGTTCAACGTGAGAGAGAGGAACGTTCAAGGCCCATGACAAATACGTGGTCAGTCCCCGTACAAGTTATGGACGTGATCAGCGATGACGGCCCATGTAGTGTGACAGCTGACGATACGCTCCCCAAACGCATCTCCCATCAATGTCGGCGTAACGTTCGCCACGCTCCTCACTCTATTGTCGCCGAGCATCGTTGCTCCGGTTCGCGTTTGCGAGCCAACATATGCTCCCGTTCTGCCTTCTTCGCAGCCAAGCGAGAATGGATGTCGTGCACACATCCTTATTTTTCTGAAGGCAACTATTAATATTTTACAATTTCTTCTTGTTGCGACAGAAAAGTTCGCCTAATAGAGCGGGTAGAAGATGTGCATGGTACCTTCTCTTTGGCGCTGCTCTCTTTGTCCATGCTTTTGTTCTAACATGTTGCAACTTACTTTCACAATCCATTACTTCCGTTGGAAGCTTTACCTACACTTCGTGCCTCATGGTTGCACCATGGCGCAAGAAACTGTTGTTGTTGTTATGTGGTGTTTAACGTCCCAAAACCAGTTCTGATTATGAGAGACGCCGTAGTGGAGGGCTCCGGAAATTTCGACCACCTGGGGTTCTTTAACGTGCACTGACATCGCACAGCACACGGGCCTCAACATTTCGCCTCCATCGAAATGCAGCCGCCGCGGCCGGGATTCGACCCCGCCTGGCGCAAGAAACTGAAAGCTGGGATTATAGATTCACTGCGTATGGTCCCCTACCGAAAGGCAATAGAAACAGTAAATCTAGCTGCGAAAACATTGTTGTGCCATCTATAGGACGCTAGCGTCACATGGAGACGGGATGAGGCCATGCGCAAGGACCTGGTTTGTTATAAGTAATAGGTTTCTTTTTGTCTACTGAGCAGGGCCACGGTCAGTCGCAGCCAGCGTACATAAAGGGAGTATAGGAGGAAGAAACTAAGAGTTCAGCTTTAAAGAGTGAGCGCTAGCAACTTGATGCGCATAAGCAGTGTGTCTAAAAAATTAGGAAAATGGGCTCGGTACAAGAGCTCACATGAGTCACATCCCACTAATGATGCGAAAGAAATTTATTAACGTTTAAAAGTTCTCCGTCGTCCCGCCCGCCCGCCGCCTTCTTTCCCACGTATCCGCGAGGTATAAATTTCGACTCTTCTCTACACTAATGCTGAAATTTATATAATGAAATGTTATGCATGGCATCATTTTCCAGCAGTCTACCATTAATGCGGGTGGTTCAACGGGCTTGTGTGTAGGGCCACAATGCATGACAGGTAAAATAAGGTTGCTTTAGCGGTATTCTACGACTGTCACTATATGGGAGGATCAGGAAAGAAAACCTACAGCCGCAGCTTGAACAGATGCAACTGCAGAATGTCCTTACGGCAAAAAAAAAAAAAAAAAAAAACCAAGTGTCTACAGTCAGGCGGGGAATATCTATTGAATGGCAAAGCGACAGTCTTGCACCATCGCCCAGCCACAGTGATCTAGTGGCTATGGCACTTGGCTGCTGATCCGAAGGTCGCGGGTCGAATCCCGGCCGCGGCGGCTGCATTTCGATGGAGGCGAAATGCTGAGGCCCGTTTACTGTGAGATGTCAGTGCACGTTAAAGAACCCCAGGTGGTCGAAATTTCCGGAGCATCAACTACGGCGTCTCTCATATCGTGGTTTTGGAACGTGAAACACCTGAAATTATTATCAATCAATCAATCAGTCAGTCAATCAATGAACTTCATTTCCCTTCGTACAAAAGGAGGAAGCCGGGGCTAAAGGCTGGAATGCCTGACGAAGGCCTCGGCTCCCCTGTACAGTCTGGCATCAATAGACACATACATATAACTGAAAATATAACTATAAAGCAACAATATACAATAGTAGCATAAACAATATATCATTATAAAAAATGTAAACAACAATATAAATGCAAAATTAGCTGCACTTGCAGGTGTCACATGTCAAAGTTCTGCGCCATCGGGCTTACGAAATTTATGCTCATGTACGCGAGTTCCTCTCTCCGTCCCTCTCTCTATTTTTTCCCCCGTTTTTAGTGAGTAACATTGCAGGCTTCTGTGGGGTCAACTGAAGCCAGACGATGATAGCACCTGGTGGTAGATTCCTGTAGCGAACTGCATGGGGTTGTGCTATTTTTAAGTACTCGCTCTTCGTCAGCTCAGGCAGTGAGATGAAAGATTGGGAGAACAGGAGTGTCAACATTTCACTTGCTCCAAACCTGCACCCACCCTCCTGTATATCCTTTCTTTTCTGGCGCGCTGTAATAGGTAGCAGTAGGCGACCACACTGCACTTTTATGCCGTTAAAGTTCCCCTGTCCCTTCTGTGGGCACTCCATCAGACCCTGACACGAGCAATGTGCGTCGCGTGCTTTGCACTCCTCCGTCAGCTCGCGTGCTCCCGCACAGGACGGGAAAACAAAACGGCGAAAGGATCTCTGGGAAAGCCGGCGTCCAGGAGCCGCCGGGCAGACAGGCGCCGCGTGTCCGAACAATAGTCGCACAGAAAAGGACCGATAAAACCGCCGCCCCTGACATGATGTGGCGACACTGGTCACGCTGGTTTGCAGCAGCATTACAGGAGGGGGGCAGGGCCGTCGCTATCTCCCAGCCTTCGGACCCCGTGTCATTGCTACTTCTTCTTGCAAGCTGCTCCGGTGTGGTCCATCCAAGTATGCGTACATGCGCGGGGGTGGTCCGTCGGCTGCCGTTGTGCTTTTGAGAACACACAAGCAAAGTGCCCTGTCGCCACGTTTACAGCCTGCACTGCAAGAATTCAGCGCACCAGGCTCTAAGAGAAATGCGTCTTCGCTGTAACTTCGAAGAACAGATGCGAAATATGGCACCTGTGAGTTTGTCCATGAGTTGCACGCACAATTTGCTTGAATCTGGGCCCTCGATTCTATAGGCTATCCCTACGAATTCGCAAGATAGCCTTTTCTTCCCTTAACTGTGAGCCAAATTGAAGACAGTCTCCTATTTCGAAAGGAGTTCTTGGTCTTCGTCATAGGTGTGTGCATGCAATCCTATAGTGGTCGTTATCAGCGTCGATGGCTTCTTTGTCACTGATTTCTTTCACTGTTGAAAGGCCACTCATAGTACAAGCAACTTCTACCTTTCAGCGGGACAAGCCAACGTATTTGTCGTTCAACCTCTTGCCTATTAAAAGGACACTGCGACAACACCGGCGCGAGAAAAGAGAGAGAATGTGATAGATGAAAGAGAGAGAGAGGGGGGGGGCGGTTTAGGCAGGATAATTCGGCTCACTATATTATCCGTATTATTGCAGCTCAGCTTAACTTGTGCTAGCAATTGTTCCCTTTGTGCCCTCTGAGTGGGACAAGCTGCGACAACCTTGCAGCAACAAAACCTTGTAGGGAGCAATAACTATAGATAGAGACTGTCGATTAACGACGTATAGCGGTATACTGTCAGTCCGCTTCCGACTAGCTCTATATAAATAATGTCTCCTGTTGTAATGAATGTTGTAGGGTACGCTGCTGGATCACTCTGCCCAATGGGGCAGCGAATCATCGCTTACTCTGCATGCCAGCTGGCTTCAGTGTCAAAAAAGTGCGCATCGGCGTTTTTGAGCAGAAAGAGCAGTGATGACCCTAAGAAGCGGTCGTCTTTTTTTTCCTTACATAGCGATAACACCGAGTGCTCCATTAAGGTTACTTTTGTGAATTTCTGGAAAGTCATTCACTAGACAGAATATCATGGCCAAGTCCACGAAGCAAACTGAGCATTTATAACTGTAGGAGCACATAAATCTTACTTGGGGAGTGCGTATCAGGCAGCTCTTGTAACAGTACGGCTGTACAATTGCGCCAAGAACATGCTATGAAAAAGCTAATATTGTCAAACTTGCTCAAAGAGGAGGTGAATTTTTTTTTTTTTTTACCACTACTAACCTTACGTCTGACGGGTGTTTTTTTACAGCAGAAGTTGTGCAGAGGAAACCGTAAAAATGAAGTATTGTTCTTAAAACAAAACCATACTTCCATATTTGTATAGCTCACACAGGAATGAGGGCGCTTAATATTTTTACAAGATTATTTTCACTCGTCAAGTTTCTAATATTATGTCACGTTTAGTCTTACAACCCACGCGAAATTCCATTTATTGCCCCACGATATCCAATGTATTACAATTAGAATGTAAGTGCATTTGGAAGGACGGCAACCAATGACACACTACCCCAATAATAAATTTACACACATCATGGACAAGCTATAATTACTTCGCCCACTGACGCTGCAGTAGATCGTGTTGTGATGTATGATGTACCGTACGGAAAGGTATGTGTACATGTTAATCAGCCACTAAGACCAATGTAAAAGGCAAGACCACGGGGCAAGAAAAATTTACTTGCTCCCCGCTACAGGTCCGCCTAATGATTTGAAGTGTTGGAAAGAAAACAGTAGAGTGGCCAGTATAGGTCTGAGCAGGCTGAACATAAAGTAAATGCAGGTAATCGAATATTTCACGCTATGCCACTTAATACAATTTTTCGACTTTGCCGCTCTAGAATACACTCCGTCTACCACGTATGTTAGTGAAAACGCACCACGTTAGTGAAAATACGAAACGGAACCGCAAAACTAATGTAGCGAAAATACGAATGAGAACCGTACCCAACCGTCTAGCCTGATCGAAGGTAATGGCCGAACTACAGCGCGAGCGCGCCCGTGTTAGCCGGCCCTTCGTCTTCTTTATTTGGTAACATACTCCGGCGACGGACGAATCTGCGAAGTGCTGCGTGCTTCAAGAGCGCGAACCTTGAGACGGGACACTGTCCTCAGAGGTGACCAGGGAGGAGTTCCGTCACGCGACACAACTTCCAGATTACAAAGCTCTCATTGTCCTCCCACTCCCGGGCGTCGTCCTTAACTCGAAGTCGTCGTGAAGCCTGTTGCCGGTTTGTGAGTGGATCGTAGATGAAAGATGTACTTGTGCGAGCCGACAACGTTGAGAGGGTCCCGGGCCCCTCCCAAAATTTCGGTTGGGGGTAGTGTTAATAAGATAGTTTAGCACTAATAACATAAAATTTAAGCCTATTAATAACGTTGCACTTTAAAAAAAAATCACTTAATGTACATATTGAGACTTAAACCACAAATAAATAATGAAAACAGCTGGTCTTCTTAAATAGTCAGGGCCGTCAACAAGTGGGCCCTCGCCGAAAAAAATTCCTGGCTCCGGGCCTGAGCACTGTGAATTAGAAGTCTTGAAATTGCTTGCGTAAGCGGTCCCGTGGCGAGAGCACTGCTGGCCATGCATCCACTTGACGGACGAGAATGCAAGGTCATGCACTTAACGATATCGACATTGCAGAATCTGTCGCCTACGCTTTTCTGCGTATTTCCTCATATCCGGCATTGTTGCGCTTTCTTTTTCGCTTCTCAGTCGATGGTCAAGGCTAGACTGCCACGTCTGCGCTCTCGAGAAGCGCGTAGTGGTTCCTGTCTAGACGAGTTCCTGTCCTGTCTAGCGCTGAAAGTTGGTTTTTGTTTTGTCTCGTGTTCCCGTTATGGTCCACTCCGTAAATGACCACCACTGCTGGGACCAAAGCAACGTGAGTGTCATGAAAAGTGCAACGCCTGCTCTAACTTTCATTTCAAACAGTGCTATAGTCAGAGTCGTTAGAGGAGAGCTTAAGTATAGCTTCTGCGTATCAGTGCGTGCTTAGGGTAATAAACGACAGCGCGTGGCGAGGGGACACAGGGTTCCCTCTTCTGGAGACGATCAGTATGGAAGGTTTCTGAATACCAAGCACATTTCACACTCAATTGGTCCCTGAAGGCGTGTGTAATATTGTGATTCCGCTGACTGAACCTCTTTTGTTTTCCTCAGCAGCCAAACTGATCGACTCAACTGCAAAGCTCGTCCTATCGCTTGATCAACGCGCTTACATTAAGGTTCCAACCTCTTCGATTATACAGAATTAGTGCAGCAGCACACTGGCACAGCGTATGTCGCTCCTTTAGATTAGGCGTGACGATAGACTTCTGGTTGTTGATAAAGGCAAGAAAATGACGGAAAGAAAGAAAGAGCGATTCCTCGGAGGTTCAGCAGAAAACCTTTAGCTCGATCTGGTCGCGAGACGCACAGCAGCCACGGCTCACAGGGTTCCGCTCATACTCAGGACGCTGTGGCCTTCCATTTTAATAAATGTGCTAAGACTATCTATCTATCTATCTATCTATCTATCTATCTATCTATCTATCTATCTATCTATCTATCTATCTATCTATCTATCTATCTATCTATCTATCTGTCTGTCTGTCTGTCTGTCTGACGGGCGAGAATGCAAGGTCATGCACTTAATGATATCGACATTGCAGAATCTGTCGCTTACGCTTTTCTGCGTATTTCCTCATATCCGGCATTGTTGCGCTTTCTTTTTCGCTTCTCAGTCGATGGTCAAGGCTAGACTGCCACGTCTGCGCTCTCTGCGTCTGTCTGTCTGTCTGTCTGTCTGTCTGTCTGTCTGTCTGTCTGTCTGTCTGTCTGTCTGTCTCGGTTGGATGGCTATCCTGTGCAGGGGGAACAAAATCCATAGATGAGGGGGATAAGGCAGTGAATGCACACATGCGCAGACAGCATCGAGCTGTTAAAGGCGCCCGCGTAAGGAAGCCATAGCTAGGTTTGTGGGTACAAGCTTCCAAAAGTATAGTGTGAGGTTATTGTACGATCGTATAGTTCCGTAAGTGCGATGGGCATTCAGTGTCTCTATGTCGAATCAATGACAGCGGCAGGATATTATCTTTTGTTTGTGCTCGCCTAGCTGCAGCAGAGATCACACGCACCTCTGTCAGCTATTTCAATTAATGCCGAAGGGGCTATCGTGAGTGCAACAGCGAGCCATTAGTGATACAGAAGAGTAGCGTGGCGTTCGTGCATTCCGTGTGCAAGTTTCAGTTGCAGCGGGGACTTTAGCTAGTGCAGACGGCTGTATACCTGACAGTGTGGACAGTCGGTCAACGAATTTGTACGTGCCAGATGGCGAGGCAGCCTGTATCGTCTGTCGCAGAGAGTACAGAGTTGGGATGCAGCAGCCTTTTTAGGAATGTCCGAGTGATGTCCGAGTGTTTAATTAAGTAATTAATTAATTTCCTTGTTGGCGTGATCATTCCTAGCGGTACCACAACAGTGGAAAAGACATTGAAAGGCCGTCCAGTGGCCTTTCTCTCAAGCAGAGGCGAAGTACCATAATTTTACGCGACAATGAGCCGCGAGTTTTACGTCGCCATACTTCAATTTTCAGTTTGATGCTTTGCGCCGAATAAGAATGCCCACTCTTCAGAAAATACTTGTGTGCAGCTTTCGACGTGCAACACGCCGAGCCGTATCTACTGTTGCATACGTCGCGACAATCCTAGTATTCCAATCAGAAGTGGACTTATTTCTCTTTCCGGTATGATTACAATGTATGCGACAAGAAACGTCCATGCAATAATAATTGATGCTGTTTTACTCTCGAAAACCCCGACATTATCATGAGGCACGCCGTAGCGGAGAGCTTCGGAAATTTCGACAACATGGAGGTCTTTATCGAGCCCTGAAAATGCACAGTACAATGGTGTATAGCAGCTTTGCGCCCATCTAAAATGCGATCGTCGCGGCCGGGACTGATCCCGCGTCCTTCGGTTGAGCGGCCGAGCCCACAAAACTACTACACCACCGCGGCGGACAATGGTCGATGCAGTCGAGCCATCAGTTTACACTTGGTCGCAGTCGCCGTGTTTCATATACAAGTAAAATGTCTTGTGTGAGTAAACACGATGGTAAATCAGAATTTTTCTACAATTGTGCTACTTCTTAGTGGTATTTCTGCAGTTGCGTGCGCTGACGCAAGCGAGGTACAGCGCAGTTGTACTGAATGTTGTGCAAGGCTCTTCTGAGCGGTGCGGCAGGGAAGGACATGATGAAGCCGCCACTAGAAGAACACACACACAAAAGGTAGAAACACAGCAACAGGTCAGGCGGACGAGCTAGGGAGCACGAACTAAATCTAATGAAAGCTGGCTTGACGCATTTGCCAATGCACAGCAAGAGCTGCACGTGTCAACCACGTCTTAAAGGAGATCAAGATTTTAAGCAGGAGCAAAAATCAAACTGCGTGAAACTTGATGGAAGCATATTGCATAAAAAAGAAAGGGACAAGTTGTATCAGCGATACGTCCATAGCTTTGTACGATTCGGAGAAGAGATTGTTTGACCGCTGGATAACGTGAAGAGACTGCGCATGTATCTTGACTATTTTTTCCTGGGATTCACCCAGACCTATTTAGTTGGAAGTGCCGCTTGTCCTGTTGCTGTGTTTCTACCTTTTGTGTGTGTGTTCTTCTAGTGGCGTCTTCATCATGTCCTTAAGTAAATACCAACAATAGGCCAGCAAGCAGTATTGTTAAGGCAGGGAAGAGTCCGGCCGAAAAACCAGCAGCGCATGTGCATTATGTACCTATACATGGCAATGTGCGCTTTGAGTGTGTAATCTACTCCTTTTTGAGAGTGAAATAGTAAATGTAATTTCTTTGAATGTGAAATAGCCTTCGTCGTTGAATCCGAAGCCCTCGGGATATGCCTTGGTCGACAGACAAATCAAAATGCATCAACACTACTTCACGCCGTTGGGAACCGACATGACGGAGAATATGCATGCCAAGAAGCGTTGCTGGGTGCTAGTGTAACTAGTGTAACCACCCACGTCGAGAAATCGCTATAAAGTGCAACTCCTTTCGCAGTAGAATGCCCTTTTCCTCGGCTTGCGTACCAGAAAACTTCTTTTGGGTAGTCTGAATGGAGGCCGGACTAACGTGAGATATTTTCACCACGGATGGTTAAAACGCTGAACTTTCCCAAATGAACACATTCGCAGCTAATAGCCCGTAATTTCTGCAGATCCCCGCCATAACCCAGTACTCTACGTCAGAACTTCGGAACGTTACCAGCGCGTCATCATCGCGCAGTCGAAACATCTACGCGATATGGCGCGTATAACGACATATTAATCCCCGCGCGAGCGAGCGCAGCTTTCTCCGCGGTCTCGCTGGTTCGGTATGGATCATTGAGAGGCAGCGCTGATTAAAAGCCATCGTTTTTTATGCCACGCACGAACGGCAGTTCTCTCGTTCTTAATGTAGACGTTGTGCTCGGGGGAGGAAGAAAGGTTTGGCTGTGCCGGACGGCCTCCTTTCAACGCGGCCGAGATAAAGATTCGCGGAGACTGCGAGAGCCAGCGAACAGAGATATAGAGGGGCGGGGAAAGAAAAAAAATACAGGAAAACAGGCAGCAGCGCTGAGAAGATGGGCACTAGTCATCCACATGTCCCCTTTACGAAGAGCGCGTTGTCTTGACAGCCGTGGGAAGACGAGAGCGGGAGGGGGGCCGATGTCTTTTGATGGTTTCGACTCAAAGATAAGGGCTCCTCGGTTCGGAATGGAGGCCTAAGAGAGCGGCTCCTTTTTTCGCGAGGACGAATTCTTCGTCTCAGTATTCGTGGTATGCGCAAAACAGAAAAGGCCCCTGGAGCACTTGGGCGCACGTAAACTATCCGGCGAGAAAGAGAGCCACCTCTGTCCACGCTATCAACGTCCATTCAGGGAATGGCAGGAAAACACTCGCGCACTGCGGTCCAAAGTAGAGGGAGGAAAGGTGAGGGGGGGGAGCATGTTGCTGCCCAGCGGGCGCTGGCGTCACCCGCTTTCAAGTCGCTGCTGCTACCTGTCATCGCGCACTCTCCGGCGACACTCGAAGAGGCGAGCGAAACGGGGTAACGCGGCCCGCCGCTCACCGCGTTATATTGTTGAGCTCAAATGCAGCCTTCGCGCTGGAATTTACGATGCCGGTGTGAGGTGGTCTCGAGTACAGACGCCTTTCACGTGTGTTTGTGCGGATGGCTGCTGTTTCTTTACTTGGGTACCATCTTACAAAAACAAATGATAAGCCTCTTCTTGCGTGTGAGTCAGCTCTCTGCTTTCTATATGGCACTGCAATGCGGTTCGGCAACAAGCTTATTTATTTTATTGAATTGTGCGAGAATCTTTACACGCGACGAGGGTTTCTTTCTGCCCAATTCTTTCGCCGACCTCTTTTTTTTTTTTCCACGCAGGGTAGTTGTTTCTATCCATAGTAATCGATATCGTTCACGAATTGTCTGGGAAAATTATAAATTACCATAAGAATTTCAAATGAGAGTTGTCGGCTTCATTAAGCGATAGGTTTCTTCCCTAACGATCGTATAGCACACGAATAATCGGGATGTTTTCCTTAGTCACCGTAGTGACTGCATGAACACTTTCGCTTTCTTCAGCTGCGAACAAACCCCGTTCGGCCTGTCTAGTTTTGTTTTTGTCGTAACTTTTCTTTCTCAAGCCTGATTTATTGTGCTCTATGCAGTTCCTTAGATGACAGCCTCACTTTTAGGAACGCACAAACTGGTGCGCGGGTAAAGGGTTGCCAGTGAGTTTCGATCACTCTACGCTTTCGCCGCACAGCAATGACTAGCCGGGGACCCGCAACGCCTCACGATGACGGGTCAAACGGTCATCGTCGCTATAGGACTTGCCCAGGCCGCTGAGGCGAGTGGACACTCGAGTTTTCCATGACGCGATTCCGTGCTCTCACGGCGTTGACGAAGTGGAGAGCCCAGCAGTCTGGCGAAATGCAGAAAGAGAAAGTGATCGTCCGACCCAGGAAACTGGCCGCATGACTCACGCCGCCAGATCAATGCGGCGACGGCCGCGGCCCACGCACCGAGCCTGTTGTTTCGCGTCCAAGTCATTGGCTTTTATTGACTTAGCGAAGTGGGCGCTCTCTCGCCGCTGTGAGTCATGAGGGCTGCGCTGCAAATGTAATCGGTGCACTTACTGTCCCTATATGTCCATACCGCGGCGATGAAAGAGTGTCCATGCGAAGGATGAGATCAAACGAGGAATAGCGCTCCGGGCGAAATAATGGGCAAAACAAAACAACTATAGATAACCCATTCCGGCAGCGCACAATGCGGTGCGCGATGCCTGTGCGGTGCATAACTTAGCGAAAACGAACGGAGATTATGTCGACGCGCGCATACGGAAGCGTGCATTTATGAAGCGCTTGGTTTTTGCCACCGACTTGGCATTAGCGGAAAATTCAGCGGGGCGGCCGTCCCCATATGCCACAAGTTGTTTCAGAAGATAATGGCACATTAAAGAGCCACGCCGTGCAAAATAGTATGTATCGTAACTAACCAGACCTTCGATCGGCGTCTGCGCAAAATATCGAACGTTCTACGGTCTCAAACTTCCGCGAGGAAGGTCTTTTGAGTTTCCTCAATAAAGAGAAAGAGAGAGAGAGAGAGAGAGAGAGAGAGAGAGAGGGGAGAGGAGGAGATAGGTGCAGGGCCTGTGCACAAAGTACATGAAGGCAATAGGCAAATAAGCCTGGAAGAGCAAAGTCAAAATAAATAGTTCGCAGTTATCCACATTTATACTAGAAAAAATTTGCTAATTTCCTTTATGCCTTTTTTTTTACTGTCTGCTGACTTCATTTGGTTGTTTTGTCAGTTGATGTGTTTCATCATCATCATCATCATCATCATCATCATCATCATCATATCTACGCCCACTGCAGGGCAAAGGCCTTTCTCATAGAGAGAGAGAGAGAGAGAGAGCTTTATTTCATATTGTACATACTGATAACAAACACTTATCGGACCTGTAGCCAAAGGCTAGTTGTAGGTCCGAACAAAAAAAAAAAAAAGAATAGATAGCAAATCCTAACACTGCATGGAATAGAAAAAACAAAAAACAGCAGTTCTAACATTTGCAATGAATAAAAAGTGTCATTGTTGATCTCACAAATCAATAGTAAGTAAAATAACCAATCACTAACATACATTGCAGTCCCAAACAATAAGGTAGGGGCTACGTACAGATACGTTGAAAAGGTACAGTGACATATACACAAAAAATAAGAAATGCATATCTATCAAACCTTTATCAAGCAAGATATGTCTATAAAAGAGCAAAATGCGTACATAATGTGCAAATGAACAAAACAGGAGAAATACGACTTTTTTGTTACATTGTAATACAACACTATCATGTGACAGTAATCGCACGGTATCAGCAGATCTCCAATTATCCCTGTCCTGTGCTAACTGGGCCCACTTTATCCCCGCAAATTTCCTGGTCTCATCTGCCCATCTAACTTTCTGCCGCCCCCTACCACGCTTGCCTGTTTAATGTGTTTAACTTATCTTAACCTACCATGCACGTAAACGTCTCTGTAAAAGCTTTCCCGTGCATGACTCACACATTAAAGGTCGGACGCCAGGCCGAGGTGCTCTGTATACATACATGTGCCAGTGATTTCCCGGCTGTGCAATTATAATCACGTACCTCCCACAACCAAGCCAGGGTGTCCCGATTTTAATACTACTACAACTGGTCCCAAACACATGAACAAAATGTTTGCCTGGAAATAAATTTTCTGAACCGTGTTTACTGGATTTATTGCTGGTCGTGGCTGTTGCGTAGGTGAACAGCGGACCACAGATAATTTTAAGAAATCGTTATAAGAGTTTTTCAAACGCCGTCCCGACCGGCTAAACTTCCAATAAGTCAGCGTCCTAACTTCCTAAGCTTTCAGTGAGTGATGCTCTTGGCCTAAAACGAACTTGAGCGCGCTTAAAGACACTGTTTGCCGACTGCACGATCATTTTTCATGCAGACGGTCAGCTTATTGTTATTGATAAAAGGCGAGACGTCTAAACGTCACATTGATTGATCGAAACGTACGTTACGAGGGATAGCAAAGCTTCTTTGCGTCGATGTCTGTTAGCTATCTCTCACTAACAGGTCTTCGCAAATGACAGAAGCGAGTAACTAGTTCTTATTCTCCTTTTCTCGCTTTGCTTCGCGTTTGCTTCTTATTTACGTTCATTCCAAACACACGGGGTTTGGCTTGGACACTGATAACAAACAGTACGTTCAAATCTGAAGGAGCAAAGATCCCATGCTGAAAGAGAAGAGGGGATGGAGTAAGAATACTGTTTATGTGTCGTTTCGGTTTATTGGTCCCATCAGCAAATATAGTTTTGCTACTTGTTCTGTTGACTGCACAACCGCGCAGCTTTGTACTTAAAACACATTTAAACGAAAGCCGCATGGACGAGCTGATTGAATGATTTCTGGGGCTTTACGTCCCAAGACTGCGCTATGATTATGAGAGACACCGCCGTGGAGCGCTCCGGAAATTTCGATACCACTGGTGTTCTTTAACGCGCACTGACATGCACGAGCTGAATAATCCACAAACGCTGAAAATGTGCCTTCTTTTCTTTTGCTTATGTGCATCCTTTTGTTTGCTGTTGCGATTTTAAACGTGACGCATTTCTTGGTGAACAAAGTATCTATCTATCTATATACCTGTATACATGTGCCAGTGATTTCCCGGCTGTGCGATTATAATCACGCACCTCCCACAACCAAGCCAGGGTGTCCCGATTTTAATACTACTACAACTGGTCCCAAACACATGAACAAAATGTTTGCTTGGAAATAAATTTTCTGAACCGTGTTTACTGGATTTATTGCTATCTATCTATCTATCTATCTATCTATCTATCTATCTATCTATCTATCTATCTATCTATCTATCTATCTATCTATCTATCTATCTATCTATCTATCTATCTATCTATGTTCTCCTGCTATACACCGCTATTAGAATGGTAGGGTATGAATGTATCATGAACGTGAATGATTCATCTTCACATTATTAACATGGTATGCTTGTCACGCACATCGCAACTAACGATAACGCGATCCCGTGTGGCACAAAACCGCAGTTCTCGCCTCGAGATACGCGCTATGCGTCACGAGCGATTCAATTTTAACACAACGGCCTATGGATTCCAAGGACCCGCCAAAACAGACAGTGAAAACTTGATGAAAACACACTTGGTGGAATGAACAAGCGAAAGACGTAATATTTGTTCGTTTGTGGTTGAGAGCGGCGCTAAAAGAAGAAGATAAAGAAGGCACACACGCAACAGTGTGTGCCCCTCCTTATCCTCTATCTAATCTTTTTAGCGCTATTTTCAGATTATGAACAAATGTTACGTCTTTCGCTTGTTCATTGTGCCGTGTGTCTCCCCTTTTTTGTATGTTCTTGTTAACTCTGTTCCTCAGCTCCCTTTCCCAACCCTTTCTATACTATCTGCACTACATGCCTACGCTATGCTTCTCCCTATCCTCTCCTACTTTCCTTCTTCCTCGTCCTCACTCCCCTTTCCCACCCTTCTCAATATTATACAGCACAAGGTTATGATATGCTTACCTCTTTCCCCCCTTCCTCATTCTCAATTCCCATCCCCACCCCGCCCCGCCACGGTGGTCTAGTGGCTATGGTACTCGGCTGCTGATCCGAGGGTCGCGGCATCGAATCCCGGCCGCGGCGGCTGCATTTCGATGGAGGCGAAACGTTGAAGCCCGTGTGCTGTGTGATGTTAGTGCACGTTAAAGAACCCCAGGTGGTCGAAATTTCCGGAGCCCTCCACTACGGCGTCTCTCATCATCAGAGCTGGTTTTCGGACGTGAAACCCCACAAATCAATCAATCAATCCCCACCCCCTCACACAAGCCTATGCTACGCTATCAAATGCCTCCTCCGCTTTTATGTATTATTGGGCTGGGGCACGAGTCCAAGAGAAGAAGTGCGCGCGTAAATGCCGTGCTTTTCATAAAAGAAGTACACGACGTGCACTTGCTTCCTGATGGTGATAGTTTTCACATACGTCCCACAAGTTTACCGATACCTTATACCCCTGACAGACGGGCGAAAGTAAAGTCCTTTGTGGTGAACCCCTTTTTTCTACTCTAAAGGACCCTTTGCAGAAAGTAGTTGCGCCGATGACACACGGCAGCGCGTGAACTTCTTTAGGTGGTTCCTAAGACGAACGCCGCAAAAAAATGGCGCTCCTTGTTAAAGCAGCAAGATAGTGAACATTTTTAAAAAGTTCCGCATTTAATTACCTTTAGCGATTGTGAATCGCAAAAATATCGTTTTTATTGCTGATGGCTAATAATGTTGATGGTTTGTTTCACGCCACGACGAAAAAGATAATGACTGCCGGAATCCCGCATGCCGGCGATGTGAGCGTTCGAGAGTGCGGTAAAAATAAATCTTTGCGGCCCGACAAATCTCATTACACGGCTAAAAGCTAAAGCTTATACGCAAGGCAAGAAAATAGTTGCGGGGTGTTGTAATTTTGTGAAAAGTTCTCTCCCGTTTACGGGTCGTGTACGCTGTTGGCGAGAGTACTCCTTTACGCTCGAAAAGTAGATCGCCTATCTACCTTTCCGCAAGGGAACTTTGCCGGGAAGGAGATACTCCTTTGTCATGTGTCACTGGGCATGAACTCCTTTCCGTCGGATGTCCCCTTACCTAAAGTACTTTAGCATGCCCGTGTGTCAGGGGTATTAAACAGCTTCGCCACTAAAACATATGTCACTCAGCCTGCCTCTGTCCGGCTTTTCGAGACTCCTTAGGAATACAACAAACGACGTTTACGATATTCATATCAGCGCACTGTAGTGCGCATTACTCTCTTGGACAAAACGGAAGTATGTGCACCAGTGCGAGCGCCCACGTTATGCGTTACCATGAGATAGCCTTTGTGACCACACTGCTGTCGACGTGCTCGATAAACCCACGTTACGCACACGACTATTCAATTTGCACAAAAGCGTTGATCATACTTGTAACGCTTGGTTGAATGTCGAACAGTTCGGCATAATGTCCCCGATAGCTGCTTCGTCTCATTACGTCGACTCCCACAATTCGCGGTATCTGCCAGATTTTTCTTTAACAGCGAAGCTGTTCTACCTAACCGTAAAAAGTGCGGCTGCAGCAAAACTATCATCGTCATAAGCTCTGGTCTCCAAGAGTGCGAGTGCACTTCTATCCAATGCCCAAATGTGCTTATTTCCTCGCTTCTCTTCTTTCTTCTCCATCTTCAGCGCGCTTCTTCGATTTCTTGCGCTAATGCCCTCAGCGTTTGTGCATAGCGTCGTTGTTTTCTTCCGGTGCACAAATACTCGCAAAGCTATGCATTTGTGCAGAGCTCCGCGCCACGACAGCGTGCGTATACTCTCGTGGCGTCCAAGCAGCTCCTAGAATAGCGTAAGCATATATATATATATATATATATATATATATATATATATATATATATATATATATATATATATATATATATATATATATATATATATATATATATATATATATATATATATGTATATATATATATATATATATATATGCTTACGCTATATATATACGTTATATATATATATATATATATATATATATATATATATATATATATATATATATATATATATATATATATATATATATATATATATATATAGACTGTATATGCAAAAATAGCTTGGGTTGCCGCTAGTTTCTTGTCGGCGGGATGACACGTTCTTTTCCTTGGAGACGATGGCGGCATTATCCAGGTTAATGGCATGGTTGTGTGCATGCGCATGCTCAGCACTGACGTTTGTCGTGTGATTGTTGTTAGCCACGTCACGTTGGTGTTCCTCGACGCGTCAGGAGAACTTTCCTGTTTCGCCAATACACACTTCACGTCAATCAGCGCACGGTGTATTATGCACGACACCTGGGAACGATTCAGTTGGCAGCCTGTCTTTCACATTCACAAGTTGCTTCCAGAGCCCGCTGGTCGGTACGTAGGCAATGTGCAAATCGTATTTTAAAAATACGCACGAAAGTGCCTCGCTGATTCCTTCGACGTAAGGTATGGCCGCACGTGCACAGATTGTCGCGTTGCTTTGTGAGCTTGGCTGTAGTATACGCTTCTCAGTTTTAGAGATAAAACGATCAGGATACCCGCTGCGGCTTAGCTCCCGATGGATCGTCCGTGGTTCTTCAACGCATCTCCATGTTTGGGGACTTTAGGCACGCCATACAGGGCAGGGGTTGAACAGTTCGTGCAAAGCAGACGGTAATACAGACCAGTGTGGTGAGGAGGCACGAACTTGAACGACCTGGTCAGCAGTTTTTTGCAGCTTAGTCTGCAGTCTGCATGTAGGGTCATAAGCTATAGTAGCGTACATATATGACGGTCTCCGAGGAGGGCCAAAATTTTCTCGTGGTAGTTGTTCTTGTCCAGCAAACCTGCAGCATTCCTTCGTCGGAGGGTAGAATGGCGATGCTTCTTGAAAACTTGAAAACGTTTTTGTTTTCCAACGAGATCATTGGGGGTCCTCCAGGCACTATACAGCTTGAATGTGCCTAAAGGCCCTCACACTGCAGCAGTAACATTAAATACAGCATGCATATACACTTGCAATATATGTAAAAAAAAATAATACAGCTTACAGTAATACACTTGCAATATATGTAAAAATATAATACAGTATAAAGAAAGCACTAATATACAGGTGGCTACGATGCATAATGTGATGATACACAGAAAGGTTGAGCAAAACAATGCAGAAATGTAAGAGCTCATTAGTTTATGTCGTCATTCAGATGTACAAAAGTACTCTCTAATTTGTTTGCGAGTCAAAGCACTTGGAATAAATCTTTCCCTTTTTTAAATTTATTTAACAACGAAGGTAGGCTATGTCTCAGTGATCGCGTGAGATAATTTCTGCGCCTGTGTGGTACGAACCACATGTCTTGGCTACGAGTGCGCGAGTCCCCTTTTATAATTCAAGTCGTGACGTATGTTTTAAGAAGGATTTGATATTGGCGGATCCGAAACAAAATGAATATAGAAGTCGGTGTTCGAAATGACTGTTACACCGTAGGCTCCTAATAGCTTGCTTCTCTGCAGTTGATGGGCGTGTCCTTGTGCCGTATTTCCGCAAACCCGAATGCACACCAATAGCATGGGTGCGGTCTTCGTGTACTTCTGGGGGAAGTTGGCTAACAGCACGTTCTATCGCACAGATCACACCCTTTGAACTCGGTTGCGCTTCCGTGTTGAAATTCAATTCACGGGTTAATACTTCAGCCTCCTTCTAGGTCGGAGTGTAAGCGATAGGTTGGTGGCGTCTTGTGCGTCTCGTGACACATCCGGTCAGAGTGCTTGCAGTTTCCTGTCCTGTGAAGCTTTATGAAAGCCCTCCCTCGTTGTCGCGATGAAGTTCGCGCACAGTTGCCCCTCTGGACAGTTATCTGGCATCCGATGCTCAAGCTGCCGGCACGCAAAAAAAGTTTGCGTTTCCAGCTTCCGCTACATTTCGCGGCACTCAAGAACACGTGCTTGCAGCATCTTCCGCTCCGCCTGACGGACAGTCTGGTGGCCCCACGATGTAGCAACTGGTCTTCTTAACCGCAGACTCCTTGGCATAAAGCCTCACCGTTTATAAGTGAGGTTTCAATCGAGGTGCATCTTGAAAGCTGCTATTTTTGAAGTGAGCGAAACAAATCGACCTATCTTAGTAACGACGCCTTGTCCATAAGTGCTCCGCTAAGTAACATAGTCAAGAGTTAGACGACAATTTGTCTGATCAGCCAGTGAATGAGATGATATACGGTCGCTGACCAAGTCTGATGAAAAGGTCCGACGTTTCGGAACCGCACACGGGTTCCTTTCTCACTGAGCTGGACTGGAAGTCATCGCCGTTTATGTGGATAGTAGGTGACGTAACGAGCCTGTGTAAACGGCAGGAATAGTCCCTGGCGTCCTATTCATTGTAGCTAGCGTCGACTGGGTGATTTGTGATTCTAGAAGCCGGTGGGATGACACGTTCTTTTCCTTGGCGACGATGGCGGCATTATTCCAGTCAATGGTATGGTTATGCGCATGCTGAGCAATGGCGTTCGTCGTGCCATTGTTAGTCACGTCACGTTGGTGTTTTTTGATTCGTCGGGAGAACTTTCCTGCTTCGCCAATATACACTTCACGGCAATCAGCGCACGGTATATTATACAAGACACTAGGGTACGATTCAGTTGGCAGCCTGTCGTTCACATTCACAAGGTGGTTCAGGAGCATGCTGGTCGGGACATGGGCAAAGTGCAAATTGTATTTTGAAAATGCGCACGAAAGTACCTCGCTGATTCCTTCGACGTAACGTATGGCCGCATGTGCACAAGTGGTCGTGTTACTTTGTGAGCTTGGCTTCTCGTTTTTAGAGATAAAACGATCAGAATAGCCATTACGGCTTAGCTTCCAATGGATCTTCAGTAGTTCTTTCTTCAACGTATCACCATCTGAGCAGGCCCGTGCGGTGCGTGTTACCGATGATGACACTGCAGCGGACATATCGTAACCGATACGGTGATGCGAATTAAAATTGAGATAGCGACCTGTGTGCGTGGGTTTCCTGTATACTGAGAGGGCAGCACGTTGTCATTCTCGTGTTCCACGGTAAACTGTATGTTCGCTTTCTGGGCGTTCAGGCAGTCCAAGAAGCGTTAGATATCTTGCGATGCTTCTTCAAAATGCAGAAGCAGTCATCGACGTACCGATAAAATGCTTTAGGGGCCGGAATATATGGTGCTGTTATATATATATATATATATATATATATATATATATATATATATATATATATATATATATATATATATATATATATATATATATATATATATATATATATATATATATATATATATATATATACTAAGCAGGAAATCAAAAACACAGTAGCATATCTTGTGAAAGATAAAAAGATAGAAGGCAAAATTGGAAACTCCCTCATTCCTCTCAGCCCAGTAGCTAGTAAATTCTATCTCCTACCTAAGATTCATAAAATCAACAACCCAGGCCGGCCTATTGTCTCTGGGGTGGGCACCGTCACTGAAGCCATTGCAATATACGTTGATAACCTAATTCGGCACATTCCACCTACTTATCCATCTTACATAAAAGATACCAACAATTCTCTTTCGGATATTATGGACCTTAAAGTACCTGCTAATTGTCTACTGGTAACACTTGACGTCTCCTCTCTGAAGATGGAATCAGAGCGGTTTTAACAGCTTATGAAGAGTCGCAGGTTGATAAGTCTGTTAACTGCTATACCCTCCGTACATTTCTGAAGTTGATTCTCGAATTCAACAACTTTGAGTTCGATGGCGCTCACTGCGTGCAAGTGAGCGGAACGTCAATGGGAAGGAGAAGTGGCCCTAACTATGCTAATATCTTTATGGTAGTACTTGAGAAAGAATTTCTAAGTCCTCGTATCTTAAAGCCACTGTACTATAAGCGTTACATAAATAATATATATATTTTTTGTAATTTGGCATGACGGGAAAACCGATCTATTAAAATTCATCACCGACTTTAATTCTGCTCATCGGACTATTTCTTTTTCTCATCAATACTCAAGGGAGATCATAAACTTCTTGGATGTGACCTTGTCTCTATCGAAAAACAAGTTGGTTTGCAACCTTTATGGGAAACCAACGGATACTAATCAATACTTACATTTTTACAGCAGTCATGTGCTGGCATCCCGTACAGTCAAGCACATCGATTTAAGCGCATATGTTAAAAAACAAGAAGATTTCGATAATAACTGTGCACAAATGAAAAAGGTCCTCCTCAAACAGAAATATCCGGAAAAAATAATTGGCGATGCTATAACTCGCACCGACATGCTTGACCGCGCTGTAATTCTCAAAAATCAGTCATCGAGTAGGGAACACAAGACTAACTTAATATTAACTCACTCTGCGTCGCTACCAAAGGTATCGGCTATGCTTAAGAAACATCATAACATTCTCACTCAAAGTGATCGCCTCAAACGCATATTCGTGGAGCCGCCTCGTGTTGTGTATAGACGAAGCACAAATTTACGCGACATCTTAACTAAGTCCACTTTAAACCCACGTCTTGGCACTGGATGCAGGCCGTGTAATAAACCACGTTGCCAGGTCGGTCTGCCCTGTATAAGAACTGCACAAAAAGCAACAAGCACCGCGTCCAACTTTTTTGTACAAATTAAAGGCAACTTCACTTTTGACACGGCCAACGTAGTTTACCCTGCTTGAGTGCACTAAATGTAATCAACAATATATTGGTCAGACAGAGACACCCTCCCGAATACGGTTTAATAATCAAAAGTCACACGCAAAATATTCCTTGAACCTGCCCCTGTCCAAGCATGTACGCCTTCCCGGCCATTCATTTAGTGACCTGAAGGCGACGATACTGGAATCGGGCTTTCGGACGCACTGCGACCGCGAGGTTCGTGAGTCCTACCTCATTTACAAGTTCAAAGCCGCTACCTCGGACATTAATGAAAACATGGGTAAACTCGCATGTTTCCCGAGTGACTATGGCATTGCCATTATGAGGAAGCCATTTCAAATAACAACAATGCGTTCCTTATCATATTTGTCATTTTCGGTGAACTTTTTTATTTTTTTATTGTTATCGCCCTTATTTTATTTCCATATTTCTTCCCTTTCTTTCTTCATTACATTTAATATTTTTTCCATTGCAAGATATTCCATTCAATTCTAGCCAGCAGTTTGTCAATAAATCAGTCTTTTTTTTTTTGTCTTTTTTTCCCTTTTTGCTGTGGTGATTACCGCTCTTACATTGTGGAGTGGATTTATAGTTGCGTTACATACGGGTATGAGAAACCCTCGGGGTCGTAAGTGTGCCGCCTTGGTGTTATTTTAGAGGCTACAGTGTCGCATCGTGACTCGCCGCAGCTGATCACGTGCTCTGTCCAGGCAGACGTCATAGCCATTCCCTGTGAAGACATACGCCTTCGCAGCCGTACTCTCTCCCCTTCCTGTACCCTTAAAAGGAAAGTGCTCTGCAACACCATCTTACTCTGATGAAGGCCAGTGAATCTCTTTTTTGAAAATATTTAATCGGGCTCAGTGAAACCTTCTTTCACTGTTCACTGAGCCCCATATATATATATATATATATATATATATATATATATATATATATATATATATATATATATATATATATATATATATATATATTGCAGTATCGCAAAGGGGTGGGCCGGCGTCAATCCAAGGCCACGTGCGCCGCGTCTGCCAACGTATGCGGTTCGCCGCAAGCTTCTTTACGCTGAGGTCGGTGCCCTGGGCCTCGCAGTGCTTCGTGAGGCGTTTCCCGAAACCTCGGACCACGGCAAAATGCGGGTGTGACGGAGACCAATCCGCACCAGCCAATAAGTGCCCATCAGCTTCGCTAGCCTTGCGCTACCAGCGCAAGCTTCGCTAATTTTAAATGCGAAGCATTTCTTAGCGAACTTCGGCGACTTTGAGTGTGTGTATCTATCTATCTATCTATCTATCTATCTATCTATCTATCTATCTATCTATCTATCTATCTATCTATCTATCTATCTATCTATCTATCTATTCGCCTACGACTTTGTGCTCTCCTGGCCGTCTCATTAATGGGATGTATACTAAAATTGGTATGCCACAACATGACTGCATGACGAACATAAATGACAGGTCGTAACATGAAAATCATTACATGCATGTCATGAGGATTTACATGCCCCGGTCTTGGTCCTCTCCTGGCCGTTTCGTCAATTGTATGTATACGAAAATTGGTATGGCACAACATGACTGCATGACGAACATAAGTGACAGGTCACAACATGAACACCATGACATGTATGTCATGAGCAACGTGATTTACATGCCACGGTCTTGGTGCCCTCCTGGCCGTTTCGTTAAAGAGATGTATACGAAAAATGGTGCGGCACAACATGACTGCATGACGTCCATAAAGGACAGGTCATAACATTACAGTCATGAAATTCGTGTCATGAGCGGCATGGTTTACGTGCCACAGTCTCGCTGCTCTTGCGGCCGTTTCGTTAACTTCGTATGTACCAAAATCGGTATAGCGAGACAACAATGCAGATTCATTTTACGTTCCTGATGCGTGCTTCGCATTTCCTTGATTCCCACTGCATGTCGGATCTGCCATTTTTTTTTATTTCTGCATTGTGTAAGCCTACATTTAACCCACTTCCCTTGCTTGGGCTTTGGTTTCTTAGTACTGACAAGTGACTAACGCACAAATTCACATCATGACGAAAGAGAAGGAAACTTCTACTGCACTTGCACTATTCCATTTTTTTTAAAATTACACTGTGTAGTGAACACGCTGCAACTGCTCAATACGAAAAGAAAATATGCGCAAGAACTTTAGTTGAAGTGGTAAATAAAGTAAGCGAATTGATTCGACGTACGACAAAAGTCAAGCGGACCGTGCCCTAGTAATACTTGCGAATTGAGCAGTCACATGCATGCATATGCAAAAGTTCAGAGACCAGTGGCTGCAGCAAGCAACTTTCTTATTTTCTTCGTGACGTGAACAAAATGGTAAAAATAAAGTGTTCTAAACAAAGTGCGCATGCTCGCCCATTTTAATGGACTGAAACAATTCCACATTGGAGAGCTGCACTAAATGCAATTTTAAATACTTGCTGGTGTAATGGCGTCCAAACTATTGCTCGTAACTGTGCATACGTACACACTTCTGACGTCGACAACGGCGTTTCACGATGACGACGTAATTTCTCACCGTCATGCTTTGGCAGACGACGCGCGGACGACGGAAGCGTGACGAAGACATCACAGCGTCATATCGCAGTGAAATCGCAGGGAGCCAGCAAGATAAGAATGCGAGAACCTCAAGAAGAGGCCAAGTGGTCCCCGCCATCGTGAGCTCCAGCGCCACCACCGACCACAGCGAATAGACCTTTGCACGTAACAGAGCTATCGCTCGACAGCACGTGCGTCTCTTATTGGCATTTGGCGACCAGTACGGCCCGCAATTCGGTTAGATGGCTCCGAAAGTATAGGAGGAAGCGGACTCCCTCCCCGTCCTACTTCCAGCATTACCCTCAAGATCAAGCGAGAAAGCAGGTCAATGCCCAATCAAGAAATTGGCCAGCCAGTTAAAGAGATCTACTTGCTTTGAAAGCATTTGATAATCGCGCTAGTTGGGCGAGCTGAACACCAACGCACCGCTACGAAAACAAAAGGCCTTGTAGGCTTGTAGAACCTTGTAGGCTCCCCCCATCTCTCTCTCTCTCTCTCTCTCTCTCTCTCACACACACACACACACACACACACACACACACACACACACACACACACACACACACACACACACACACACACACCATTTATTCTCCACTTCGTCGCGTCTCTTGTTTCACGCTGCAATTTTAAGGCGGATGCGTGACGGCAGTGGTTATTCGTAGGACGTCCATATACAAAGAATTAGGTCCACCATCCATCCTCAGAATCCGTACGCTCCTAACGTTCATGGGTCTATGTTTGCATCCCATTAATTTGTATGTCAGTTGCACTACGAACGACGAGTTCACATTGTTTGCGGCACTTTATAACAAGATACACTACGATATTATATGCGTTGTTCTTTCGCAGCGAGGTTCTTTAGAATCGCCAATGATGGCATAGAACTTTTCGTGATGGCAGAATCAGTCGTAAACATTCAATTCTTTATACGTCTGCTGAGCTCTATATCGCTATGTTGAATTCTTTAAAGGGGCGTTGTTGTCTTTTGTCGGTGCCGCAGTGACCTCGAAAAACAACGGCACATCACGTGCACTGACTCATTACACAGTTGTCGCTCCCTGGAAAGACCACATCATCAAATAATCCTTTTGTCCCATAAAGAGCTCAATGTTCGCCCAGGAATATTTTTCCACAAGTGCAAAAGTGTCTGTGCGTGTGTACGCTTTCGGTTTTTCTTTCTGATGGCATTCGCTTTCTTGCTTTCCTCCCTCCCTCCTTTCCATCCATCCTTCCTTCCGTCTTAGATCATAATTTTCCGGATCTTCGCGGTTCCCTCTTACTTCTTCCTAATCGTATACCTCCCGCCGACTTTTCCATTAGCGTGGGTTTACAGCACTTCGCCAAGTCCTTTAAGCTATCCTTTCTGGGATGCAATATTGGTAACTGGAACAAACTTCCCGAGGCGGTTGTCAATGAAAAGAACCCCTCAGTATGCAAAGGCAGTCTTATAGCATCTTTTATCAGCTAATTACTTCCCGGAGCGTGTTGTCTCCCGCTTGCTTGAATTTTTAAATGCGAAGCCTTTCTTGGCGATCTAAAGCCGCTTTGACCGCATCCATCGTCCACCGGGCCCGGGATATCGCAGGGGTTGTCATAGGAGTCCCGGAATATGGACCCTCCCCCTTTTTTCGTCAATAAGAATGTTTTCATCATCATCATCATCGTTCTCATCATCATCGTCATCCATCCGTCCGTCCGTCCGTCCGTCCGTCCGTCCGTACACCTGTTCGTCCGTCTTCATCTCTGTGCTCTCCGGACATGAATGTAAGATCCTGATATTAATTACATGATATGATGGTCATAGACTTCAATATTAATTATAATACGATAAAGTATGGTTCATGTCCGCAGTCCTCGGCACGGGGTATGTAGGTATGAACCGCAAATGATTGAATGTTAAACCTTACACCCCTTGAAAACTAAGGACAAGCCAGTGCAGTTCTTGTAAATTAGAGCACACTTCGCGTGGGTTAAACAACAAAAGCAAAAAAAAAAAATGTAGGCAGCTTGCACCAGCGCGATAACTTTGCTCTCGCAGACAATGCCTTGCGCCGTCGAGTGTGACCTTCACTGCTTTTTGAATGACTAGTGAACTTAATACTTTCCTCCATGTCGAACGAAACTGACGGGCATTTGTATCTGGCAAACTTAACAAAGAAAGAAGTGTTCTCAGGTTACACCAGATATATTGGGAGCCGAACGTTCAAGTGTGCAAGCAATATAATTATAATTTGCACAGCGGAACAGAAAAATTAGCGATGTAATTTCATTATGCTGATGCGGAGCGCTATGCGTTAAATTAAGAACCAACAATTTCATATGAAGCTTCGTCGAGGGATCGGGGCGCATCAGGGTAATATTGTAATGGTAGATAGCTAATTAAATAACAATGCGAACAAGAAAGACAAGCCATCCTGCATCGAAAGACTACATTAAATGCGTTACAGCAGCTCGTGTCGGACTGGTCTGGCGGTGGCCCAGCCGCAGTGGTCTAGTGGCTATGGCACTCGGCTGCAGATGCGAAGGTCGCGAGATCGAACCCCGGCAGCAGGGGCTGCATTTCTGAGGCTAAATGTTGAAGCCCGTGTACTGTGCGATGTCAGTGCACGTTAAAGAACCCCAGGTGATAGAAATTTCCGAAGTCCTCCACTATACGCCCTCTCCCGTAGTCATATCGTGGTTTTGGGACGTAAAGCCCCAGAGATTAATTATGGTCCGGCGGCCCCCTCGTCCGTGATCGTTCGCCGATAGCACAAAGTCGTGTGATGTATGTACACAAAGAAATTGTTATACGCACGGCGAGATAGGCGCGCTGCGACGGAGAGGGAGCACGCCGCGCACCGAGGTGTGAACTGTGAGCCGAAGGTGTAGCCCAGCTGCACAACGTGGTACATGTATCACGCGAAAAGTTGGCCCACCGGCCAAGAGGAGCCGTGCTCTCGCTGCCAAGACGATTTCTTCAGTCGTGATTGATGCCGGGCACTTGTCGCCGACCGTGCGCGGCCGACTAACACCCCACGTGCACTCACCGCCAAGAGCGGTATACTCAGCGAATCCCTTATCAATGGTCGAGTATAGAAAACACCGTTGATTCGACAGCCTCGTCGGGCCGGCCTCTATCGGAGAATTCGGCGGTTCTTGAAGGAAAAGCTGCGTAACTTAAGAGACTATTAATTAATAAGGCCGAAGCATTGCGAGTTTATGCGGAGGTAACCTCGAGAAGTGTTGAAAGTGACTTTGTCGATAACCCAGCGTCGCCGCGGGAGGCACAGGAAAAAAAATGACACGTGATCATAGGAAGTCCATAAGCGCGCCGCATCATGGCCGTCCTTGACCATCCAAAGCCGTCCTTAAAGGGTAGTTACGGCGTTAACGAATAATTGCTTAAGCATTAATTAATTAATCCTCTCAAGGCCATCGCTCATGCGGGCATGCACCACACGTGGTCGGTGGTTCCAAAGCACATTTGCAAAAGCATCTTTGATAAGCGTTGTCAAAGGCCCTCGCCATTGCGTCTCCTTCGGCAGCCTCATAAGAGACCCCTATTAATATTTATTTCTCGACTGCTCAAACAAATCTGAGGACACCTCGTTCATTGAAGTGTTGCGATTCCTGCCATTCCGAGCTCTTTTTGCACTGGGCTATACACCATTCACACACTTTTTGTAATTTTCATTTGCCATTGGGCACTCGCACGCTAAAATGCGCCTGCCATCAAGTTCGGTCGGCATAACCGATGGGGAATAATTCAAACGTAAGAGATTTTTGTGACTGCTCGGTGCGTATCTCGGATTCCGCCATTTCTGCTGTTCTTATATTGCTTCAAATGCAAAAAAATTTTCGAAGGCTATTCTCAGGGACGCGTTGTTCGACGTAGCGAGAGTGTGCCAGGAGAGATCGTATACAGTACCAGGAACAAATGTGAGCGACCAGGTAAAAGAGCACAACGACCTTCTCCCTTGCAAGCCCATCCCCTTGCCTCTACATGAAGACTGAATGGTTTAAAGAGAGAGGGAGAAAGCAAAAGGGAGATTGGGAGATCAGCCCGTCCGGTCTACTACCCTGCACTTGATTAGCGAATCGGGGACTGTAAAGAAGAAAAGGAGAAGGCGAGCACTGCACGACCACAACTGGTTACTGAAGCCAATGCTTCTCTCAGACACGCAGCTTTAGGGTCCTGGCACGGTTTAAAGCGTCATAGAACATTCGTGGCAGGTGTTTTCTTATAGTGAGAGAAGGACTGCCAACTTATGCCATTGCGTATCCTCTGGCTCATGCCTCGACGACAGGACACGGGCCGCTGTTGCGCGTGCCAAAAAGGGGAACTTGCTACTTACTGTCTGGACTGGAATGTGAATAAATTGAGTCCCTGCAAGGCATGTGCAAACTAAATATGTGCACCCAAACAAATAGCTTCAACGTCGCGACATTCTTGTGTGTCTATTGTTGGCCGTTCATTTTCAATAAATATAAACTGATTAAACTAAGAAAGATTCACTTTCAGTATAACTGAATTACTTGCACTTGTAGAGTTTTGCGCAGACGATTAGAATACAAAAGAGAAAATATCCTGAATATTACACTGAGCTCAGCAGGCAACAAAAAATCGCTGGAGTTGCCCTTGGATGGCGGCTCAGGGCCCTTAAGGAATCAATAAAAAACGGGCTTCAATAACAGTATTTGAGAAGACATCAGGCGACCTCGCTCATTAAAGACTGATAGGGCAGTAAAGAGCGCAGTACGAAAGCGTTCAGGTGCGGATAGGAGGCACGGCAGGTGGCACAGATAGGTTTGCGTTGTGGCAGGACATTTGGACAGGTGCCGTCGCCCTTGATGAATTCCTTCCACTAACAGCTGACAACAAGAATTAGTCCTACTCCAACTCAAATTCCTGTCCTCGGGGGAAGCTACTCCAGTCCTCAGGGCTTGTGGGGTTGCGGTGAAAAGAGTGGGAGCAGACTTGGTAATGAAAACTGGTATGTCGCGTGGTACATAACTTTATGGGTTCGGTGGAAACAAAATGACTAAGCCTGAAGGCTCTATTTCTTTTTTTTTAATTTTCTTATGTCAACGAAGAAATGAGAAGTTGTCGAACAAAGAGCGTCGCTAATGGAGCACAAATATAGGTCAACGAATCAACAGCGTCGCTATGTACGCATGACTAATTATCCTTCGCCATCATTGAAGGAAGAAGAGAATGAAGTGGTGCATAGAGTAAGGTAACTTCGCTTACCCTCCTCTACGCACTGGATTTATTGAATTTGTTTTATTTATTTATTTTTGAATAAATATGTGACTTCAGACAATGGTGACTTCCTTAAGTCTAATATAGATGAGCAGAAAACACTGGTGCATAGAGCATTGTGACTTGAGTCACTTTCTCTACGCACAGGTCTTTTCCTCCTTTCCAACTGAGAAAGGGGGAGTGAGTTACGATTACATAGGAATGTACAATGGTACACGATTCTTTCGTCCCAAATCGGCACATCGGCTGCGAAGCGAGAAAAGCTTTGTGTTTAGGAAAATGCCGTTAAGTGAACAACCTCGGCGAGAAGGCATCATGTAGGAGGGGCAGGGGACACACACAAAAAGAAATGTTCCTTTGTCCTGCAGCTGCTGAGTTGCGTGCATGAATGCCACTTTCTAAATGACTACTAACCCCTTCCCGTCGGTACAAGCGTGCGCATGTGACTCATAGGACGTAATGCACGATTAGGGCACCGCATCCTGGCTGACTGACTCACTTCCAGCTGGCCGTTGCTCGGCACCAGTCATCGGGTACCATTCGCGATTCGAAAATGGCTCCAAAGAATGCCTCTTTACTGCCCAAGAGCCTCGCACCAGTGCACTTAGCATTCTGATGCGTCAGACTTTTTTTTTTTTTTCGGGCACCTCTCTGCCGCAGCGGTCACTTGTATTTCCACGATGCATCGAGATCACGGGGTCTGGCAAAGGAACTTATCTTCTAAGGAAGGCCGTGCTGAACTAAACACAAAACTATAAAACGTGCACCAGAAAAACAATGCACTTTCACCTTTCAGCGGATATTGACTTATGACCTTTGGTAAAGGCACGACGACTGAATGCATTGTCTTGGGTTTTGCGAAGGCTATTCTATAAAGTTAACCATCGGCTGCTAAAATTACACCACTTAGGTACTCCGCTTATGGTATTTACCCATCCCCGCTCCAGCGGATATAAGAATATCTGTATAACCACATGCAGCTTGTCTCCACTCAAGGAATTGATTCTCCTCATGCCGTGGCGAGTTTAAGTGCATGCCTCATGGTTCTGTCCCGGGCCCTTCTATATACTTCTTAAGCCTGATTATACAATTTTGTTTGCCTCTCTTCTTGCTGACCATTGCATCATCTACCGAAAAATTACTAGCAATTACAACACGTTGAGCGCTTTCAGAGGAACCCTAATCATATTACACATTTGTCAGACCTTTGGCAAATGAAAAATAACATTTGCAAGTATAAAATAACATTTTAACGTCACAACACGCCTTCACTTAACTACTTTTCCTTTGAACCCATGAATGCCGCTCGAATCTGTTAGGTTCATTAAGTGTCGTGGCAGGTACACTGCTAATTCTATTCTATTCTCATCACAGCGACTGTTTCGAAACCGACTCCAGTCGCGCATTCGAATTGAGACTTCTTTTCCTGCAACCTCGTAATAGACGTTCTTTGTCATTTACGTTCGCCCTGCGCTATAATACACTCCATCTTTACATGGGACCCCAGTCAGGGAAAACTTAGCAACTTAGGCGTTACACTCGACAAGATGGCTATGCTATCGCAAGTAATTTTTAGCACAAAAAAATCGAGTCGTTACTGTCTATTTCAGCTAATAACAAACCGGCAAAACGATACTGTGAGAACTCGGGTCACTTAAGGAGACGGCTGGCACTTTCGAACTGGAAATTGAAATATATTGGTAACGTAGGGAGAAAAAAATTGGCCAGCTTTTTCAACCTTCGTTTTGCCTTTCAACATAGAGAGGAAGAGAGAGGGAGAGAGAGAGAGAGAGCAATTAAGGAAGGTTAAGCAAGCGCGTTCTCGGTTGGCTACCCTACCCCTGGGAAGGGAGAGAGGGGAGTGATAGATAAGAGAGAGGAAGAAAAAGCAGGAAAAAAATGTACAAGAGGACAGTTAGTGAGTAGACATGCACAAAGCGCCAAAGCACAAGCGCAGGTGCGTCTTTCACAAGCGTTCGTGAAGCCCAGTCGACTTCAGGAAGCACAGAAGCACCTTTGCATGCAGGAGCGCGTAGGCCATGGACCCAGGACAGAAAGTGGTCGGTCATCAAGACAATGGAGCTTCACTTCTCACTCATTCCGTTGAGTTGCATAGTATGTGCGGTGGCAGAACACGTGGGCGATAAGGTTTACATTATAGAGTCGGGACACCATAGAGCAGCTGAGATTTAGCATCGACCACGGCGACAACAAATCGTTCTTTTAGAAAACGCTAGAAGAACTGATGAAGAAAGAAAGGAGAAAAACCGGAAATGAAGAGGAGAAAAGTGGAAGCAATCGTAAGAACTATATGTTCAAAAAATTCTTGAACTAAAAAAAAGGAATAAATAAAGAAAATTTTGTCTAAGTATGGAACTTTGATAGAAAGGGATCTCATGAAATTTTACACCTTTATATCGACCTTTTCAGGCTGTGGAACCTGAAGGGCGGGAGGAAAGGGGGGAGGGGGGAATTAAGCAGAAATTCCCCCCCCCCAAAAAAAAAGAAAGGAAGGAGGTGTTGGGGGGGAGGAGCCTATTTTGATGACGCAAGAACTAATAACAAATTAGAAGACATCGGCAATAGCAGACACAACAACAGAAGGCAAACAGAAGCTCGATCAGCATCATGATTATCTATGACATTGTATAACATTGTATTAAAAAAGAGAAACAAAAGACATACACCAAGACCCATCATGGCATACTACGCATGTATCGTTCTAACCTGTGTCAATATGCGACGTTTTTGTGAATCCCGCAGCCACGTATTTTCACGGCTGAGGCTTCGCTCACCAGGGCGGACTTGCCCCCTTTCTTGTTTCTATTTTCTTCCAAAACAAAAATGACTTGACCGCGGTTGTTTTTATTTATTTTTCAGCTTATGCTACCTGCAACATTTAGACCCAGCAGGCAGGGCTTAGTTTACTGTTCCATCCATTTATTTTACTTCAGTTTTGTCGCCCAACAATGCTTATGCCTTATGTCAGTATAGCGAGCCTCGTGAGTCGCTGAGCAACATCAAGATCACATTTCAAGATACAGCACTAACACACGACACAAGTGCTCACCAATAGGTCCGGGCCCATAAACATGAAGAATTACAGAGAAACACGAAAGGAAGGAAGCTGCAGGGAATTCAACGAGCTATGGGATGGAAAGGGGTAGGCGTCGTTGAAATATGTGAAGATGGTGGTACGGATTAGCGGGTAGGGTTGACATTTTAGTCAGAGATAAAAAGAAGCGGGGAGGTTAACCGTGCGTGAGCCCGGTTGACAAGCGACACCAGGAGGTAAGTGAGCTATGTAGATAGGAATGGAGATAAAGCTTGCAAGCTGGGGGAGATAAGAGAAATATTGGTCGCACCGGAGGCGCAGGAAGAGTGAAATTTTCAGCACTGAATCATCAGCCGTCACTGGGTATTTTTATTTTGGAAGCGGTGCAGAGTCGCTGTTATACGGCTTTCACTTTCAGCGACATGTGAGGGCGTTGTTTTAAGATAAAAGATCATGCTCTCGAGCGAAGTCCCACCAGGCTTGCTAGGGATTGCGCGCCCTTTCCTCTTCGAAAGAACGCAACACATCAAAGAATTATTGCAATGCGGTTTCGCTACGAAACGCGTTGTGATAATCTCTTGTTCATTATAATTACCGCTAAACAATGCTGAACCAGCATCCAAGCTGAGTTTAATAGAAGAAGTAGAGTTCGGCAGGTCCCGGATAGCGCAAGGTAAATAATGGGTGGTCTGTTAGGGCTTATTCACTGCAAGACATGTTTCCCCACAGTTGACCACCATAATTTCCAACGTCAGAGTCCGCATGATGGTCAATATTCATGTTGCCTACATAGTCACGATGTTACTTCGTGTGTAAGCTTTCTGGAAAAACGAACAAAAAGCAAGTAAGAAAAACATCTTGCATTCACAAAACACAGTTTCTGTGCAACAAAACTGTCTTTTTTTTTTTTTCCTTTACTCTTAGCGGGGCACATTTCAGAAGGCAAGGCTTTATATCTATTGTAACTATCTCGCGTCACCAGGTACACCTAGAGCACACCACTTATCTCCTCTCCGAAAGTTTCCATCAAGAACAGCAATTCACCTTTGCCTCTAAAATACACAATGTAGTCCTTATGGGATTCCATTGCGCAGCGCATTAGAGCCGGCCGCGGGCGCATCCCGAGTTTCTCGGCAAAGCCATCCCTGCAAAGCATTCTTTGCACGTTATTTTGGGACATCGGCCATACAATATCACCTTTACGTTCCGTAACCTGGCGACGCGTCTCACTTGGGCTCGAAATGCTGTGATTCAGTCACGATAAGGCCTTGTCAATCTGTATAAACAAAGAGCCACGTGATAAGGACATCACGGGTGCTCAACCTCAGCTGGCGGTTTTATTCGATGAACGGAAATACGTGCTTGAAAAAGTTAAAGATGCACTTATGCCTCGTTAAGTGCATTGAATTCGGCAAGCGCGGCGTGTCTCAATGTAGAGTATATCGATGTCCATGCGACGTGAATTCTCACATGACGTCATCTCTTAGTGATGTTACCTCGCAAGTTAAAGTACTACGTCACATGAGTGTGCCACATGACTATGCCGGCCGCTTGACTTGCTCACTTGATCATGTCCTCGAATTGGGCAAGGTGAGCGTTAAATAAAAAGGAAAGGGGGTGGGGCAGAAAGATCGCTGGGTTGGGCTGAGTTAATCAAAATACGGCAAAATGAACGATACGGGCTTCGACTGGACGTTGCCTGGATATCGTAACATACATGCTCACAAATTCCGATTGATTGATTTGTGGTGTTTAACGTCCCAAAACCAGCTCTGATTATGAGAGACGCCGTTGTGGAGGTCTCCGGAAATTTAGACCACCTGGGGTTCTTTAACGTGCACTGACATCGCACAGCACACGGGCCTCAACATTTCGCCTCCATTGAAATGCAGCCGCTGCGGCCGGGATTCGATCCCGCGACCTTGGATCAGCAGCCGAGTACCGTAGCCACTAGACCACCATGGCGGGGCATTTCAGACCGACTGGCTCCTTGCGCAGAGGAAAGGGTTATGGTCAATAAGGAGTGATGAAATGGGAATAAAAATAACGAGAAAAAAAAAAACCCCGCTCATCAGTACTATTCCAAGCGTTGAGGCTTCGCTGACAGTCGGTCGCAACGATTCAGTTCAGTAAGCCGTGGCAAACTCAACGGGGATCCCTCATAGGAATCATCAAAAAGATAGCCGGGGCGTATTCGTCCAGTTTTTCAATCCACTGTCGCCAAGCGCTTTCCTTTCCCGCAATACATTTATTGATTCGTCGCGGGACCGCGTGGGCGCTTCTGATTTCCAGGACGCGAGATGTGACGCCTGCTGACGCACGGGAAGCGTATATCCGACCCCGCATCCCACGTGGCCGTTTCCGGGATCCTCTCGTACGCTGTCAGTCAAGTGCCGACGAGGTTCGCACGCTCGCTCTTCGTGCGTAAGAAGATACCACAATCGGTCGTAGACGGACAACCAGAGAAAGCATCGACGCCATCACGACTCTGCGAGCGTTGTCGCTGGCGTGGTTCGGCGACGGCTCCGTGACGCGACCTGCGCCACGGGGCAGGACGCGTGTGCGCTCAAGGAGGATGTGGCGAGCGGCGGCGCATTCCGCGCGGACGCTGGAGCGAAAGAAGCGCGGGCGCGTTCGGTAACAAGGTCTCGGGGTGACTGCGCAGGACGGAAGCCGGCCAGTGGCCGCCCCCCCTGCGGTCATTTGGGCAGGACCCCCCCCCCCCCCTCACTCGGGGGGTTTCTACCGCCGCTGGAATGCCGTCCCGCGCGGCCTTAGGAACGCGGATCCCGCCGAGTCACGCGCGGGGCCCCTTGTCTTACTCGCCGCCGCGGTGATCGGCCCGGGCTCGGGCGGCTCTCCCTTTCCGCCGGCTGCTCTGTTCTCCCTGCCCGCCTCGCGAAAGTGAGGAGCTAGCAGGTGGAGGGGCAGGCAGCGTCCACGACCGCGAGCTGAACGGCCAGCCGCCCGCGGGACCCCCGAGCAAAACCAAAAAGCAGCCGGCTTACAGGAATCACCGTCCCGCAGCCTCGCTCGGACGTCTCTCGGGCGTCCTGCGAGAGAAAAAGAAAAAAATACAGCGGCAACAACTGCCCGAGAGCGAACCCTCAAATATCCGCCGTCCTTTTTATGCCGCCGTTTGCTTGCCCGCTGTATATGAAAGGTGAATGAATGGCCACGACCCGATCGTTGTACGCTTAATGCCCCCTTTTCTTTTCGTTGGCGGCGCTCCGATCACTGTATCACTCAACATCGCTTTTGCTCGGCACATAGTTCCTACTTTCTTTTTTTTTTTTTCCTATTCGTTTGCTTTCCTCGGGTGTTACCTCTCGGATGTTATGGAATGCCTTCTTTTCGCATTCCTCCGGGTCGAAAAATTTGCTCTCAGCTGCTGGTGCTATTATGTGGCGCATACCGCGGCAGACTTATCTTGTCACTAAGTGAATAAAGTACGTAGTGCGCTGACAATGGAAGAGAAGAGAGGAGGCAGGAATTGTTTTTTTAAGAATGCCGCAGCAGGAGCAGGGCCATGGAAATTCCAGTTATAGAGACGTGATTGTAGCGGGCCAGAGGCTTCAGCGCACACACAATTACAACGCATCTGTCTCCTTTACGACAGCCGCCCATAACCTCCACATAGGATGCACCTCCAGAACGGGAGTAGCCAGAACGCGATAGGAATTACATTTCATTGTATCTGTTGCAGAGTTATATCGGGTAGTCACCCTCAGTGCTGAAGAGTTATAACTACGTCCTATGCTGCCTGTGAAAAGTATAGAGATAGCTCTACGAAAAGACAGAGGAAGTCCAGTTCAGAGTCATCACGGTGATTTTTTTTTTCATTTTCTTGCTTGTCTACTTATATGGTGCTTTATTGAACTATCCCTATTCTGTAGCAGAAGTACTTTGACACCTCGTTCGAATCACATGAGCACGAGTCAGCCTAAGTTGTCAGAAGCTGAGGCACGCAATTAAAATAATTCCATCCGACCCCACCAGCGGGGCACATCCAGCGCAAGAAAATGCTGGCAAAGATATGATAATAATGAAATTAAGCTACATCGGATACATGCGCCCACGTTGTCATTTGTAAAGTAAATGAGTTGAACTTGCCAGCAGCGGAGACCGAGTTTATAGTGCGTAAGTGTTCGACATATCGCTATTCGTTCTGTGTTATTCTAATACTTCTATATCAGCGCGGAACATAAATGAAGAGGTTTAGGGTGATTTGACCGGCCAGAAGTATGCTGCTGTGATACACTCGTCGGCACAGCTAATGTTTGTCATGAAATACACATTTAGAGTGTAGCATGTGTGTGTTATCGCATGTAAACGGTGTGCATGATCCACACAAATATTTCAAAGGCGTCGTTGTTGTGCCCCCCCTCCCCCCCCCCCCCCCCCACAAGAAAAAAAAAAAAAAACCTGCCTACAGCAATGGGCATCGGCAGGATCTTGTCTTGAAAGAGAGAATAAGGCGGAGGGGGGTGGAGAGGGGGGGGCAGCTACTGCTTATTTTGTGCCCTCTTGCCGACGCCCTTAGCCGGTTTATATGTACACTGTTCTATATATAGCGGTCTTGTACCCCTGACACACTCCGAAGTCTTTTGAAGTCCCTTTCCGTGACCCTGAAGGTCTGAAAATACAACGTTAGAAATAGTAAATGTGGTCCTGACAATTCTTCAAGCCCACTAATTATAAGCTTGTCGCAGGATCAAGCAATTTAAATAGGGTGGGTCTCCTTACGCCCCTTCACTCTTCCCTGACCCCGGGGCAGCGTCACTATGCGATCAAGTAAGAGCTAGTTTTAGCGAGCATTAAAATTATTAACAAAGCATTGTTGTCGTCAAGACTTTCTGTCATTGAGGAACCACGCATGAGGGCACACCTGCAGACTGATAAAAATGTTCGGGTAAATTAATGAACATATATTTCTGCGCAGTGCAATTACAGTAGAATCATGTGGCGATTAAAAGTGGGGGGAAAAAAATGTGTGGTTTGACAAAAAACAGGTGGTTTGATGAGCCCCAAGGACCCGGAAGAATGGTTTCCCTTTCAGCTCTCATATGGGTGGCACTGTTGCTGTTTCAGACGGTTCCAAGAAGCAGCTTACGAAAAAGAAGATAACTGCCATTGATATTTTAATTTTGGTCCAACCTCCGTCACGCCTTGTTATTTTGTACGAAAAGACCCGTGCATATTGAATATTCGTTATCTTGAGGCTAAACAAACGGAAAACATTCGTCGGTTACATGTATAGCTAGAGCACACTGCCGGCCACCCAATTTCATCAAAGCTTCAAGCCAAACTTGCTGTAGCGCTGCCAGCGGCTCTGCCATCCCATTCGCTTGGCAGGTATTAACTGGGCGCCATGTTATGTTTTCAGTGAGTGTTCCGTATAGTGAGGACAGCTCACAACTAGTTAGCCTACTATTTAGGCATTCCTTCACTCGACTTAACCACCGAATAGTATCAAATAGTCCATCGCTGAGCCAGCATTTGAACACGGGCCTCACAAATTCAGCAGCAGAAGGGCTCAGAATCACGTCACCACAGAACGGACGAAAAGTTCAGCCCACGGACGAGTGAGCGGAGCACGCGGCCATTCAATCACCCAGTCACTCGTAATCCGGCTGTCGGTGAGCGGCCGCCGATCGGCGTGTATCTATTTGCGCAGCGGGTTAGTGGCCCCCGCCGCGCTCTCTGGAGAGCAACGACATGCGGCAAGAGGCGGCTCGCCGGACCAAACAAGCGAGCGGGGGTCAATGGCGGTGCGCCACCCCCGTCGTTCACGAAGTGCCGGACCCGCCAAAAAGGGCCGCTTGATGAGGTAATGAGCGCCCCTCCCCGGGCTTCACCTGGGCTGCAGCATCGAGAGTCTCGCCTCCGCCGGTGGCCGCGGCGGCCTGTTTTCCCAGGCTCCCCTCCCTCTGTCCACACCGCGGTCACTCGCCGCCGCCGAGCCCCCCCTCCGAGCTCGGCCACGAGGCGCAGTCGCCGTTATGCGCGCGACGACAGAGCCTTCCGCGCGGCATAAGTCACCCGATTCGCCACAGGTGGCCAGTCCTGTCCGCCACTCGAATGCGTCGCGCCGCCGAGAACCCTCGAGACAGCTCGCGAGCTGCGCGCTCGTCCACGAAATATAAACAAACACGAAGTCAAGAGACTGCATCCAACAACAAAACATTCGGTCTCTGGTGTCGGGGAGTTGTTTCTAATGGCTGCTTCCCTAGTTGCAGAACGAGAAATTCAGCCAGAGCTTGCCACATTTCATGGAGGTGTCCGCACTATCCCCGCTGTGACGCACCTGCAATGTTGGGCTGCGCTCCTTCGGTCGTCCCTGCTATCTACAACAAAATCAGAGGGACCCGAGCCTACCGGGAGGCCGCCCTGCGACGGACTGTTACAACAACGAAGAGCAAAGATTATCGACCTATAATATCTAAACCTTGACTGTTGGGTTCTTTAAGAACGTCCACGTTGGCGTGTTGAAAGGAACTTACCGATTAGTTACAAGATTTCTGAACTAGTAGCCAGCCTGTAGCGACCGCTCAAAGCGTTTTTCGGGCTTCATTTATATGTATGCATATCTTAAACTCGGCGTGTTTATTTCCTGTTTGTGACGAAAAAAAAGCTTGGGAAAATGTCGCCATGCATTACGCTAGTTTATCTCCCACGGCCGGAACCTCACCCTGTATTTTTATTATTATTTATTTTTTGAGAATTGCCGTTGAAAGCGTCACGACAGACTTAGATGCCACAGACACAAACGGCCGAAAATCTATGCCGCTGGTAGATAATAGAAAGGCCCCGCGAGCTTGCAGGTATAAAGTTAATAAACTCAAAGTTAAGTAGAACTTCGTAGGAAAATGGCGGGTCGCTTTTTCGTTCAACAGTAATCGGCGCCTGCATGGGTCTTCTGTTAAATCTCTTCTCGTACATGAAAAAAGAAAAAAAGAAAAAGAAAGAAATATTGTCGGGTTCAAGAGACATAGCCTATGGAAACATTATGTTTCTGCCCGAATTCGGTTAGAAACGACGAGGCTACTTTCTCACGACGACGTCCGTGCCCCAGAGCAATCAAATACTTTGCTCCGATGAGGCAGTCGGTGAAAGTAGTCGCCGAAAGAAAGGCTTTCAATCCGTCGAAACCAGCCGACAGCGTCAAAGCACGCTGCCACCCCCCTTCCCCTACCAAATCGATTCATGCCGTGCCCGCGACGTAGCTCCTACAGTCCGAAAAGCAACGCTCCGGTGTGTCACTCACAGCTGGAGCGACTTGCATCCCTGACCTCCGCGGTCAAGTGCGGGGCACGACACAATCCTATCAAGGCGCTCGGCCTTCCACCGGAGCCCGGGGCATGCAAAAGCGGGGGCGCCCTGCATTTACGCTCGGTACACGGCGCTTGTAAATGCAGGTCCGGCGAATGCTATTACGGCTCACTGGGGAGGCATCCGTAATGATACGGTCAACGCCGGAGTCGGCTTCCTGGGCGGGCGCGGATTCCTCGACCGAGTGGAGACCGCAGACAAAAGGACAAGGGGCTCTCGCCGAGCGTCGCGTAACTCCCCCTCCCCTCCTGCCAGCTCCAGAAATGAACACGTTCCGCCGACCGCACCACACGCGTCGTCACTCGGCCTGTAGCGCCTTTTGTTCGATTCGCTGATGAAGTGGTTCGTTGCTGAGCAGAGGCGAGGAGAAAGGAACCATTGCGTGATACGTTCGCGAACCGTAGAGACGGGAAATAGAAAAAAGAGAAAAGAGAAACGCGCCTTTGACTCCGGTCGGATTTCGCGGGCCGCGTACAGGAAACGCCAGGCGATGCGAAGGTGCGCGTCGTGGCGTACACTTCTGCGAATTTCGCTTTCACCGTTATCACGCCTCGCAAGAGCGCCGCCATGCTCGGGAAGCGTTGGCGGGGACAATCAATTTCGTCCCCCCTTCCCGCTTTCTGCAACGGGCACACATTCGCCAGTTCCAACCATTATGGAGTAATTATGACGCAGACTCGGTCACGTGGCCCGTTGACGATGAATGGAAGTCCCAACTAACGAGTCGAAAAGACAAATGCGCAAGGACAACACGCTGGTTTTTCTTATCATCCGGCCGCTCCTTCGACAAACGCAGCGTCCAGAGGCCGTCGTCGCGAACGCCGTGCACACTTGTTTTGTTTTTGCCGATCAGCTCGTGAACACCCCCCCCCCCCCCCCCCCGCTCCCCGAGCGCCCTCCCTGTGGGCAGCGCAGACGACTCTATCGCTTTTGCTCGCCTCCCACTTCATCACTGTCCGTCTGCGCCATTAGCCTGCGCAGCTTTTGTATGTCTGCTGCAGCATGATCTGCGCGAGGCTTTGCACTCTCTCCGGCTAATGAGAGTCGCTTTCAAAAGGGAGGGAGTATTACTCGTCTCATCCGTTGCCGCTCTTTCAACACAGTAGCGTTGAATGGAGAGCAGCAAATAGCCCTTGCTTCACATGAATTACGCCCGTCCTACCGAGGTTAAAGAGAAAACAAAGTTTATCTCGAACGTGTGCAGTGCTTATTTGCACATAGCTAGTGGTAAGGCTTAGTGCGAGCGTTTTTGGCATTTCCTCTTCATTCGGAGCATTGAACAAGTAAAAAAATCGATAAATGATGTATTTATCGCCGTTGAATCATACTTTGTAAACATGATCTAACTTGTTTGTTTCTCCCACCCCTTGTGTAAAACCCTGGGTACAGGATCCTTGGGGTATTTTCAGCAAGATAAATTTGAAAAATTCGTTTTCCTTTTGCTTGCCCGTCGTAATGGTCTTACAGCGCAAGTTCTGTAAGCGTAACTTAGCGCACTGATTTCGTGACCGGACGTGAGAAGTATCCCAAGTTTCCTCCGTAGTTTAAACACAGCGCCCGATAGGAGATTTCGACACTTGACAACAATGTTACTAATTCCAGATAACATATGTTGTCATTGGCAAGACGCGTGTGTGTACCGGATGTTTCACTTATCACGTGTTGCGTAGTCCGCTGGGCATTTCTTCGGAGGGCGTTTCGCCGACCAATGTCGAAATAGCAACACACACGTTGACAAACTTTTAAGCAGGCGTTTGTTGAGACATTCGCATGATTCAGTAAGTTGGTCGCTGGACAAAAAGGAAGACTATACATATGTATATAGTTTGGTGACAAACCCGCACATCACAGGGACCGGCTAAGACTTCGTAGGAGTGAGAGGGCTTGTTTAATTTTTCTTGAATAAATACTGCGCATTCGTATTTCAATTGTTCAATTTCTTAAATTTATTAATATGCTAATAAAATGTTAATATAACAATAATTGAGCAGGTTTTACCTACTCAAGTTTCGACCACCTGGTTTTTTTAACGAGCACTTAAATCTTAAGTAGACGTGCCTCTTATAGTATTTTCGCTCCATCGAAGTGAGACTGCCATGGCCTGGATCATAAAAAAATAACGATAAATGACTATGCAAATCCAGTACACGCATATTCGAATTTATGTGAAACGAAATACGCTTTCGTGAAGAGGTCGATTAAATATCAAAATTTGTTGTCAGTACTCTTGTTAACTGTGTTTTAAAACATAGCGATTACGACTCAGAGCGCAGAGGGGAAAAAAATACACGGGAGGTTTCGCTTGAATAAAAGATTATGCGTTTGAAGACCAATATATTTAATGCATTAAGAATAATGAGATAAAATTTGTTATTTGATTATACAATACGGTAGCAAACTGAGCCAGCCATCGGCACATCTTTAATGGCAGTACAGACGAGACTATACAGGTTATCAGCGGGAAACGAGACTGACAACCGAGCTGTCGTTCCCGACGAATCATTATGAGGGGATGCACAGCGCAAGGCAAGACGACGACAGGGTGTAAGCAAACAGGATCTCCAGCTACACACGACATAGCATCAACATTACAATGCTTCATATGAATGAGGAGCTGAAACTTCCGAACAGTACACGAATGCTGTTCTGTGCGTGAACACTGTGCAGAGACAGCAGAGAGAGAGAGAGAGAGAGAGATAAGGAAATGAAGGCAGGAATGTTAACCAGTCAGGATTCCGGTTGGTTACCCTATACTGGGGAAGGAAGAAGAGGAAGCATCCAGCAACTACTACGATCGTCAATGTCCGGCAGCGCATGGCAAGAAAGTTTCGCCCGGGCGGGCTGTTGTTGATGGGTGGAGCACGCACGAGACATAACGGAGTACGAGGAGGAAACCACCAACCAAGTGAGAGAGAATAAACCGTGTTATGCGAACCTAATTGACCCGTGTTACTATCTAGAGAGACAGAGTGTGTGTGTGTGTTCCCTTCCCTAGAAGTGGATTTGACGCCGATGCCTCAAGATTTCTCAAGCTGGCAACCTGGCGCTTTCATCTCCAAAGTGATTCACTGTACATAGCGGATGCACACTTTCCTAGTTTGATAAACGTCATTACTGTCCAACTGGGTCTGTCGGTAAATTAACCGTACTTGGACTTCCGCTTTTCTTCTCTCTCTCTCTCTCTTCTCTCTCTCTCATTGACAATTTTTTTTTTTTTTTAGCGATGAAGGAGACGACAGGCAGACCAAGAAAAGCGTGGCACTGACTGCGGCTGGGTTTGTTTGCGCCCTATGATAAAAAGAAATACTTAAAAAATAACACTTCCAACGTCTGTCTGCTCACACGCATGGGATACATGTATCTTTCTTTAGCTTCTAGTTCGTAGAAACAAAACAAAGAGTAAAGTATTGAACGAGGTAAGAAAAATTTGCCCAAACCAGCGAAGACGATTACAACAAAATGACGACGACATTCGTTCGAGGCCCGACAGCGCAGACACTGACACTGAAGAGCGAGTGAGAGGCCTTGAAGAATATGCCACATAGGTAACTATATATCAGAATTCTGCGCGACTGTTTTACTTGAAGGCACAGCAGAGCAGGTGCCAGCGTCACATCATTATTTCAGCAAACAACTCTCTCGATATGATCGGGTTTTACGACACCAGGACGTGATGCTAAGGCACGTCGCAGTGAAATTTGACCACCTGCAGGGTTTGTGACCTTGCACAGGTGTTGAAGCATGTCGTCCCCACTTAATGTGGTCGCCGTCCATGGTCGAGAGTCGAACACGCGTTCTCTAGCTTATCATTAGCGACATCTAAAGTCCCGGCGGGCGCTGACGGTCACGTATATGAACTATACGCATACGTATAGTTCATATATATGCAGAAACACAGGTGGGCCCATAGCTTTGCCTCCAAAGTGTGGACCGAAAAGGTAACCGATATATGCAACGTCTATAGCATAGTGAGGTGTACGCTGTATAACATCTACCAGGTGCCTGCATTGATAGTAATTGCTGGGGCTTTGCGGCTGAAAACGAGACACGCCGTATTGGAGGCATGCACTGACACCGCACAGCACACGGGCCTCTATAGTGTTTCGTCTCCATCGAAAAGCGACCGCCACGGCCGGGATCGAACCTGCGTTTTTCGGATCAAAAGCCCACTGCTGTAACCAATGTGTACCACTGATGGCGACGGCTTATTAGCTGCTGCATGTCGTTGTTGCTTTATGAGTACTCTAAGCTGTTAACATTGCTGTTGGCGGTGTTCTTCAGCATAATGTTAGCCTTATTTTCTCAAGATAAACTCTAATGTTCAATTCTTGGAATGTGCTTCTTTTGTACCGATTTTGTCTCCTTACTAAATTAATATTAAAATTCATTAACAGCACGAAGGCAAAGAGAGAGAGAGAGGGAGAAAGTTTATTTAGGAGAAAGGCAGACAATTCTCAGCTTGATGTGAGGTGCATTGTTCCGCAAATGCGCTGAGATTTACGCCTAACTCTTGCCGGCCCACTTATTGTAGCGTTGACTGCATCTATTGTTTTGCTGCTGACTAAGAGGTCGATGGCTCGATTACCGGCAACGATGGCGGCTTCTCAATGTAGGCAGAAACGCCCACAGACCGCGCTTTGTTTGGCCGTTAAGCAACATCATGCACGAAAAACAAAGATTCCCGTTATCGTCTCTCATCGTCTGCAACACACTTTGACCCCGGTAAATCACTAAAACGTAGTTTTAATACACGTTGTTAATATACCCTTACCTCTAGAAGTCGAAAGCTGAGAGGGAAGTAACTCTGCGAATATCGCACTCATGAAGTTTCTGGGTGTGTCACGCCGTCTTTTAACGAAGGTGATCAACTACGCTCTGTTCTCGCGGAGAGGTCCAAAGGTACGGAATTATAGATACGAAACACGAAGTACATATGCATAATTTAGAGTGCTGCACAAAACTGAACCAAATGCATTCTGACATGCTTCAACATCCTCATCTACGCAGGGGCAGCATCTCTGACTGGAAAGTGCTTCAAACGTGAGCGCGTCTTCTCGGTGCGTCTTAAGCGCTCGATGCTCAGAAGTAGGACGCCTGTTTTGAGAGTCCCGCCGCGCAGTTGCCAAAACACTGGCGGAAACGCTTTGGAAAGTTTGTGTTTAGCCGCCGGAAAAGCAATTAAAGTGACAAGCTAATTAATGAGAGGTCGTTATTTGCTGCCTTTACGGAGCGTAAGCACGCTGCTCCCGTTTTCTCAAAATAAACAAAGCCGCAGAGGGCGAAGCCCCCCCGCCCTTGTGTTTTTTTGTCGATTTATTCAAGAGCGCAGATCGCGGCCCGACGTATACGTATCGCTCGCTCCGTCGCCGCTTTCCTTTTGTTGCCCTACGGTCAGCGAGCGCCGCCACAACGTTCGCGCTTAGCGGGCGCCATCTCAGAGGGCCCGTGCGTGGGCGGCGCCATTTCGAAAACACGTGCCATGAGAACGTGCACCGCTAATACGCGTGTTCCGTATCGCCTGTCAGGCCGACGCGCGCTGTTGTTCTCCGCGTTTCGCATCACACGCTTCGTCGCAACTATGTTTAAAAAAAGGAACAATTGCCCTTCCTGATCCGCTGTCTCAACCATGTTTCACTTCCTAAACCCAGTGAACACTGCTGCGAACGCTCGGCTGCTGCGTATCGGCGATTGTGGATTTATTTACTGGGCTTTTACCTGCCTTTTGAACTCGCACTGCGTAGTAATCTACGTTGTTAAAGAAAAAAAAAAAACAACACAGCAACGCTCTGCGAGCATACGTAGTCGATTCAATTGTAGCGCATTGTTTCGGTGAAAATAATCAGTATACTAAGTCGCGACGCCATCTTTGAAAATAGAAGGGTGAAATTTAGACAAACTTATCTGCCACAGCATCATCCGGAAGGATGAGTACACGAAAGGAAACTTTTGCCTGCACTTACAGGCGAAATCTCTCACCTGGAAGAAATAAGGCCCGCCAAAAGGAAATAAAACTACTGACACAACGGAAAGCGAATCTTGGAGCTTTCGAGTCTGTATAAGACCAAAATAGACAAGGGCGTGCATAAGCCTGTGATTAAAGAGGAGTTATACTTGAGCTCACAATGTCGCACGGGGCATCAGCAGTTCCGGCTATACGATGGGTTGTATCTCTAAACCGAGTGAATTAGACGGTGCCCTCAGTATAGCCTAAGAAGGACGACTTAGGAGACAGAAAAAAAGGAAAGAAAATTGAGAGTAAAGAAGACGTGACGTTGATCGATACGATCAAGGGCGATCGCGGGCAGGTATAGGCGAATTTCGAGGTCGTTTTTCTCAAATGATGCCGCTCCCCGGCAAGCTCGATTAGAACGAAAGTAAGATGACAAAGGACGGATGAGGCCCATGCATACGATTAGGATCTATTTAGGCACAGAGCCATTTTGTTTAAAATTTCCGCGCTGCTAAGCTTGATGACATACACTCGGTTACTGACACTGACGTGAATGTTACTGACAAGTCTTCAAATAAATATTGCATACAGCGTGTGAAAGATGCGAATTATAGGTTCAGTATAGCATCAGCATGACGCTTCAGTCATTTGACTGTTTGACAATAGTACTCTTCGTGCTAAATGTTGAATTTGCCGTAACAGAGGCCCACGTGCTCACTTTATGTAGAAAGATGCGGCTTAAATCACTCTCTTATTTGATGCTGCGTGCAAAATCAGCCATACAGAAGACTGACAATGTCGTCACTGACAATGTCAGTGTACGTTAAAGAACCCCAGGTGGGCAAAATTTTCGGAGCCCTCCACTACGGCGTCCTCTCTCATAATCACAGCTGGTTTTGGGACGTAAAACCACATAAATCATCAAGCTGACAAAGTAAGGAGCATCTTACATGACGCTTGCAGTTCTTTTTAAGCCACCTATACAATGAATAAGTAAGCAGACAAACAAAGGTTAAAGCTATACTAACGACAACCAAACTGGTCACGTGAGGATAGGAAACGGCGTTGTGTTTCTCTCTCTCTCTCTCTCCTTCTACGGAAACTGTCATTAGGACATCAAGAGCTGGTGGCTGGACGAAGAGGTTTCGACGCGAGAAGTGATCGGTTTCTGTGACGGGGCGTGGTCATTTTTCGTGAATTACTAATTTCATTTTCAACGCAATTTAATTTCAATCATTTGTTAGCTTCATATGTATATCCAGTTAAGTTTGCTGCTCAGCCTATTCACATAGCGCTGCTTCGCTGACCCAGCCGTTGGCGAAGACACATCGGCTGAAGACATTGCAGTTTACAAACACACGTTTCCGACACAGTGCAATGAGACAGACAACGAATCGGTAAGCTGCCGAAGAACTCTCTTGTTGATGTCAGTCACTGGAACATATGACAGCTTATACTGCGACTGGGCTCGATAAAATATTTCTTTTATAGGGGTCTCGAAACATTTTTTGAACACAGTCAGAGAACGGTGTGCCACGAATCAGCCGTTGAGACTCCCGTGAACATGTGAGCGATATATTATAACAGGGTGTGCACCAGATAATTTACGATTTGGTTTCAAGTACAGCTGGAACTATAGACTACTTCTTTAAAAAAAATGACGTCCCAAGGAGCACAGACCTTGTCGCCTGACTTTATTCTTCTTCCATCATCATCATCATCATCATCATCATGTCTACGCCCACTGCAGGGCAAAGGCCTCTCCCATGGATCTCCAATTATCCCTGTCCTGTACTACTGGGCCCAATTTATCCCCGCAAACTTCCTGATCTCATCTGCCCACCTAACTTTCTGCCGCCCCCTGCTACGCTTGCCTTCTCTAGGAAGCCCCTCCGTTACCCTTAATGACCAACGGTTGTCTTGTCTTCGCATTACATGGCCCGTCCAGGCCCATTTCTTCTTCTTAATTTCTATTAGTATGTCCCTAACACGCGTTTGTTCCCTAACCCACACCGCTCTCTTCTTGTCCCTTAAGGTTACACCTACCATTTTCCGTTCCATAGCTCGCTGCGTCGTCCTCAATTTAAGCTTAACCCTCTTAGTTAACCTCCAAGTTTCTGCGCCGTAGGTGAGTACCGGTAAGATGCAGCTGTTATACACTTTCCTCTTCAGAGACAATGGTAAGCTACCATTCATTATCTGAGAATGCTTGCCGAATGCACTCCACCCCATTCTGATCCTCCTAATAACCTCGGCCTCATGATTCGGATCAGGGGTCACTACCTGGCCTAAGTAGACATATTCACTTACTACTTCCAGTGCCTCGCCAGCTATCTGAAATCGCTGTACTCGCCCAAGGCTATTGAACATTACTTTAGTTTTCTGCATATTAATTTTCAGGCCCACTGTTATACTTTGACGGTTTAGGGAAGTAATCATGCTTTGTAATTCGCCCCGCCACGGTGGTCTAGTGGTTATGGCACTCGGCTGCTGATCCGAAGGTCGCGGGATCGAATCCCGGCCGCGGCGGCTGCATTTCGATGGAGGCGAAATGTTGAGGCCCGTGTGCTGTGCGATGTCAGTGCACGCTAAAAAACCCCAGGTGGTCGAAATTTCCGGAGACCTCCACTACGGCGTCTCTCATAATCAGAGCTGGTTTTGGGACGTTAAACCCCAGAAATCAATCATGCTTTGTAATTCATCTCCCAAGTTACTTAGCAAGGCAATGTCATCAGCAAATCGGAGGTTACTGAGGTATTCCCCATTAACCCTTACACCCACCTGTTCCCAATCCAGCGTTCTAAATGCTTCTTGTAAACATGCTGTGAATAACATTGGAGAGAGATTGTGTCACCTTGTCTTACGCCCTTCCTTATAGGTATCTTGCTGCTCTCCTTATGGAAGACTATGGTGGCTGTGGAGCCGTTGTAGATGTCTTCCAGTAGTCTTACGTAGTGCTCGTCTACGCCCTGATTCCGCAATGCCTGCATGACTGCTGAGGTGCTGAGGTCTTCTTCTATACTTTCGGCCAAAAAGGTAGATTGAACACGGATTGGGCTGCCGAATCGGCTTCGGGACCCACAATGCGGGTGAAGTCTAACGTGAGGGATGCGAGAGGGCACTCAGAGCACTTACGACCTGAGCGTGCAGAGCGAGATAGCAGCACTGCGTTGTGGGCCTGCAGCCATTCCGGCAGCCAAAGCCATGACCCATTCGCTCTTCCGGCCCATAGCACATACGTTTGCTTCACTTACTGAACCCAAAATGAATATAAAGCGTTACTAAACGTTTTTCAGTGATCACGAAATCGGCAAACGCTGGTTCTGCCTCAAGCGCAACGTGTAGTCAGGGGCCCCAGTGACGAATTTTTTTTTAAAGTAAACAGACGATTTTCAGCTGAAACCAAACTGCAAAATTCTCTGGTGCGTGCAGGGCAATAATACTTCGCTCACATGTTCATAGGAGCCTCGACAGCAGAACGGCACCGTTTTCTATATGTTCAGGAAAGCAAACAAAACCAACACTACTTTATTCGCCGAGAAATTTCGGAATCTGATCTGCGTTTCTACTTGTGCGCAATTCAGACTGCGGGCAGCTGTAATCGCACCAGGTAATCCGAAGATATGCGTGATCGAGACCTGTGCTTCGGGCGATCGTTATCGCTTCTCCCGCAACTTCAAGCATCTCGAAATGTAACCCTTGTCCAACGTAAATTTTTACACGTACGAATCGCGCTATCTAGCGTGGCCATCAGCTTCGGCATCACATGGCCGAACTTCCCTCCGCTTGTATATTCCGAGACGTCATCTTCAGCAACGCCCACTGCTGCCGCGTGCGCCCTCGCTCTGCGTTAAATCGGTCGGCATTAATAACTTATCATTATGGACGCCGCGTCCGCGAAAGAATCCCCACGTTCGGCATGAAGCTGCTGCCCAAAAGCGGTGCCGATTCTTTTGAATCCGTGCGTAAGCAAAAGAGAAGGGAAAGGAAATACTGCCGGACTTTTTGATCATACGCGAGCACGAAATGCACTCGCCAAAGGAGAGTGCGAAATCGCAGACCGCGGATGCCCTGACCGCGTGACAGAAATAAGTGAATAGGGCCTTCGCGTGAAATTCCGGGCCAGAAAAAAATACAAAGATAGGCGGCGCACGTGTCTTTGCCCTTTCCGCTCGCCTCCTTTGGCAGCGCAGGCGAGCGGGAAGCGAATGAAAACAGAGGAAAGGCTGCTTGAGGAGTCACAGGATCTGGCCACTGGCTCCTCCGACTTTCTCCGTTTTGGTTTTGATTCCGTCGTGACCACGGCCGCTCCAACTGTCTTCCGAAGCAGCTCCCTCGAGATTACGCGTTCAGAGGCACGAAGGAGGGTTCAAGGCTGCCCCCATAAAAATATTAACTTCACATAAGCGCCTGTCAAGGGGCGAGCATTATAGATAAATCGCCAATAATTGTTTGCAGGTGCGCTGCATACCTGGAGAGCAGCCCCGATGAGAGAGGGGACGCTCTGCGGTGGGGGCGAGGGTGCGCTGCCCGAGAGACGGAGCGGCGCGTTTCCTTTCCGCAAATGCCGAGCGCTTATCGAGCCTGCCCATCGGCCACAAATAAAGCTCCGGTGTCCGCGCGCACGGGGGCAAAGCGGGAGAATTAGGAGGAGGAAAGAAAAATATGTACGCTGGCGTCAAGATCCTTTTGCACTTATTCGCGGCGGTCGAAGATAAACACTCCCGCGCATACGTGCGGACAACTTTCGGGCCGTGCTCTTAGCGGCGGAAACTTTACGCAGCTGTGGGCGTCGATGAAGAGGACTAGATACGCCGGGCCGCGCTTTCTCGGGACGCAGCGTGGGGAGCTTTCCCGCGGGCTTTGGGGAGAAAAAGGCGACCACCGCGTAACCTGGACGCCGCGACAATGCGGCGTTGGGTGACGTTGCCATTGTTCCCTTCCACCAACGTCTCCTGGACAGGGCCGATAATCATCGGGCAGCTCTCGGAAGCGAGGGATGCCAGGTGCGAGTACTGGCTGCAGTACATCTTGATGTTCGGTGGTCTAGTGGCTACGGTACTCGGCTGCAGATCCGAAGGCCGTGGGATCGAATCCCGGCCGCGGAGGCTGCATTTCGATGGAGACGAAACGTTGACGCCCGCGTGCTGTGCGATGCCAGTGCACGTTAAAGAACCCCATGTGGTCGAAGTTTCCGGAGACCTCCACTGCGGCGTCTCTCGTGATCATAGCTGGTTTTGGGACTTTAAACCCGACAAATCAATCAATCTAGCTCGGGCTGGCAGCTTCGAACACGTACCAGAGACGGAATCGAGCAACAGCGCCCGTCAACTACACCACGCGGCCCGAACTAAACATCGCCGTTCACTTTGAGCGCGCGAAGGCGATCTCCCCGCCTTGGGCCCCTCGTGGAGTGGCCGCGTGCATTACGTTTCCCGAGAACTCGAGACGATTGAAACTAAAGGCGGCGATTTGGCCTCCGTTCCATATGGGCACACCACTCGCGTCCGGTTATGGGCTGGGACGGCACGAGGGCTGTGCGGCGCGCGCTGTATAATCTGGGCGGAAAGGAACACACAACAAAAGGAGATCTCCCCCCACACTCGCAAGCCAATCAACGAGTGGCCGTCCGCAAAGACTGCTCGACTTGATTCTTCTCACGCTCCAGAGTTCGGGTGGCAGGGGAGGTCAACGCTGGCCGCTCGATCGGCAGGAGGCGTAACTGGAGAACGCGCGCGCGCGACTCCCGGGCCTCGGGGAGGCGCTCGAATGCGCACTTCTCTCGCGCTGCCAACGAGCGTCTGTGCAGGTGCGCGCGGAGCGGAAATGGATAATTTAAAAACATGCGGGGGCCGGGTCCTCGCGCTCTATGGACCGGTTCCATGCTTTTCGAGGAGCTCGCTGCCTCCGAGGCTGTGAAAAAAAGAAAGCTCGTTTCAAGCCACTTGCTCGCTATTCAAAGCGTCTGCGCTTACGTCACGCATTAACCCCAGTGAGGCTATTGCTAACTCCAAGTAACGATATTCTGCTTATACTGGTTCACCACGCGATATAGTTTTCTCCCCTTATCGAGCGAGTATTATTAAACGCTGCATCATCAAAATAATGTCTCCAAAACTCCTGCAGCAGCTTGTAAATGTTGTATAATCTGGAAAAGAAGCACACCTTAACTTCTGCATACCACCATCGAGCGCCTACGCGTAAATATAGCGTAACTCAAGCGTCACACAATAGCTAAGTACGTAGTAGCGTGCTTTGACAGCAAAACGCGCCCGAGCGTGTTTCTTTCGCCTATTGTGTAACGTTTGCCAACAATGGAAAGGTGCAAAACGGTATTAGCGTTAAAAACTTTGAGACGCGGTTGTCGCGAGTGTCCTTCCTTTAGGCAAACAGAACCAGCGGGAGAGACAAAGGCAAAAAAATGAGCAACGTCTCTTCGCCCCTTTGTGTCTGAGTGCATTCCGCTAGCTTCATTTGTGTGATTGTGCACCGACCGAACCAAACCTGTATACTTCGTTGCCCCAACGTGAGAGAAACAATGGAATCTTTAATTATAGGAGGTGCTGGTAACATGTGCATGAACGGATCGGCAGCCCTAATTAAGAAGAGAAATTCTGATACATAAGGTGCCAAACCCCTCATTCGTATTGACAACACGTCGCTCTTGTCCATGCGTGACTGCGACCTGTTTCTCGTTACATTGCAGCGCTGTTGTACCGAAGGCATTTCGCCACAACTTGTGCGCCGATGTCCTTGCAACGCAAAAATCACTGATGTCATTTTACGTGGCTTTACCGAAAAGCGGTGCAATGCGAGGTTTAATTCTGGCTTGCTATAACGTGCGCGAAAGACACTTTTCGCGTCGAGGATCGACCTTGAGCGTTGGACCCATTGGAGGTTTCAAGACTAACAGCACGATTGATACTTGTCTAATTTTGATGCGTTTCTGTACTATGTCTAAGGACAGATTTCAAAATTAGAGAGAAAAGAAAAGATACACCACAGGAATAAAATGCTGTACGCACACGAAGTCATCGCAGTTGACTTGCAGCCTTTCTCCTTTTTCGTTCGTCTGTGTTAAAGCGAAGCTTCCATCCCTTGATGGCAGTACTGTTTACACTTTGCAGTTACGGGGGCCCTGCAACACTATTTGAATATAGTCAGAAAACCGTGCCAATCAGTCGTGGGCGCTTCTACGAACATGTGAACCAAATATTATTGCACTGCACGCACGAGAGAATTTTCAATGTAGCATCAAGTACAACTGGAAATGACGTGTCCTTCTTTTATCAAATGACGTTGCCAGTAATACCTCCTCAGGAATAAATTAGCACTGGTGACTTCGTGATCGCAGAAACGTCCTCAGTGTGTGCGTGCGTGCGTGCGTGCGTGTGTGTGTGTGTGTGTGTGTGTGTGTGTGTGTGTGTGTGTGTGTGTGTGTGTGTGTGTGTGTGTGTGTGTGTGTGACGCTGGGATAGTCCTTCGGGAAGTTCCACGTGCCGAAATCTCAGGAGCCATAAATATAATTTTAATTATAAATGACGGTTTTCTGTTCCGAAGACAACATATTTGAAGCTGAAAATATGGGAACGAGGAACGTGGTTAACTTTTTTTTTTTTTTCATTTTACAGATGGCGTTGTTTAGGTTGGAAATCGCCATGAGCGAAAATGCACGCTTGGCATTAGTTTTAACTAGTCTTGACGTCTATGCGCTCCACTTCCGAAATAAAGAGCGTGACAACAATCACCCTATCGCTGTGGCCTGCTTTACAAAGACTTTCTATGCAGAAGGCTTTTATATGAACGCGATGGGCCTGGCGCGCGATTCTGGGTCGCATCGGATGTATTCCGATGGAGGCGGAATGTTGTTTGCCGCGTTTTGTAATCACACTCGAAACGTGGTCAGAATTATTCCACAACCACCCATATTATGAGGCACGCTGTAGTGGGGCTGCATATTAATTTTGATCGCCTGCGATCATTCCACGTATACCTAAATTGAAGTACGCGCATGGTTTTGCATTTCGCTCCCACAGAAATGCGGCCGTCGCGGTGAGCTGTCGAACCTGCGTACTCGAACTTTGCAGGGCAACTTAGCCGCTACGCTATCCCTAAAGTCCCTCTATAACCGCTTTAAGCGGTTATACAGGGACTCTAGGTGCAACTTCAGGAGGGTGTTAAAGCCCATAAATTCATTAAATTTTGAAAATGTATGTAAATTAAGCAAATCACGACGACAGATGGGGGCCAGCATACAGAGCAATAAACCAGGCTTATTTCAGTGCATGAAATAATGTTTCTCAGATCGTCGTATAGGTACATAGATCTGTAGACGCGGCGCATTAAAACCCTTAGTCGTGCGCGAATGTTGAGAGATTGCTGCGCTCAAGCTTTTGCGCGCAACGGGCCTCGTGAACCGTCTCTGACACATGCCGTGCTTGTGTGTGTGCGCGATTCGACCTCCCTCTTTCTCCCTTTATTCTTTTCTTCCATCCCTTTCTGTCTCCCTTTACCCCTTCCCCAGTGCAGGGTAGCAAACTGGATATTTTCCTTCCGGTTAACCTCCCTGCCTTCCGCCCATCATCATCATCTCTCTCTCTCTCTCTTGAGAGATTGCTCATAGTAAGGCTGTTTGCGCAGCGCTTAGGAACGAAGGACACTGACAACAGACACAAATATTATTTGCTATACAACTAGCCCATATCAGTACCCTTCTAAGTTATATTTAAGACAAAGCTGAATTCTTTTGGTGTCAGGCTCAAAATCTGGTGTATCATATACAACTTTCTAATACGGTACCGAGAGCTTTGCGTACGCAAGCCTCTTGTCTTGCCTCTATACTGCGCACGCCGCATACGTTTAGCTTCGGGTTAGCCTTGCAGCCCCTATTCTTCGAGGATAGCGTGCTCTTACGAGCCACCCACAAAACTCCTTTGAGATGATCGCGTGAAGATACAGGGACGATTCTCGTGCGCTTGCGCTTGAGGAATGGTAGATGTAAAACATCTTCGACGAACTAATGCGTACCTAATGAAATCAAAGGACAGAAGGTCTAGGTGCACACTCCTAATACTATTACCACAAGGGATAGCAGGGTTCTCAGTGCGATCCTTCGTAAGAACGAGTCAATTGTTTTTTAGTGCTCTGCTGTTTGAGGCTGAGAATCACAAGGTCCATGGCCTGAGGAGGTGGCACCAAGAAAACGTGAAGCATGGATTAACACGCACCCCAAACCCAGCGCGCGTTACCTCGGGCGCATTTCACGGAAGACCAAGTCTTTAAAACCAATCCTGCACGAGTCCTTATGGGACGCTTCAATGATATATATATATATATATATATATATATATATATATATATATATATATATATATATATATATATATATATATATATATATATTATATATATATATATATATATTATATATATTTTCTGACGAAGGCCGTGCCACGGCCGAAACGTTGGGCATAAAAGTATTGCTTTTTCGTGCGTGTACCCGCTTCCTTTCATACATACATATATATATATATATATATATATATATATATATATATATATATATATATGCGAGCTGTCTTGGTTTGTTCATTTCCCCAAGTAACAAGCTGATATATATAATATATATATATATATATATATATATATATATTAGCTTATTACTTCTTGGAGAATGAACAAACCAAGACAGCTCGCAAATACACCACTGAGGTTACCGTATTTGCTCTTAAATCTTTATAACACAGCGTTTTCAATAAAGCGGTGTGCGCACTACGGCGAAATCGGCTACAAATATATGTCTATGTGACGCGATAGGTTGTTTTCATTTATACGCCGTTAACCAGGCAGGCGTAGCGCGCCGCGCCCCGACTTCAACTCCCGGCAGCAGCGTCGTCCTTTTTTTTCTTTTTTTTTTAAGTTTCGTGTCTGTTTTTATCCGCCGAGCTGATGACAGCGTTTCCCGTAGTGACGAGCTGCCCCCCCGCGGCGCACGCCAAGGCCGCTTTTCTTCCTGTGATTCACTACACCCGCGACAGCTATCATCACAGAGGTGACGTAAGGTTCTGCAGCGCGTCACATGCGAAGTTTACATGACTTTGCGATAGCAATCAGGCGCAAGTGGCGCACATTTGGGCGGCCAAGAGGGAAAGCTGCCCAGTGCGCCGACCCTCCACTGCCGCGGCGCGCTGGCAAACCGGACGGGCCCAGGCATGCCCACTTAGGCACGTGCTGCGTGACTCCCCCAGGCAGTTTCCGTCAAAGCATCCCGGGAGGCAAAAAGGGACTCGCCGACAATTCACGCAGCGCCAAACAGCAAATGATTGTTTCACTCTTCGAGGGGGTGCTGCGAGAGGCAGGTCCTCGGCTAAATATTTTCGACATCCACCCTAGTATATGAAATCCGCGCGGAAACTGTCCTTGAAATTTGAAAGCACGCGTCGATTCCACCCGCCCAGACTGTTCGAAATGTGCAAGACGGACGAAAACGCTACTGTGAAGGACCCACGTACGGCCCTCGCCAAATGCCATACGAGCGGCCTTGAGTTAAACGTTGCCGTTTGCGGAAATTCATAAAGGCTACACAGCGGCAACGAGGTCCCTTTCTGGTAATTAGTGGCCAATGAAAGATATGCTGGGGGAAAGGAACTCCCGTAATACGTAACACGCTAGCCGTGCGCGACAATAACAAGTTTGTCCTTCAGTATTATGGAGGACGCAACTTCGCATGCAGATTAAAGAATTAGCCCTCTGGTTACGTACTGGCCACTAGTCAGGCAACTTGCTGAAGTACGCAACTTGCAGGTAGTTCAACCTTGCCGGCGGCCGCAGCATCGCAAAACAGCCAGGACGTTGCTGACGAAATCGCTTCATGTCACATGCGGGTGTCGGGAAGCGCTCCACCTTGTTTACTCTCAAAAGAAAAGAAAGCCTGCGTTGCTTTTGGTGTAAGGGTTAGTAACAGGCGCGGGAGGACAGACATGTGACGAACAACCTCGGCGATGGGAATTTCACCGTGTGAACATCTTCCCGCGAAGAAAAGCACAACTTGGGAGCGACAGCGGTGACGCTATACAGCACGGTGGCGGCTATCGAATCGGAAATTAAGACACCGTCCCTTGTGCGTTCATTTTACAAACGCTATCTGTATAGCATGCACCGCCACAGCGGTCGTGGCTATGGCACTCGGCTGCTGATCCGAAGGTCGCGGGATTGAATACCGGCCGCGGCTGCTGCGTTTCGGTGGAGGCGAAATGTTGAGGCCCGTGTGCTGTGCGATGTCAGTGCGCGTAAAAGAACCCCAGGTAGTCGAAATTTCCGGAGCCCCCCACTATGGCGTCTCTCATAATCATATCGTGGTTTTGGGTCGTAAAACCCCACAAACCAGTCTGTAAAGTATACGTTCCAGAGAAGTCGGCTGTGCTCGCATCGATTCGAGAAGGTTGCACCAGGTAGCACCATATACTGTCCATGGCACGCTACTGGCAAAGCACGCTGTGCGACTCCGCGACAGTGTCTGACGCACTAGTTGAGACCAATGACAGACGCGAAAAGACAAGCGTGGAATTAATCACAGATAGAAAACTGTGCTCTCTAAATACAACGATAATAATAACTTCTGTGAATATCCAAAAACCACGCTACAATTATGAGAGACGCCGTAGTGGAGGGCTGCGGAAATTTCAACTATACCTGGGGTTCTTTAACGTACATTAACAGTGCATAGTACACGGGCCTCTAGCACTTCTCCTCCATCGAAATGCAGACGACGCGGCCGGCATTCGATCCCACGACCTTCGGATCTGCAGCCGAGTGCCTTAGCCACTAGACCACCGTGACGGGGCTGTTGCCTTTCTGAATCTGTTTTTGGACGACGAGACGGTTGCATCGCGAAATGACACGTTCGTGTCAGTGTCAGGGACACCCCATTTTTTCAGGAGGGTTTCCTTGCAGCATAAGCTGTTCCATCTAAGAACCAGTAGAATATTCGCGTTGGTGTGGTACACGGTACATGTTCAGCAGTACTCCTGCTGAAGCGTGATCAAGAAAGCGTAAACATTCTCGATGTAACCATCTGGTTGTAGCAGAATACGGGGCACAGGGACGCTTTCAACAGCTCTCCTCTATGGATTAGCATGCTTTGATAAAACATGTCGCACATTCCAGGCGCACATTACCTGGAACGGTGTCGCCATCCAGGAAAGGTAAAGTAAATCACTGGAGCTTCACTTCGTCTCTCCTGGATAGCGGCACCATTCCAGGCGCGTTACCAAGTCCACCTCGATGAACGCCGCTGTGCAGAGCCGCGCGCAGAGTCGAGCGCATATAGCCGCGTTCGTACAGCTTCGAGCGTATATGCGCTGATAGCGCAGTGGTAGGACACCGGTCGCCTTTCCTCGCGGGTGGCGTTTCCCCGCCGACCGCTCTTCAAGCGTGATGGGAACAAGAAAACTGCTGAGTTAGGCGCCAGAGCACGGCAAGGACGCTGACGGGTCAATGTGGCGCAAGTAAATATGACTGATCCGTTTGTCGCGCGGCATTTACTATAGACTGTACCCAGTTACTAGGTAAACTACTTCAGTTACCACAAAGGGTTAGCCCTTGATCTTATGGAGACGATGTGTGAACGTGGGTTCATCCACGAAAAACGGGGCCGTATCAGCGAAACACCGATAGCAATGGGCAAGTTCACCTCGACGTAACAATAAACATTCAACTGCTTATGCGAAGAGACATTTCACTTTCGTGTTATACCGATTCCTTTGACAGAGGGATCAGCCACTTTTTCTTTCCTCTCTCGCTCTCTGATAATAGCACAACATGCGCCAGCCATCCCGTAGTCCAAGTATCGCGTTTAAAACGCTGAGCACTGTACGTAAGACTGTATCGCTAACGCAATAGAGACGCTAAAACGGTTTTGTTGATTTTGTACAGACGCATTGAGCCGGTACTCGCGATCACTGGCAGGCCTATCTAAGCTCTCTGTACCTAACTGTTTAATCTGGTTTTAGGTTTTAAATCTGGGAATCGCTGCGGATAGCATTGGTACGATTTTGGACTGCCCTGCCTTTGACACGTTGCATGAGGGAGCGACGTCATGCAGGCAACCAATCCGATTAAATGTCCTACCGACGTAAGGTGTGATTCTCTTCCCGATTTATTTCCGACAAATAGTTTTGATAATACTCGCATCACTCTATGACTTGTATAAAGAAAACAGTAACGGATATAGAACACGCGATCACAATTTACTACACGGCATTTTCCGGCGGACAGGAGCTGCACGACGAGCGTCGATCCCGAGTATCCTTTCATCTAAAATTACGAATAACCCTTACTGTGTAACGGTCTGGAAATATTGCGACTGGTTACCGATCAAACTGCGAAGTTCTGTGTCTGTGCAAGGCAACTGACAACGAATGGAGCCGCTGTAGCGCATCACTCGGGGACATTTATACCCGCCCCCTCCCCGCCCTCCCCCCATTTTAGATGCGAAGCAGCTTATGGCGGAGTTCAATCCGCTGGTGGTGTGTGGCGTGACCACCCTTACCGCATGCGCAAACCCTCTCCACACACCTCCTCTCCACTCCCCCTCTCCACGTGACCCTCTCCACACACCTCCTCTCCGAACGGCGCGCGTTGACTATGGAAACGCTCTTTCTTCGATGGACGCTTTACCAGCTCGCAAGGAACGAGAACGCGAACCTCGCCCGCGAGAGACAACGGCGGGAGAGGGGGTTTCTTGACTAAAAAAATTACATCATCTCCCGTCAAACCGATGCAAACGCGACACCTAGTCAAACCGATGCAAACGCGGTGTGCACCTCCCGTGCTGCTTCTCATCGCCTCATGGTCGCCTTTAGCGGTAGATGGTGTAATTTTTTCCCCCACCACTTAACAGAAAGTCCAGGGTTTTCTTTATCAAGGATATTGCAAAGATGGCGTTCATTTTAACAGCGGAGCTCTTCAAAGCCGAGGCTGTGCATCGGATGACCTCGTTGACACGAAGCGAACACGCTCTTGCCCTCGACTCACTACCACGCTCGGCCCCCTCACGCTCTCAGCGCACTGACACGTGATTACTATTACGCGAAGGCCAATGTGGGATACAGTGCGCAAAAGCTTGAGCTCGAAGTTTCGGGCTATATCGCCGCAGCCGCGGCGGCATTTCCGTAGTACGAAATGTAAAGAAAGAAAGAAAGAAAGAAAGAAAGAAAGAAAGAAAGAAAGAAAGAAAGAAAGAAGAAAGAAAGAAAGAAAGAAAGAAAGAAAGAAAGAAAGAAAGAAAGAAAGAAAGAAAGAAAGATGTGCATGATGAGTGCATGGTGAAGGATAACGTACGATCAGTAGATGATGATGGTGGTATGACTAACGTAAATGATACGTCGTGACGTCAGTAGCTTGACACCTTTGCCTGATACCTCGCGATTAACAATGAAAAAGCAAACGGTTTCACTGTTAGGACTTTTTAACAACGTTGAATACACTTACTGAACAATGAAAGTGTTGTCAATCTAGATGTGCAGGCTACGCTCGTGGGCTGCCAAACATAGAAGTCTTGTAATTGGAAAGAAGCTTAATTACGAGAAATGAAGGACGAACACCTGTAAGTTTTCGCACACGCTCCCAGCGACGTCATATACTTTGTCAGTGTCATGGTCACGTCTCCTGATAATGCATCGCAAAACAACAACAACAACGTTTGATTCATCTTCCTTGTCCTTTGTCAATAAATAACGACTGCTTTGAAACTATAAGCATGTCGCACTATCGCTGATTCTCTAGTCACATATATGACATAACTGCAGCCTAATATACGGCTAAGCACACTAAGTCACTCCAACATGATCGCTGCAATGCGTGAGCGGAGACTGAAAAGTTTGTTCTATATCTGCTCCTCGAATAGCCTATCTCCTTTCATTAGTAAAGCGAGATATGAAGCTTTTTAGAATTATATACCTTGCATGCTATTACGTGCTGTTATCGTGCTACCACCGCACTTGTATACACCTTACTGAAAAATGTAACCGATTACAATTATAATTACTTCACAATAAACCTAACGTGAATTACAATTACAGTGTCAAAAAAGCAATTTAAGAAATTGTGTAGTGTAACTGGTTACTTCCCGCGTTACTTATCGTACAAGTAGCTTCATTACGGTAGCACGTATATAACATATACCGTGGCATAAAGGGCGAGACCAACAGAGAATCGAGTCTGAAAAATCGTTGCCTGCAAGTGAGTTCTTCAAAATTTCATCAAAGTTTATTATAGTGGTGCGCACTACTTTATCAAATTTCAAAGCACAGCTTGAAGTATGTGACGAAAATTTCAGGCATGCACTTGGAGATAACCTAGTGATTTTGCATTTTTGTAATCGATTACAGGAAAAGATAATTTCATTACAAGGATGATTATACTCCTAAAAGAAAGAAACTGAATCCTTGCAAAATTACAGTAAAATGTATTCGATTGCAGGCCATCGACTACTCGCAACGCGTTTCGTACAAGTCCGGCTACTATTATGTGCAACTGTACAGCTACTAACTTGTCTCGCCAACCTAGCGAGATAGAAAAACAACGGCAAACAAGGAGCTCAAAAGGTATTGTTAATAACCACACGAAGCGAGACAATGAAGGCAAAGAACGCTTAGAAGAATAGAACTCTTCCCCTAAGTCGACGGTGTAAACACTACGAATAAGTGAAGTGAAAGTGAACAAAACGACAATTTCGCTCTGGGTGGGAGCCGAGCCCACATCTTACGCATCACGTGTGCTGTGCTTCATATACCTCAATAGAGGTCAGCTGAACACTCCCCCCTCCCGTATCTCAAGCTTCTTCATATATAGCTTCGTCAAGTTTCACTATTTACCCACTAACCGTGGCGACGTTATACGGCTCTACTCAAGGCTGTGGCGACCGATGTGGAACTTTCCTTCAGTCGACGAGTCGCGCACATTGAGATGGCGTTTGCTTTTAGCGCCCTCAAAGGCTTGTGTGGGTAGGACTGCTGCGGACATGTAAATTTAGGCATTGCCTTTCTCGTGATAGACCACGGTGTATCGACCAGGCGTGTACTTATACGTATATAGAAGTAAATGATACGTACGTTTGTCCGATGATCACGTGTTTATCGGCAGTGAGAGCCAGACACATTGTGACTCACGGAACTACATGTACGATTGCACCTGATTCTTGCCAGCGTTCCGGGCAGAATATGCGTGCGCTCGCTCTCAACAGGCAGGGCGTATCACCTAAAAACACAGAATGAGAAGTGAGCAAGAACACAGGGTCATTTTCTGCGCACGTCCCGTCTCGATTTATTATTATTATTATTATTGCAACCACTTAGGGTACAAAATTAAGGACTATTCCGCTGCAAGCTGTTGTTAGAGCTCTCAGTTTCTTGGGAATCAGCCATCCAGTCTTGCAGATCATTTTCATCGTCGAGTGGTTTGCTCGTCGATGGCCCTACGAGGAAAGAACAAAAAAGCGTTTGCAATTTTCTATCTTCCCCTACGGTGCTCTGGTGTATGTAATCCTACTCTCGTTCTCGCCTATCGCTCTGCTGTGAAAAGACACGCCGGCTTTCTATATATATATATATATATATATATATATATATATATATATATATATATATATATATATATATATATATATATATATATATATATATATATATATATATATATATGACACGAATGCAAGTCTTTCACATTGCTTGTTGCCTTGAAAGCACATAGGTACATACCTGTGCCTCTTGCCACTTTCATGCAATGTTTTTTTTTTTCGGCGATGGATATTATTTTCAATGCTCGAATGATCCCACGAGGCTACAGGAAAATACTGTTCCTCGAAGCAAGACAGGGAACGAAATATAAGAACGATAGCTGAAAAAGTTTCAAGCGACAACCCCATGTGACCGGTCAGCAAGAAGGGGCTCTGCCTTATTTGAGTAAAAATTCACAAAGCTTGTCTCAAAGAGAGGGTAACTTGGCACGATTTACACATTCGTGCGATTCTTGAAAGATGCAGCCTCTCGAATAGCACGTTGCGCACCATCTCGGTGTACACATATTCGGCTGGTGCTCGGATTCGGTGCCCCTCACTGCTTGAGCTATGCAGATGTTTGACCGCTTGATCCAGATTAAGTGACCACTGAATGCTCATTCCTTTGAACAGCTCACTTAATCGTGGCCAGTCAAAGAAAATATTAAGCGTCTGCAAAAGTTCTTCGATGCCATTTTTGTGGCGTTCGCTAAGTTGACAAGGGGCGTTCATTATATGGACAAGTATAGAAAATGAAAGAAAACGTTGTAGCCGAATTGGCCATCATCAAGTCACCTGTCAGAATCCATTGGGAGAGCCTCAAATAGTAAGTGAATGTGAAAACCATACAAAGTGCAAATGGGTCTTCAAACATCAGTGCGTTCCAAGCGAACGCCGTATTCAGAGCAAAGCAGCTGCTTTCCGGCAGTTATATCTGCTTATTCATGCATATCAAGAATACACAACAGCCAAAAAATATAAACTGTGTTAGCTGCTACCACAAATGCTTACATCCACGCTTGTAAAATGTCATTGTGTCTATCGAACGATACTGCGTGACGCTGAGCGGCTAAGTGTTAGATTGCGAGGCTCATGGTCGTGGGATCGAATCCCTACCGACTTCGAAGGAGGCGATATGCAAAAACACACCCGTGTACTTAGATCTCGGTGCGCTTTGAAAAGCCCCAGGTGGTCAAAAATAACTCCAGAGCCTTGCACTATATGACACGTGCCTCATAATTAAAGCTGGTTTTGGCACGTAAAACCGCATCAACTATCATTAACGAAGCTGCGTATCGGTCAAGAAATGCGCTAAATTTTTTTTTTTGCATGGGAACAGAACCCTTCCGCAGGCGCTGAGTCATCTTGTACACTAAATTGTAATCTCATCAGTCAATTGCTGCAACATTTTGCAACCGAAACAGCCCACATTTGGTCTTTGCGTATTGTCATGACTACACGTCACGTAAACTTTTGTGAACAATGCCCCAAAAGACAACATCGATCGCCCGTATGCTTGTTTAAAATCTACTTTCTTTCATTTAGTTGTACGAACCCGCAGTGCGGTTATTTCTTGAATGATCTAGTACTGAATGATCTGCAGAACTTAAGAATATTAGTGAGTTTTAGTATATCGGAAAGCAGCAAACGCAAAGATTTAGCGCAAGGTTAACGTTACCGTGGAACACACCGCGCATGCGCAGAACGTTAACGTATACGATACCCTTACGTGCCTACGCTATTTTCGGAAGATATCGTTCAACGCTAACGCTCGCAAAGGGACCCGTACGGCTGGCAAGATGGCGGCGTCAGTCGAAGTGAGACCACTCGCTTCAGATCTGTCGGGACATCGGCCTGCATTGTTAAGCTCGTTCATTACCCGCTCATGTTCTTATTTGCCTTAGGTTTGGCTAACTAAGCTTCGCCAGCCGTGTATTGGTGACAATGTGTCGCCGTTTTCAAGATACGCTCAGTAAGCGGCACACAAGGCTTAAAATGTGAGTGCACTCGCTTTCACGGCCTTCGAGACTGCGCGTGCCGGCGCTCGAAATCTCAGAGGCCATGTCACTTTGCTCACGTTTACGGTAGTCTCGTCGAGATGGCGGCACTGCCACCGGGGCTTTTTTTCTTTTTCTACATCGGCTGTTTCAAGCTGAGACGAGTGGTGTGGTGCATTACTGTATGTATAATGCTTGAAATGACAGTATTGTTTGGCGAAGTATTCCTTCAGTCACAAAGGCGACTTGGATAAGCCAGCCTTCGCAGGCACATGCACGGATGCGCACCCCCTGGGCACTGGAGAAATGTTGCAGGAGCTCCGGGGCACTGATGACAGGCGGAAAATCCGCCTTCTCAAAGCGGGAATTTCGGCGAAATTTCTCGTATACGGCATAGCCTCGACGACATGGACTGCCTGCGTAGCTTCTCTGGTTTCCAAAGTATAAATTAAGCGCTCCTATGTCAACGCAACTTCCAAATGACAGGCGCAGTACGGGTCAGAAAGGAGACTCGATGGCGTCATTTTGAAACGAAGCGATCTTTTTCGGCTCTGCCGACACAGCACTAACAACACACTTACACGATACTGGCTCAGTGATTTTGTGGCGCACTTAGGGATTTAATAAGAGTTGTTTTAAGGTGTAGTTGTCGCCGTACATGCCTTTGCGTTAGCTTTAGCGTTTCGCTCTCTTCCGCTATACTAACAGTCTAGTTTGTGCCGCTAAGTGCACCCAGCTTTACCGTAACGTTAACCTTAACGCTAAATCTTTGCGTTTGCTGCTTTCCGATATACTAAAACTCTCTATTAAGTCAAGGTTAGGACACTATGTGGGTGGTGTTCTATTAAGAAAGTTGGTCGGAAAGATAATGCACGCACCGCACGCGCATGAACGCAGATACAAACAGGTTCTATAAATATAGCGTTGTAAATGTGAAGCAACACGGGATGTCTTGATTAAACGAAGCTGATTCGGAAGTGGAAATGGGCACTGGATCTCCGACCCATAAGCGAGCTGCCCGATGTTGTGGAATTATAAAAACCAGCCTCAGTGTCTCACTAAGCGCTCACATTATTAAGAAACGATTTTAAGTTTAATGTATTCACAAAAGGAAATGAGCGTAGGTTATTTTCGCACCTGGTATCGGTGACGACATTGTGGAAGCACTGTCCAGAGAGAAAACCTCCGGTTTTGGCTCCTTGCGGTCGCTTTCCTTGCTTTGGTTGTCGGCTGCGGGCAAAACAACACGATTTATGTGATTGGACATATGTGACATAATCGTTTTTTATTACTTTTTGTGAATACAATACAAAATAGAAAGAAAGAGGAAAACAAAAAGAAACAAAAATTAACACCATCTTCCCAAAGGGAACCCTGATGGGATGCGAAGCAGCAGCGTTGCGCACGGGTGGCGTCACGGGTTGAACGGCGCTAACGCGGGTGCTTCGCATCCCATCAGGGTTCCCTTTGGGAAGATGGTGCTAATTTTTTGTCGGTCGCGGTAGCGGAGCGAGCGGCGGTAGCGGCAGGTGTTGCGGGCGAACGAACGAGGCGGCAGCTGCGGCGAGCGCGCGGCAGGCGAGGGAGAGAGTGACGTCAGCGCGCACTGCGAGGGGAGCGTGACGTCAACGCGCAGCTGCGGCGTGACCTACTTGGCACCGCTCCAACACCTGCGGCGAGAGCAGCGCGTTGCCCTCGCCGTACGGACGCACAAAGGGCGTTACACAGGCTAGTCAAAGAGCTGCTTCGCATCTAAAAGACAAGCCAAAAAAAAACAACGCTAAACAAGCCCATACACACACCGTACAAACAGTCCCTTAGCTTGTAAATACAGAATTACGCGTTAAATTTGGTGAGAACAAGGCGCGCGTAACTACTTCGTACCTGAACCTGCGAGCAGGACTGCACTGCTTGCTGATGCATCTTCGACGATGCGAAATTGTATTGAGCGCCGCAGAAGCGGAAAACGTGTGGAAACATAAAAATTGGCAGATCCCACGTGCAGTGGGGAATCAAGGAAATGCGAAGCACGCATCAGGAACGTAAAATGGATTTGCATTATTGCCTCGCTATACCGAGTTTGGTACATATGAAGTTAACGAAACGGCCGCAAGAGCACCATGACTGTCGCATGTAAACCACGCCGCTCATACACGCATGTCATGATTCTAACGTTATGACCTGTCATTTACGTTCGTCATGCAGTCGTGTTGTGCCATAGCAATTTTGGTATACATCGCATTAACGAAACGAGTGGCATGTAGATCATGCCGCTCATGACATCCATGTCAGGATTTTCATGTTATGACCTGTCATTTATGATCTTCATGCAGTCATGTTGTGCCAAACCAATTTTCGTACGCATCCCATTAACGAAACGGCAGTATAGCGCCAGGACCGTGGCATGTAAATCATGCCGCTCATGACATATAAAATGAAAATCATGACATGCATGTCATGATTTTCATGTTATGACCTGACATTTAGGATAGCCGTGCAGTCGTGTTGTGCCATAGCAATTTTCGTATATATCCCATTAGCGAAACGGCCGCAAGAGCACCAAGACTGTGACATGTCAACTATGCTGCTCATGACACGCATGTCATGATTCTAATGTTATGACCTGTCATTTACGTTCGTCATGCTGTCGTGTTGTGCCATAGCAATTTTGGTATACATCCCATTAACGAAACACCTGGCATGTAAATCATGCCGCCCATGACATGCATGTTATGCTTTTCATGTTATGAACTGTCATTTATGTTCGTCATGCAGTCATATTGTTGCATACCAATTTTCCTACACATCCCACTAACGAAACGGCCAAGAGAGCACCAAGACCGTGGCATGTAAATCATGTCGCCCATGACATGCATATCATGATTTTCATGTTGTGACCTGTCAGTCATGTTCGCCATGCAGTCATGTTGTGGCATACCAATTTTCGTATACATCCCATCAACGAAACAGCCAAGAGAGCATCAAGACCGGGGCATGTAAATCATGTCGCTCATGACATGCATGTCATGATTTTCATGTTATGACCTGTCATTTACGTTCGTCATGCAGTCATGTTGGGGCATGCCAATTTTCGTATATATTCCGTTAACGAAACGCGTGGCATGTAAATCATGTCGCTCATGACATGCATATCACGATTTTCATGTTGTGACCTGTCAGTCATGTTCGTAATGCAGTCATGTTGTGGCATGCCAATTTCTGTATACGTCCCATTAACGAAACACGTGGCATGTAAATCCTGTCGCTCATGACATGCGTGTCACGATTTTCATGTTATGACCTGTTATTTATGTTCGCCATGCAGTCATGCTGTGCCATACCAATTATACATCCCATTAACGAAATGACCAGGAGAGCACCAAGACCATGACATGTAAATCATGCCGCTCATGACATGCATGTCATGATTTTCATGTTATGACCTGCCATTTATGTTCGTCAGGCAGTCATGTTGTGCCATACCAATTTTCGCATACATCCCATTTGCGAAACGGCCAGGAGAGCATCAAGACCATGGCATGTAAATCATGTCGCTCATGACATGCATATCATGATGTAATGACCTGTCAGTTATGTTCGTCATGTAGTCATGTTGTGGCATACCAATTTTCGTAAACATGCCATTAGCGAAACGGCCAGGAGAGCACAGAATCGTAGGCGGATCGATCGATAGATAGATAGATAGATAGATAGATAGATAGATAGATAGATAGATAGATAGATAGATAGATAGATAGATAGATAGATAGATACGCTCAAAGTCGCCGAAGTTCGCTAAGAAATGCTTCCCATTTAATAATCGCAAACAGCACGTTCATTCAGTGCATCAGCAAATTTCCATCACGGGCATCACTTCCCGAATATGCTTCTAAAATATTTAGTTGTATGTGCTGCGCGTGAGATGGCCCGAATTATCCACTGTGCTCCTCCTCCTTCTTCTTCGACCTCATCCGCCGTGGTAACTTAGCAGCTGGAGTGTTGGCTTGCTCATCTTGAGGTGGGGGGTTGTATCCCAGCTACGGCGACCGCATTTCTGTCTTCCACATTTCGACGGGGTGAAAATGCAGAAAACACCCGTGCACTCATATTTAGGTGCCCGTTCAGGTGCACATCAGATTCAGATGCAATCCTCCACTTCTGTACGTACCTTCAGATAGTTTCCCGATTTGTTCCAAGCCTCCATCTCAGCGACAGAAACAGGGTAGCCTAGTGGATCTTAATGTCTTCAAGCTCCGAGGCCATGATGGTCAAGCGGCGATTTCCAATCCCCCCTATCCTGAGCGAGTTGGTTCCACTTTATGCCCGCAAACTTTTTAATTTCATCGCTCCATCTAACCTTTTGCCTACCTCTGTTGCGTTTTCCCTCTCTTGGTATCCATTCCGTCGCTCTTACTGTCCACCTATTATCCTTCCTCCTCATGACATGTCCTGCCCAGGTCCACTTCTTTCTTTTAATTGATAAGATAATATCGGCTACTACTGTCTGTTCTCTGATCCATTCCGCTCGTTTTTTATCTCTTAGCGTTACCCCTATCATTTTTCTTTCCATTGCACGTTGCGTGCTCCTTAGTTTCATCTCTAGTTTTTTTCGTTATTCTCCATGTTTCTGCACCGTACGTTAGTACTGGGAGAATGCAGTGATTGAATACTTTTCGCTTTAATGAGAGCGGTAAGTTTCCGGTCATGATTTCGTAATGCCTTCCGAATGCGCTCCAGCCCATCCTTATTCTACGGAGAATTTCTTTTTCCTGGGTAGGAGTTCCCGATATTAACTGTCCCAGATATACATATTCGTTTACACATTGTAAGGGTTCATTGTTGATTTTAAATTCCTGTTCCTTAGCTAAGCTATTGAGCATAACCTTGGTCTTTTGCCTATTCATTTTTAATCCAATTTTAATGCTTTCCCTGTTTAGGTCATCAATCATGTTTTGTAATTCGTCACCATCATTGCTAAAGAGCACAATGTCGTCTGCAAATCTTAAATTGTTTAGATATTCTCCGTCTATTAGAATGCCCTTTTGTTCCCAGTCTAGACGTTTAAAGACTTCCTCTAAACATGCAGTGAATAGCATCGGGGATATTGTATCTCCCTGTCTTACACCTCTCCTGATCGGGATTTCTCTGCTTCTCTCATGTAGGAGTAGTGTGGCTGTGCAATCTTTGTATATGTTGTTTATGGTTTTCGCGTATACGCCAGGTACCCCTTGTCGACGTAGAGCTTGTCGACGTAGCTGCCCATAACGCTCTCTAGATACTTCAATCATCGCTTGAAAGAACCGACTGTCTCCTAACGCTCGAGCGAATGTCTGACCTGCGCCCTTTTCTCGTGCAAGGCGTCGCTGCCACAAACGTTTTCAGCCTCTCGTTCTGACGAAGAACTCTTACAAAGGTGCCCCGATGTCCGCTATAGGAGGACATCGAGGACATTTCACTTTGTACATAGCACTCTGCCGTCTGGACGTTTACTGCCTGCCACGGCTGGGCGTCTCACTCGCATGTGTAACAAACCTTAGGCAGGTTGAAAAGTGCGTTGTATTCTTCTACGAAGAGCTAGTTCACTTGACTTCCTCAAGGCCACACCGATTTCCCTATCGGCGCGTTTGTATAGGCTTTGTTTACTCCTCCAACTTGAAAAGGAGAGGAGAAAAGAGGAATGTGCGAGAAGAGAACAGATGCCTCTCTTCTCATCCTTTCCTTCTGAAGTTTTGGAAGAGTGAGAAAAGCACATATAAACACGACCCCGCGCAAGAGAAAGCTGTGCCGCTCTAACGAAGACAGTTCTACTAGCAGAAACGTTGGTTCTGGCGACATTCCCTGTTTTTCAACGTTTTCAAGGATCACTTCGTTATTTCAGGAATGAACGACTGTTCTGGTTTGGATAACAGCCATGCGTTTTGCCTTACAACTTTTAAGGTGAAGGCAGGACAAGGTACACACTTTTGGTGCCATTTCTGCTTCTTTAGTGTAAAGGGCCTCCTTCGGTATGATTGCGAAGCAAGTGAATGACGCAGCTTTGAATAGCACGCCATATTACTAGCAATGGGCGGTAGCCCTTTTCGAAGGAATGCTCAGTTTGTCAGGTACAACCTTGAGTATGCGCTATTTTTATTTTTATCTGTGCGTACGTGCGTTTGCTCTGGATACAAATCCGTACTTAAAGAATAGAAAATATTGGTTCTCCTGTTTGTCCTCTACAGTAGCGGCTGGTGGGTTGGCGTCAGAAAAAAAAAAGAAAAAAAAAGATGTGGTTTATCCCTCTGTCATAAGAATCGGTATAACACGAAAGTGAAACCTGTCTTCGCGAAGTTGTGGAATGCATAAACGGCAATCTGGCAAATCAAGGGACAGGATATGGGTTGGGTACTGTGAACATGTGAACACGTTACATGCAGACATTGTAGACCATGCATGTAGACCTCGACATGGCACAGGGATTCTCGACAGTTGTACACGGGGGAAAATTCTCAAACCACTCACATTGTTCCGAGACGCTGAATTGCTCGCGCCAGAGCCCTGCGTGAATCTGCCATAAATAAGGAGCGTCCGCAAACGGTCACACCTTGCAAGCGAAATCGAACGGGTTGTCAGCGGATCGCTTTGTGAACACACAACCCATTGCAGCGAAAGGCCAATCATTTGCTTGTCGACAGCCGTCCTTGCGTTTCTGGAGCAGTGCGCTTCGCAACTCAACACACCTGGCCATCCAAGGCAAATTTTGTAGCGGCCGCGTTCGTACTTAGCTCGAGGAACGCGCCGTCATGACGGCGCTACTCCCCGAACTTCCACGGTGGTCGAGGCGCGAAGACTACCGAAACGCTGACTGCCGGCGCGAATTAGCACGACAATCTGCTTCGCTCTATCTAGCCTTCCTATACATAGTTTGCACGCGCGTCACTTCCGGCGGCTTCAGCGGCTCCGTCCGCCATTGCTAGGTACAAGCCGGTCTGGTTGACGTACGGACGGCCGTGTACGCGCTTCCTTGTGTTCGTTGTTTCGTTCGCAATAATGCGCATATGCCCAATATTGGGTTGCCGATGGACAAGCAAAGGTACTACACTGACGACTCTATGTCCTTTAAGCGCTTGGAATGCGTGCGGAAGCATTTGGCTGGGGTTGACTGCTGTCCCGAAAGGCGCGGGTTCGACGCATACCCCCGGCCGCGGCGGATCTCAGTTAGGTGGAGCCGAAGACTCGTGCACTGTCTGTTATTAGTGCGTGTCAAAGGACTCCAAGCAGGTGAATTTTCCGGAATTCTCTGCTACAGAGCATGCCTCGTATCACATCGCGCTTTTGGCACGTAACACGCTAGGAATTTTTATTTGACCGAGAGCCACACATTGTGTCTTCGTGTTCTCACGAATAGTACGAATGTGCGAGCGTGCTTTTTGCACCTGTATGAGAGATGCAGTGCTTTTCTGAAGCTTAAACGTATGTTAGATTATGCACCAAGGGACCTACATGACCGCTCCTTGAGCCGGTCATGTATAGGCTCCCTACTATGCACCGCACTTTCGCGCCGATACCGGAGCCTGTGGCAGTCGCGAAGATGATGGTAAAAAGGGGAAAAGTTGTGTTTGGACAGTCACTTTCTCGCAAGGCTTTATATTGCCGCGTAAAATGGTTTCTGCACTAATGTGCAACCGCAACTTTAGTTAATTATGTAAGACAACTAGAAACGTTGCGCTGTGTTTACATTTGATGTGCATGCAGTCGCGGAAAGATGAACAGGCGCTACATCTGCTAAAGTGGCAAATCGCCTATGCTTGGAAGGGGAACCGCAAAATATAAAGGAGATATCCTGGTGTCATTCACCCTTAGCGGTGCGAAACGATGAATTCTTGTTTTTGCCTCACCTCGCGGAGTACGACGACGGGCTTCGACTGGAGTCACATGTTGCAAATAGCACTGCAACTCAGTTGCTGGTGCGCCGAGCGGTTTATAGGCGTTTCTCGGTTACAAGTCTAAGTAGCCGGTCGACAAAACCAGCTAACTGATTATGTCCACCTGAGCCGAAGCGGACATCACTGTAGCTTCACATCTGCAGTCACATCAGCGTCGCGTGCGAGGGGTCGTCGTCGTCTCGTGCCGTTCCTGCTCTGTGCCGGCAAGGTCATTGTAGTACGCAGGGCAAAACTCGAAACGCCCTTCGGCGTCGCCACGCTTAAACCGCCCTGCACGGTTGTCAGAAGCGCGTTACACTGCACGGAGAACAAGCAGGCGACCCAAACGAAGTACCTAGCTATGGCGGACGGAAAACGCAGACGACGGACGTGACGTCACGTGCAAACTATGTATACGGCGGTACCACTGCAGCGAACCTAAGCGAACCAAGAGTGCAGTATAAGGGAGGCGATGCTAATTAAGAGTACTTCTGCTTGTTAACCACTATAGTTCACTGTACTAAACACCTTTACTTTAACCGGACGACAATTAGAGGCAACTTGTAAAGCGCAGTATGGAAAATATAAAGCCCATCTGTTCCCTATATGAGCAATGTTGCGGTGGTGTATCGGTAAAGCTTCCAGCTCCTCTCGTCGGATCCCGTGTGAAAGCCAGTTCCAGTCCGAGTTGGTGGAACTTTTTCATTATACATGTATATTCCTTTTTTCAGAGATCCATTTCCGTTACGGAAGTACGTCACTGATTTCTTGGTGGACGCCGACATGAAACACTTTCGTGTTAAAAAAAATAAACTAGTCAACATACGTCAGCACCCAACCAGTACACTATGGTGGACTTGCGCGTTCAGGTGGATAGAAAACAAATGCTTTAAAATTAAACCCCATAAAACTCAAGGCAGAATATCTGATACGATTAGCACAAACAGGTGAAGGGCCTCGCATCTTTCATTACGAGGGAGGCGTCAACAAATTTAAGAGAAAGGGATATACCCTGGATATTTGCCTGTTCTCGACGTCCGTTTCAGTGTGACGTACTGTCGCCTAAACGTTGACGCACAGCACAAATAAGTTGGGCTTGTTGATAACACGTTTCCTAATATTTGTTGGCTGCTCATCGTGAAGTACTGCCGACGGCTTGCTTCTCTCGCGATTTGAGGACAGTGTTAAGCGGTTGCGTATGCTGTGAACGTAGGTGCGTATAATCGGATACGCGATCACGTGGAGTGAAATCTTTCGGTAAAATGGACATTATAATCGAGAACATATACTGTGACACTCTAGGCTGTAGTTGTCAGCGATATCTGTTACAACTGCAAAAAAAAAGTTGAACGTGTCGACTTATTTATCGCGAGAAGGCTAAACGGCTGCGACTCAAGATACCCTCTCTTACATGCTAGTACATAACTCGAACATTCGTTTCGCGAAATTTTCAACCACCCTGTACGCAATCCCATCGCGAATGACTGGTAATGCTGAACGCAGAGACGCTCACCTTTGCGGCTAGGCAGGTCGTTCTGCGACAAACGCAGACCGTCAAGCACCTTCTCGAAGATGATGGCAATGAGTTGCTTAAGCCGGGTCACGTCTTTAAGAGGCGTCAGCTCCTTGGGCACCGGTGGCAGTTCCTCATCAGGCTGGCCCGTCTGCAGCTGGTAGCAGATGGCCGCCTCCAACTTTTCCTCCCAGCCCTTCCAGGGAATAAATAAAGTGACAGAGATTTAAACAACGCTCGTTACAGTTAGGCTATATTCCTCTCTCGTTTCGATACCTCTCAGAAAGGTATTCAAGATAAAATGGCTGAAACCTGGCTGTATGTCTTACTTTTCTTGAAACCCGGAGTAAAGTCTTAAGGCCCGTGCACACTAGCGGAAAAACTTAGGAAAAACGCGTGCGGCCCGCCGCCGGCGGAGAAACGCTTCGGCGGCGGCACGGGCCGTACCGGCGGCACGGGCTAGTGCGCACGGGCCTTAAGACTTTCTTATTTTCCTTCCTCGCTAGTTATCAGCAATGACGATTTAAATAGGTTTCCAAAGCGCAGGTCAAGGTAGATAGTGCACGATGTAGTGAAGGGCTCCGGAAATTTCGTCCACCTAGGGTTCCTTACCGTGCAATGAAACCGCACAGTGCACGGGCCTCTAGCATTTCATTTCCACCGCGATGCGACCGCCGCGGCCGCGGACGTGGATGATGAACACTACCACCAAGCTAAGTTACAGCTGTAACTTGGCTTGGTGGTAGTGTTCGCAAGAGCCCTTCCTCCTCCCCCCTCCCCTCCCCCCCCCCCCCCAAAAAAAAAGGCAGGGGGGGGGGGGAGGCGAGGAGCGAGACAAGATAAAATTGAATAAACAAAGGAACCTCCGCCTGTATAAAAGCACAAGACCAAACATCCTGATGAAAAAGTTGCATGCTGAAGAAACGCTGACAAATAATATGGTATATAATAGGCGTGGAAAACTTATTCGAAATTTCGGGTATTTTTTCAAGTATTGTTTGCTTTTCGATTCAACTCGCGCCTATCTTGTACTATTTGAAGTTCGGGAAAATCGTTATAACGGGCAAAACGTGCTATGCTCCGTGACAATCACTGGACCCTTCTCATTTTTAGTATGCTTCACCGCATAATTTGATCGTGCTGCGGCAGAGTTACCTTTAAGAACACCGTTCCACAGCACGACTGACGTTAAGAAAAGTAAATATTTTCTACGTACAGACACTTAGTTTGCATGAACACTCTGTTCGCGGCATGCAAAGCCTAAAGCGGTAGCCATATATCAGGTTTGTGCTGCTGTACGAAGCAAAAAAAAAAGAGAGAGAGAGAGAGAGATAAAGAAGCCCGCGTACTTTTGCGTTGTCGCCATCTCCCCATTTATAATAATGCAGATAACACGCCAAGCTATAACCACAATCTCGTGCAAGAGCGGCTGAAATCCTGCATTGATTGAGGGCAAAATTTGAGTTGCCTTCCGCCGTCCTTCCCTTTACATTAGTGGGTAAAGGAGAGTCCTGCCATCCCTCCGAGAAAGCTCTTGGGGTTCCTCTAGTCTAGAAAATTTCATTTTGTTATCATTTCCCTTTCGCGGTTGGGTTAAGGCTGTGTCTTCCGAGAGACATATGGCCATGTCCATACAATTGCGAGGATTGATCAGAATTCGCGTGTCGCCTGAGCAAAACCAGAAGGCCAGTACAAGCAGAGGAAAGCTGAAAAAGAAAAAAAGAAGAAACACTTCCGAACAAGCGCGCAGAATACGCTATGAGCAGAACCGGAAGGCAGGTGTAATGTTTTAAGCATGACGTAGCGCCCCCCAATTTCTCGTTTCTCTTGCCGTTATTGGCGGTACACACTTTTGTTTCGGCTGTCAGGATATATATGGACCCTTTTAGGTAAACATGCAGTAGGTCGACCTGCAATCGTGTAAATAGGACTTGCTGCAGGGACAAGAACATGGGCATCTATGCCTGGCCAAGTCTAATTTACTGCATAATTTTCTATTGCGCTGTTATATTGAACTGTTATTTTTGCTAGGAACAACTTCGTGGTAGCACACTAAGCGTGCAGCAACAAGTCTGCTTGTTTTGGCCATGCTTCGCACTATACTTGATTGATTTTGGCGGGTTTAACGTTCCAATGCCAGCCCTGATCATGAGAGACGCCGTAGTGGATGGCTCCGGAAATTTTGACCACCTGGGGTTCTTTAACGTGCACTGACATCGCAGAGCACACGGGCCTCAACATTTCGCCTCCATCGAAATGCAGCTGCCGCGGCCGGGATTAGATCCCGCTACCCTCGGATCAGCAGCCGAGTACCATAGCCACTAGACCACCGTGGCGGGGCGCGCACTATACTTCTGTAAATTCGTTTGGAAGTATCCGAAATATAACCCAAAATTATTTGATCCAATCCGCACTCAAAAAATTTAGATTTCGATTAGCAACGAATATTTCGCTACCCGTCCCGAGCAGCTACATTGCATACCCCTGACGCCCGCAGAAGCGCGTAGCATTGTAATTGTATGAAGGAAAAAGACCCCATTTCTGCAATCTTGAACGGAGCACGGCTCCAGCGTCTCGCGGTAATGGAAGGCTTGGCAGCTCGACCACCTGGGGCTCCTTCACATTTTTAAAGACTACAGTCTTTCTTGGGATACTAGAACGCAGAAATGTTGGTCTGTCTTTCTGTTTGTCTGTCTGTCACACGATTCAGCCACTCGGCCAAAGTTTACGCGCTTGCCTAACGCCCAGTCATCTTGAACTGGTAGCTGCGTTCATACTTGTGAAAAAAAAATATATTACGCACATTTGAGGCGCAACATCAATACGTAAGTATTTGGTGGTGTGTTCCTTTACTAGAAAATACACAAATACGTAATTCTAAAGACCCTAGTGCTTCTTAGGCTGCTCTAAAAATGCGACGCTATGCACGAAAAAGGCCTCTGCCGACGATTTGGTGCTGCCACCTGGCAGTTGCCCAGGGATTCTGCACAAGCTCATGTTTCCCGACGGCGCTGCCAGATGGCGTCCATATCTCACGCAGCGTAGTGGCCGGCAGAAGACTATCGTCTTTCGACGACATTTGCAGCGAAGCACGCAGATACGCGGCCATTTTTTTTCCCGTTTTTTATAGTGCACAATGCTCTAGCATTTCGCCTCCATGTAAATACAACTACAGCGGCCGGGATTGAACCCGCGTCTTCTGGGTCAACAGCCGAGCACCGTAATTATAGTGCACGATCGCGACGGCTAAGCGCGTAACGCGTATACGAGCACCTTTCACAGCGGTCCGCAGCTGTAGCTATCTCACACACTCTCTTTATCCCTGACCATTCCTTGGAACCTTGGCCTCCGCGCCTTCTTTAACATGTGTGTAACGTCTCGCGAGGGGTAATTTGCCAGCACTTCAGTTGCTCTGGATTACGCATGACCGTGAGCATAGCACAGTCGTGTGCATGGCTGCAGAAAAATCGGTTGGGTCAACATATGACATGATAGCGGCCATTGTAACATACATCTCAGAACCAACATTTCGCGAAACACGCATATGGGCCTGCAAGTCGGGCCTGCAAGTCAGGATTTCTTTTTTTTTTTGGGGGGGGGGGGGGGGGGGAGGAGGAGGAGGGGGGGGGGCGCACTTGCTGAAGGCCTCGACTATTTGAGGGAAGCACCAATGTTTCATTAATCATTCTAGGTAAAAACCAATATTTCAAGGAAATTAAGCCAGGCAGCTGCCCCCCCCCCCCCCCTCCCTTCCTCTCCTACTTCCCGATTACGGGCCTGAGTGCGGTTTCCTAGCCTATCCAGATAGCTAGCATAAATCTAAATGACAACCTATCATCCAAACGACAAATGGTCAAAAGCACTACCATGGGTCGCCCAAGCCATGAAAATCTGCCTAAAAGACGTGATAATTTTCTATCAAAGTTGTGAATAACATATTTCGTCACAATACTACCTCTGTAATGGATGCGTCCAGGTCCACATGAAAGACGTCTTGTAAGAGCTTGTGGTCTTCAGCGCTCATTTGGGTCTTCAGTTTCAGCAGTAACACGAGTAGTTGACTCGCTGAACTGAGCTTGGACAGCATTCGCTGGTATTCATTTGTTGCCTCAACCGCGCGCTTACCCAGAGACAGCAGCTGAAAAAGCATGGCACAAAGGATGTCACAGAAAGATGTCATGTCTTTGGTGGCGTCATCTGCTTGTCACGGTAGCAAGCACCGAAATAAGCAAAAAGAGCAGAAGCTTCAGTAAGTGCTGTTTAAAGAACAAAAAAAAAATAATAATAATCTGCAAGACAAGTCGCCATGTGAAACTCTCACCTCTCTCTGTGTAACTTCCAACAAGGAGTCGAAATTGTTCAGTGGAGTGGGAGTCTTGTCCTTGAGCTTGGTAAGAACACACTTTTGTACTACGCGAAATTGAGCTGCTCTTTGGCTTAGTAGTTCTTCGACTTCTATTGCTTCCTGCCTAACCTGCGGGAATTGAAAAGCAGCAAGAGTTATCCACGACTGCTGCTAAACACTAGCTCTGTACGATAACGATCAAACCATGACTGTGTCGTACATGCTAGTACTGCGTCGGGACGCGATGATATCAAACAGACGCTCAATGCGATTTGTCGAATATTTTATTCAAGCCTGCTATGCCACGTGACCAGAGCATGAACTTGAGTGCTGCCGTTATAGCTGTTTGGCAAGACTTAATCCGCACAAAGGTGATTGGCTCCCATAATATCAATATTTGCTCCAACAATGCAGCGAATTAGAATCGGAATTAGAATCACTGCTGCGGAATTAGAATCACTGCTAACAAAATCACCTCTACCGATAAATTTACAGCACGTACACGATATGAACGCAATGAAGATGATCACATACTTTCGCTTTCCGCACAGGAGAAAGTTCCACCTGGGGATCTTTAATGCCCATCTAAGAATAAGCACACTATAGCTTTACACCTCTCGCACCAATCTAAACGCGGCCGTTATATGGTCTAGGATCGAAAGCATATCCTCCAGATTAGGAGCGTGATAATCTCACCTGCGGTACAATCCCGGTAGGTAACACATAGATAAAAGCTTCGATAACGCGGCGACATGTGAATAATATTGACATCAGCGATCTTAAGTAACTGCTTAGTTTACCGGAGTGCCGTAACATCCACGCAGTCGCTGAGCTGCGTCGCACAGTAACGGATGCTGCTCTCTCCGGGAAAATTAATAAATAAAACAACTAACACTGTTTGAACGGCAGTATATATCTTCCCGTGTTCACGTCATTCATTCTTTACACGGGCTACCATGACCGCATTGTAGTTTTCTTTCACCACTCCAGCAAGAAAATAATCCCAGGACGACACGTGCACATCGGGCGAAGCCTTACCTTGATATAATCGTCGATGACAGAAAAATACTCCTGAAGCGGTAAACTTGAGCTGTAGCTGCACTTTAGTGTTTCGTCAGTCGAGGAACGCTTATAATACTGATTCAGTCGCCTTAAGAGCTCCAACACAGGGATCCAGAGAACAGCAAAGTTGTCGCTCTGTATCCGGTACTTTTCTGTTGGAAAATAAAAAAGAAGAAGAAGAAGAAGCGTGACAAAGAACAGAAAGCCACTAAGACAAAGTGAGCACTAAATTAATCGCATGAAGTTCTAATAAACAAACCGAAACGGATTAGCGCAAGTTTACAATCTTTCATCCTGTTAGGTCTCTCACTTTCCGAGATATGCACGCCACATGTGAAATTGTTGGACTTTGCGTGCTCAGTAATCCCTTGCCGCTACCACACCGTGCACAGCGACACAAAGCGCCTTTGCAATCACTACAAACGAATCCACCAGTGCTGAAATCCGAAATTACTGCGACGATGCCAGCGACGCGTTTACGACAAATTCAATAACTTAGTGTGAGAGATCTTGTGTTTTATTACACTTAGCTTTCATTTCTGAGAAATCCGTATCCGAAAAGAAATCCGTAACCTACGTCTGTCCGGCGCATATATTGGGGCATTCGCTCAGTTATTCCGCCGTCTAATCGGCGATCATGTCAGAAGTGGTGGAAGCGCAATCACTTACGGGAGGACTTAGACACCAAGATGCTCGCTTGAGGGCCGTGAAGGAACTGTATGCCAATAGTCTGTGACGTAATGTCGCAGGTGAAATCTGCAATGGGGATCCCATCAGAAGGTGACGCTAACAGTGCCCGAAGGGAGCTGCAAGCCGCATCGAAGACACGCGACAATGGAAAGCCACTGACCTGGAAAGAGCTCGTTAGATGGAACAGAAGGCTTGTTCGTTTCAATGGTCAACTTATGCTCGTACATCCTTTCAGCCACGCACGGACGTGCGACGAGAGCGAGGGGCAAGTGCATGGACGCTTGCACTACCTGCGAGGCCCCTGAGTCAAGGTCGAGTTCAAGAAACAGGTAAAACGTGACGTTAGAAAAGGCTGCGCTGTCAGTCATACAAAGTGAGACTCAAAGCGGGAAGAGAAAGTGAGCGCTCAGCATCAAGTCACGCAGTAGTTCTCTGCCGTCAATGAGTTTGACTGAGAAGGCCGATAGATCATTTCGACCATTTTATGTTTGGTTCTAATCATTCACAGCATCGAACGGCCTATCGACTTTGGTGATAACGTTAGCGCAACATGGCGAGAGCGTTAATGACGAAGTGTTAAATGAGTAGTCGCTTTGAGGACATAAGTATAATGAAATAGCTACATATTTAGGATCAGACCTCTGACGGGGTTGTGTCCAGCTATCCAAGCTACACGGACGAATATATTAGTTTCACGATATTGCGCAGCGAGTCCTTAGCTTGTCGTGCCTGAAATGTGCAAGCAATACACGCGTATAAAGAGTGTTTATTCCGATTTCTCTCCTACACTGCCGATGTATAAAAACGGCATCACCTGCTTAAAAACAATACGTGAGAGTTGCACGCGACGCTCAGCCCATAAAACCGCGTGGTCTACGGCGACAGTTTTCGCTCAGTCCAAAAACAAGTTGCGTTTTTACGTGCCCTCTCCTGTCGAACGCACTTCGAAAAGCCTAGATGATGCAATGAACGTCTATTAGTGTGGCATGAATTTCGTCAACACAGACATATGTGATCGCTACCCGCTTGCAACCGTATATACGGCACATTCCACAGTCGGGAGTCATCGGCTATGCCTCCCGGCTACATAGAGACGCGCTGATGACATCTCACGAGCGTTACTCCAGGCAATCCAAGAAGCATAACTATTCGCTGTATGTCGGAACCACTTCCTTTCGGTGGCTAAAGAAATTTCGTCATGCTCCTAGTTGCGGGATCGCGATTTTATGGCTTTAAGGCTGCTGACGCATAGGAAACTTACTTTTTTTGGTATTTACGGCGTTAGCTACATAGCGATGGACACAGTCTCGCAATTTTTGTGTGCCGTGTCGCATATACTTCAAACAGCGCATAACATTCTACGTCAGGGGTTTCCCCAGGAATTGAAATTAGGGGGCGCATCTAAATTCAAAAGCGGATGTGAAGCGGCATATATTTCGAACTTGTTGCAATCCTTTACAAATTAAGGGTTTGCCTTGCGAAACACAATGATATGTGTATACCCCTCCCCCCCCCCTCTCTCTCTCTCTCTTCAGGGGGTGTCTGGGGAAACCTCCGTTCTCCGCGGAATAAAGTTGGAAAGAGCAAGTCACCCCTCAGCGAACATGTAGAAACGTACCGGATGGATTCTGGTAGAAAGCCACCACTTTAAGGTCGAGGGAACTTGGTAACATGGTCTCAGCCTGCTTCACCGTAAATGCCATCTGGTGGTGGTCCAGCAATGTGGTGAGTGTGACATCACCGTTGAGAGCAACCAACGGTCTGGAAACGTCCACCGTGACGCGAACGTCACGGAGAGGTGCGGAGGCTTCGAGGTGGACCTGCACGGGTAATCGTATAACCCGAAAAGGTATTCAGGGATAAAATACTCTGCAAATTGCTATCTGGACGACACACTCTGAAAGGTTTATTTTTCCCTATCTTGTGCAGCCTACAGCTTCTCGTTGTCTCTTGGGCAAAGAGGAAAGTAAAGATGCAGCAACCATGCACCTGAAATCGTAGCCTATATAAAAGTTTGAAATGGTTTGCAAAGCTTGCATGCAAATGCTGCAACCTGGTCACAGACACATTTACATGCTTGCAATGTTCTAATGTCACAAAAATAAAGATAGTCCTTCGAGAACAATTGCCAGCATGCACAACATGATACTTCATGTTCATCATCATCCATCAGCTTGTCTATGCCCTGTAATCCATCAGCCTTTCTATGATGCTCATCATCTATGCCATCAGCCCCTAAAGCTTCTTTATCTCGTCTGCCTATCTAACTTTCTGTTGCCCCCTTGTACACTCGCCTCCTTTCAGGATCTACTCTGGTACGCTTAACGACCAACGACGCAGAGATGTAAGGGTTCCAGTTCGCCCAGGACATAGGGTGAGAGAGGGATGTGCAGAATACCAGCGAGCGACTGACTCAATTGAGAGTGAGGTGCGCAAATAAATAGGCGCATCGTTATGACCTAAACTGGAAGTTAGTCTGTGTTGGATTCATTCCAACTTCATGCTATACATTCTAGGTCAAAATGCAGCCGCTTATAAGACTTCCTAAGGCGTGCGGCGGTGAGGTGGGGGAGGGGTGTCGGGGCACCCCCACACTGCCTCCCCAAGACTGATGCCTCCGCAAATGCACGGTACAGTGTTGACTGCACTGGGAACACTTTTTAAACCGGCGACACACTAACTGTCACGGCAGTGCCAAAAGGCAGGCGAGAGATCCCACTTAGCCGGAACCAATAAGACACCGGCACACGTGCGGAACGAGGCGACGCGCAATAAATAAAAAAAGGAAAAAAATGCACGCCTAGTGCTTGCAAACGACAGAATCATCGCAACTCCGCGAAAGCGCGTGCTTAGCTGCGCGCGAGCCTCGCTCACGTGTCCAACAATGTTTTGCATGCAACAGCTTCAGTCGCTGCGCGAACAAGTTTGCTCAGCGCGCAGTTTCGCAAATTTTCGCAGTCGCAGTTGCGCTGGCCAATTCGCAGTAAAGCGCGTTCCCCGCACGGCCGCCAAAGAGCAGCGAACCCGACTTCGCAGCATCGTTCGCAACACAATGCGCGAGGCCGTTCGAGCTGTGCGCGGGAGGCGTCGATGCCTCTGTGGGATTAGGCAAAAAGTAGGGAGCCGAAGTGAGCGGATTTGACGTCGCACTAGCTCATGTGCTGTGGGAGTGCATTGCGAAAAAGCTTAGTAGAGCGGAATGAAGCTGGAGCGGCAGGCAGCGCTTTATAAAAGCGACGGAAACGCCAATTTCAGCCCTCTGCACGGACGATTCTTCTAAGCGGCCCGAGTTCTGCTTTTATTTGCCGTATGCAGCTTCGATCGCCGCGAAAGCATTTGCCCAGGCGCACTCTTAAAAACCGGGGAGGTGAAATCCGGAGAGGCTGCTTCATGTTCGCGCCGTTTCGCTACAGCACGCAGAAACTTTTGTTCGCGCGAGTCAAATGAGCTGAGGAAGAGGCGGGCGCGCGAAAGAATCAAAATTTTAAACAACTACGGCCTCTGAAAGGAAAAAAAAAAAAAAACGCTTCTATCACGTCTGAATCAGTACCCCTTGTGCAAGAAAAAAAAAAAGAGGTTTCGAAACCTGCCCATATTTCGTCCTGGGTGTACTAAATGTAAATGAGCTGTGTGTATCGCACGGAAGAAGGCCACTTTTCACAACAGATTCGCCTGTCTCGAAAGTAAGATGCCAGATTGAGCGTAAGTTTCCGTTAAAGATTCTTTTTTTTTCTCACTATTTGTTACAAGTGTCCACGAAAAAAAAAAATTGCGTAAAGATGAATTTTGCACGCCTAAAAGGAATTGTTCCCTAGTGTCTAGCTTGCATCCAAAGATACCAGAAATCATCATTCTTCAAGTAATGTGTGAGAATTTGGACATGACTGCTCAATGTAGTGTCACTTGCCTTCACTATAATCGATGGGATAAAAGCGTTGCCATCTTCTGTTGCCGGAGAGCTGTCGTCAGATTGCTAAAAAAAAGCGAGGAGGAAAGAAGTCGTGATCACCGGTATACTCCCTGCTCGTCCTACAGCTTGAGTGCATGCTGAAAATATAGGTATGCATAAAATAAGCGCTTACGTATGGGACCTCAGACATGGGTCCAGCGAACACTTTTATCTTCAAATCAGTCTCCACCTTCTTTCGCCCAGGAAAAACTGGTTAAAGAGAGAGAGAGAGAGAGAGAGAGAAAATTTTCATTTTTGTTTCAAATTATCCACCACATGCAATCTCTCGACGCTCGTTTACGCAGAAACCGTAAACAAATTACGCCACTAGGATTGCGAAACAATTATTTTACGCTAGCCGATTAGCTCGCTATATAGCCCCTGCAGGCTAATAAATTACGAGAACAACAAGACTTGCGTAACGGCAGTACTGACCCCTGAACCTAAACGCGGCGTTTGTCAGACACATAAGTGTACGCGTGTATGAGTATGTAGTGGAAACAACACGCACGCACAAGACCAGCGTGGCATTGCTGTCGTCACTACTTCAATGAAGTATGGCTATGACAGTGGCGGAAGGAAACGTTCGATTCTTTCGATTCTCCGTCTCCTTGCAAGGTCCCTTTTAAAAATTTACTCCTTCCTAAATTTTCATAGTCTGAGTGCAGTAGACGGCCCGAGCATAGGCAGGGTACGAAATGTATCCTGCCTATATTTTGATGAAGGAATGCAAAAAGCAAAAAAAGGAGCTCATAACCACAACTGTGCTAGAAAAAAAAAAAAAAAGGAAAGCGAACGTAAATCAGCGAGCGCTCGAATTACGCAATGTCGACGCTGTCACATTTTGCGAGCGGCACTGTCGTCGGCGACAACAAGACCTTCAATATACAGCGCCCTTGATTTCAAGCGTCTCGCTGTCAGCAGCTGCCAGCCACGTCTCCGCCCGCGGCGACCCCTGTCTTGCCACGTTTTTTCTGCTTCCACGAGCCACTTCGTGTGCACATATCCGTGCGGCAAAAGTGGGCGTCACCACAAGACATAAATGTCAAGCAAGAGTTACAGTGTACATCTACACAGAGCGGAGTCAGAGTGAACAGTCAAATCAACGCGAATGGCGCAATTGTGCCTTTCGTGGAAAAAAAAAAAGAAAGAAAGAAAGAAAGCACGAAAGAGGTGAGGGGGTTTAGGTCCGCAGTCGTACATGCGGCGCCATTATTCATAACGCGAAATATAGCGAGTGGAAGCTAGCTCCCGACACGGTTGGTCATTTCAAAGGAGGAAAAAAAGCACACACACAACTATGTCAATGTCGGAAAGCTTTCCGCTTGCGGACAGAACAGACCGTATCGCCACCTCACTGCACGATACAGACATACCCCGCATGACGCAATGGAAACGTTAACGGGCAAACTAGAAGTTTTATTGCCAGGCCTTTCAAACGCTGTTGCACTGAGTAACTGAATAACTAAATCTATGTGCAATGTGGTATACGTAAGCGAGTAAATTGTCAGAGCCCACAGAAATGTCACTTTTCATTCGTAAGCGCAGTAGTTTGTATATACTATAGGATCGTTTGTATAGAGTTTCGCACTTTTAACCTGCGTACAAGAACATATGCTAGCGAATAGTGACTGCAGCATCCAGTCAATGAAAAAGACGAACGGAAATCTTTCTGCGCTGGGCCTCTGATTTACTTTTTACTTACAGCACAGTACCGCGGGGCCAAGGGCAACAGGACTGGAGTGATTACATCATTTCAATAACTCATACCGTATTAGCTAACGCAACCTTTGGAAAGACACATACACATGAATAATATGTAAGCTGGCTCTTCAGTACACATACGTTAGTGCGGAACGGAACTGTGATGATCAGTGACGCCGAATGCAGGTTGAGAAACTGCTGATTGAATAGCTTGTCGTTCGCTGTTTGTAACGAATGGCTGCGGTGTTCATCCATATAAAATAAAAATTATTTTGCGTATTAAGGCTTTTGTGAAACAACGACCTTATTTTGCAAGGATTCTCCACGATTCTGTTCATGTTGCATCATCCGTATAGTGGGCAGCGCGGTGGAGCGAGTCTGTATAGCGAGGTAAAATACGTAAAATAGAGAGAATTACCTCCACAAGCCACTGGAAACAGGTTTGTGGACTGTGACTTTACTCACACCGCATAATGTGATTAAGCGGCCGCCCTATCTGCATTTGTGTGCAGATAAGGCACAAGTTCTGACGTTGTCTATCCGCGATTGATAGTGCGCAAAGCATGCCACTTTCGGTAAACCAACTTTATTAGCGATGGTAAATTTAATTCACTGGGAAGCGAAAAATGTTGCGAAACAAGATTCCCAGTGACTTCGTTCGTCAAATTTCAGCAATGGAACCACGTGAGAACCATTATTCAGTGTTGGCGCTCATGAAAAGTAGCGTTGACAGAAAGCTCCGCCGTGTGTCTACATGTATTTAACACGGTGCTTCTTTTGCGATGTCAAGAAAAGCATTTGCATGCTCTGCCGAAAACGAGTCTCCCGTAGCGTTGTCGCAACGTTGACACATCATCGTCGTCCTAATAATGTCGATTATTTAACGTCCAGTCTAACTGCATCCCACTGTATAGTTTGGATAAAGGAAACAAGAAAGTTCAGCTGTTTCGCGCAGGTTACGGTCAAACCACGGCTAAAACTGGGAGTGGACATTTTCAGGCTCTGCAGGAGCAAAGCTGGAGCAACGATAGCGTGCAAGCTTGGGCAGTTTGTGCACAAAGCAACGACATGCGTACAAAACGTGTCTTAATTGAAACGACTCGTGCATCAGCTAGCTCTATGCAATGCTAAACTCGCCCCAATTGCCACGGATCAAACTGAATATATGTATTCGCGTAATTTACTACCGGACGTAAAATTTCGTTGTGCAGTGGCGCGCTGGTAGGCATCTAGAAATGCGCGGCATACATGCATAAAAAGCCCGCTGACGACACGGCACATTGTAATGGATTCGAGCTAGACGAAACCAGAGGTAACTTTCACCCTCCAGAATCACTGGGCTCTAACGCTGACAGAAGGGCTAAGTGATCAGAGGTCTAGGTCACCAATGAGAGGTTGGCAGCCTTCGTGGAGGATTGACTCAAGGAATACACGGAGATAGTCACAGCAGGCATATAGGTAACCTTATACATGATGAAGTAAATATAGGCAAAATGCTATAGACTGAACTGTCTATATGTATATATAAAATGAAACGTAATGGCCTCACTCAGGTTAGGCGACTGTCTCCTCCGATACAACAGATACGTCGTTAGCTGTCATTGCAACAATCGGCCTCACAAAATATATTCCCGGATATAAAACGTCGTTGCAGACGCAGTAACTGTTTCGTATAACTTGTTGCATATTTTGCATGTACATGAGTTCATGTTTAGTCTACTGCCGCATTTCAAGGTTGTTAGTCATCAATTCACCCAACTGTCGTTTCTACAAACCCCTAGTCTGCACGTTCAACGGGTCCTGGGAAAGACGCTCCCACTATAATTTTTCTCCTTCAGTGAATTTAATGCTTCGCGTCAAGTTGCAATGTATCCGTGAGATGGCTTTCTATGGTATAGTATACGGTCATTCGTTAGACGATCCACTGCATTAGGCTGTAGTACACACTGTACGTTTGTGCGCGCAAACTGCACAGCCTCAACGCTGTATCAAATGGTACAGCAACGACGCCGCGATACCAATCTGCGGAGCGACGACCTCCCTAAAGAAATCTAAGATTTATGTCCCTAGCCTCCCCTGAGGGACGCAGTAAGTATCCTGCTTTGTTTCATCCAGAACAATGTACGTACGCTCGAGACCCTCGAGACGTCGCGGTTATTGCTTCTTTCTCGGCATGTCCATTAAGAGTACCAATTCCCGCGACGTCGTCTGAAGCGAGCGACGTGACGAGGGATCGCAAAAAACCGAGCGGGCAGGAAAGGCTCCTCTGGTGCCCAACGGGAACGACAGTATTTCGTCAAAGTAAATAGCACGACGACCCGTGTAAAGTTCTATACTATACGAGGCTCGTTATGAGGCGTGCGCACACACACACAAAGCAGCCAACATTCGTAGCAAGGACAGAACCAGAAAAAAAAAAAGAGGAAAATACTAGCTGCGACCGATGAAACTCAATGTTGCGGACAAAAGGATAAAACACAACGGTCGTTACAAAGGAGATCAATCCCACGGGCTTACTATCCCACGAGTTTTTAACTCAGCTGCAACAAATGCTACCACGCCAGAAGCGTCTCGTAGAAATCGCGAAAATCTCATTTCAATATAGGCTGAACGAACCTTATTAAATCGGCACGAAGCCCCTATTTGAAGAACGCCGTACAATACGTCGAGTGAGGCGAAACATTCCGCGAAAAGAACGCTGTATAGTTGCACAGAAGCAGAATGCTGAAGCGGCTCACTAGTGCACGTTATAGAGAGCTGCCAGAAGCCGCAGCAGAGCAAGGTTACACTGTATAGCACAGGAATATAGTTGGGGTGTCGCGAAGAACCTTGCGCCGTCGGGCGCAGGGTTCCTGTCTACACCCTATTTGGAGTTCTTTTAAATGCCCCGAAAGTTGCAACACGTGAGCGGCCAAAGCTTAGGGCTCGTGATATGATTCCTTGATATTGTGAGCAAGATAAACGATCAGCCTTTTCCTTTAGAACGCGTGAAAGTTGTTTTCCATCTAGCAAAAAAAAAAAAAAGGCGCGCACGCACACAGACACACACACACGCACACACACGCACGCACGCACGCACACACACACTTAATTGTTAGCTTTGAATAGCGCCGCGTGATACGATTGCTGCTCAACAAGACGCAACATAAAGCAACGCTCTGCAGCTTTAACTGCTGCCGTGCAATAAAAGCGCGCACAGTATGCAGCAAACTCATCAGGTCAATCTGACTGGTTGATAAAGCAAACTGATAATCAGGTCAACCTGACTGCGCTTTGAGAAGAAAGCTCAGAGAGAGGAGAGAAAAAAGGAATAGGAAAGGCAGGGAGGTTAACCTGGGCTGAGCTACCCTTCACTGGGGAAGGGGGAAGGGGAGGGAAAGTTCTAGAAGATAGAGACAGACTGTAACTACGAGAGGATGCAAGGCTGCAAAGCGCTGGACGAACTTGACAGCATCCCTGATCCAAAGGAGAGAGAGCAAAAAAAAAAAAAAAAGAACTAATAAAAAATGCTGCAATGACGCTGACGTTATGGAAGTTGTTTGTCCATTTTCAAAGACGGTTAATTAGTCCAATAGCATTAAGAAAATGCAGCAACACCTTTGTTGCTTGGCGTAGCTGAGATGCACAGCGCCATGGACCTCAGGTCATCTGAACGGTGAAAATGTTGCTGGTAATCTTTCGCAGTCTTGCACGGAGCTGCATTCGTTCATTGTGACATGTTGGGCAGTGGCACAGGAGGTGCTCGATAGTCTCCTCCACAGCGCAATCGCTGCACTCGGCGCTTTCAGCCATTTCAAGTTTAAAAGAATATGAATGGGTGAATATGAATGTGAAGAAAGTTCAGAAGAATGTAGAGTCGATACGAAGGGGAACGCTACCGCGAGATAGTTCTTCGCCTTGCATGGGAACGATGTCTGCTTCACCTCTTATGAGGTGCGTATCGAAGGTCATGTTTTATCCAAAGCGAGGCAAAGCAGCTGGCGCTCAACGCTTTTCAAGCAGTCAAGAAGGAGCGGGGTGCAGGTGCAGGCTGGGGGCTAAGAAAACAGGCGGCGCGGTCGGTGTTTTTTTTTTTTTTTTCTCCTTGTTTAACAGCCTCTGAAAAGCGTGCACCGTGTAATAACAAACGCAGACACCAAGTGGCCTCTCTGTGGTTCTGTATAGATAGAGTTCACTACAGGTAGCGTGTTTGAATAGCGCGTACTCAGTCCTATGGCATTCACCCTCTTTTGCGTTGCAGATTTTCGGTGTTCTACGAACATCCCCGCCATAAAAGCGTCCCGTCGTTCTCCTTCGCTCTTTCTTTTTCTTTTGTTTTTAACGCTTAAGATAAAAATTTCTCGCTCGCCTATCGATGTATTCATACTACGCGGCGATCTTGCTGTAGCTGTACAATTTTTTTCTTGCGCTATCCCACTGTACAACAATAAACATTGCAGAAAATAAACGGAGGCCGGAGATCACTAGAAGTAATGCATCCCGCTCTTTCAAAGGAAAAAAAAAAAATGTCCGCACGGCTCCGAACCATAAAACGTCAGACATAACCATATTTGTACCGTCTAGTGGATTACTCGTCAAATAGAAACTGCGCTATAAGAAAGACCTCATCTATACCAGAACGGAGTGTCCAGCCACCTTATCGGAGTGGCAAAGAGTTTGTAAGTCCGCACAAAAGCGGGCGATTCTCAAGACGCGTGCTCATCTCTTAAGATCGTGAAAAAAAAAAACAAAAAAAAAACGAAGAGTTAACATCAGTGCAGTCAACTACTCAATCAAATAAACACTATGCACGTTCGATTGACGATCGCCGGTTACAGAATCCCGTTGATGCATTTACCTGAACACTGCCGCTCTGTTACAGGAAACGTCAAGTCAAATGCCACTGCCAACGATGCCCGTTCTGTGCAATCCACTACTTAGACATCAGAGAGAGGACATCACAGTGGCGTGTTTCGAACGGTAAAAGCAAACTGCTTCTTAGACCAACCATGAGCGTATGTATGCCCTTGATTGTCACGTCGACCTTCTGTGCAGTTGCCGGATACCCCGGGGACTGGACGAGCGCGACTTATCAGTTGAGGCTACGTGTAGCCTGCGCCAGTAGTTTACAATGGCCCCGCCACGGTGGTCTAGTGGCTAAGGTACTCGGCTGCTGATCCGAGGGTCGCGGGATCGAATCCCGGCCGCGGCGGCTGCATTTCGATGGAGGCGAAATGTTGAGGCCCGTGTGCTGTGCGATGTCAGTGCACGTTAAAGAACCCCAGGTGGTCGAAATTTCCGGAGACCTCCACTACGGCGTCTCTCATAATCAGAACTGGTTTTGGGACGTAAAACCCCACAAAACAACAAACAGTAGTTTACAATGGGGGATGTAAAAACAGGGGTAAGATGCTCCAGACTGGCTGACCAACTTTTCGATACGATGGCCTATCTTTGTCAAAGGCAACTCAGTTCGCAAGCAATGAGTGCAAGCTACCCGATGACATCGAGCACCTGCTGCATCACTGTAGGCGTTATACCGTAGCGTGGTTATAGCAGTCAAATTATTTTTAAGGCTATGGGAAGAAAAAGTTTAAACGCGATCTGAGGCATGCTGTTATGGCACTTATGCTAGAGATCTCATAAAGATATTCTGTGATCACTTGACTCTTATCTCGAGTAGAACTTTTTATTTGTAGTTCTTTTCTTCCACCTCTTGTTTTTCTTTTCTTCGTATAATCTACGATCCATCATCTGAAGTAGCCAGCCATTCGCATAGCAGAGCTGACAGCTTCAATTAACATTAAGCTGTTTCTCTCTCTCTCCCTCAACCTCCTACAAAGTTAGCACTACGTGAAACGATATATAATTCCAGCACGATAGCGGGACCATTTTAGAACAAGCAACTGTTAAACGCGAATTTAAATCCCTTCCACGACACCGCAATCCCTTCAAATGAAGAAATTTTTATAAATGACACACACAAAAAAAGAAACGTTTCGCAAGACGATCTTATTTAGCCTATTAGCGCCGGAAACAACACGGACAGAGCGACACACGACGAAGACGGAGCGCTATACTTCCACCAGCTTTATTTCTAAAGTCTCACGTACTTACAATGGCGGACGACTAACAGCATGTGCAAGGTGACATCACACAGCACGACCATGGACGATGGGTACAATATACAAACCGAGTGATATAAAAGAAAAAATATATGGAATTTTTTGAAATCGTATATAACGCCGTCCTTTTGTCGCTCCCTGCGTTAAAATGCTCAGATCAACATGCCAAAAATTACATGGTTTCAGCTGAACAAATTAAATGCTCCCACCTAAACGTCAGCGTAGTTATATCGCTAATTAATTAAAGATTCGCTCACGCCAATAGCTCACAGGCTAATAGCGCTGTGGTCTAGATAAACGGGACAGTGCCGAGGAACCTATTGAAAAAATATCCAGGTTTTTAAACAGTGCCTACAGCTCGTTAAACGTATATTATGGTGTCGTCATAAGCTTAGCATATACTGTGCGCAGTGGCGCGGAGCGGTGCTCACCTTCGCTGCTGGACTTGATCTCGTTCTCCAGCCTGTTGAGCTCCTGTTCCACATCCCTGAGCGAGTACTCGCGGCTTTCGGGCGCCGCGGCCACACTCAAGCACGGGTCTGTCCCGAGGTAGCTGCAGCTGAGCTGACCCTGCTCGGTGAGCCTCACTATCGCCCCCTGCATGCTCCTGCGAAGGAGACAAGAATTACCGTCGCTACAAGTATACCAGTTACTATGCTTTGAACAAAGGATGAAGATCTTGTTTCTCTTATCCGGGTTTAATCAAAAATGTTTCTCATACCGATTTAGGACGGCAATCGGCGAGAAGTTGCGAGCTCATTCGGCAATCTCACTCATCATCCGACTTACTCAGACCGATCATGAGGCTGAGTGGAGCTTTGGCGAGTCCAAGCGAGCCATGACTAAGTGAAATTCCAAGTCCGAGTCAAAGTTTAATAGAAGGCTGAGCAAACGTAATTTGGGGAACTCGTTTCTGGTCTAGGGGGTTGTGCCTACTTGGGAAATGTTAATGTGCGAAGTTAAGTAAACACGTTCGCAAAAGAAGGTACGAAGAGCAAGCGCAAAATAATTCGCGAGCCTAAGTGGGTTTCGTTTACCTTGCCGAGCTTTGCTTACGAGGTCAGGATCAACGTGTCAGACTGCTGTTGTTTTTTGCCACTGCAACCAATACAGAGTGAGGGAGGCGGGTGTTGTCACTTGGAGTGGCCAGAGGAGTCCAGTTCCTTGAAAATTCTGTGTTCATTAACTGCAGTGAATGAACGGCAAAGTTACCACCAGACTGATGCGCAGACTGATGGTGGTCCGACCTATCAACAATACACACAACGTGGCGTTCCCCAAGGTGGCGTCCTTTTCAACATGCTGGCCCTTTCAAGGGACTGCGGCATGTTAATCAGTATATCGCTGTATCTATCATTTCTTTCTCGATATTTTTGCCATCACACTTCAGCATTACATCCTGGTTACATTTCCTAGCCGACGATAGCCGCATCAACCTGATATGATACAGGTGTATTCGCCTGATGTTTTTATTATGCAGCCGAGTTATCATAGCCGGGGGGGGGGGTTCTACCAAAATCCCCCCCCCCCCCCCAAAAAAAAGAACATACGCTATCGCGTGACATCTTTCGAACAATATTATTGTTAACGCCTCGTAGCAGAACACGGCTGAATAACCTTTGCTATTGCTTTCTTTAATCAAATGGAGCACCCCCTTCCCCACTCTTTTTTGCTTAATGACGAATGTCAGTCAGTATGTGTGTCAGTACATGTGGCGTAATCAGTAGAACCCATAGCAGAGAGTTATAGCGCTTTGCGTCAGACCGTTTTTCTTTTCAGACATTTATTATTGCTTTACCAACAAGTGCACACATCGTAGGCACGCTTCTTTTGAATCAACACGCACGCTGAACTAGGTGGCGAAAACCAGACCGTATGGAAAGCACGCTTCACAATCACGTGGCGTCGTAAAACAGGGCCACGTGTTTGTCCGGTTAAAAGCGAACGAGGTCGCACCGCATGCAACACACGGGGCACTCTTCTTTGCGAGTGCGCCCATGTGGCTTTGTTTTCACTCGTCACTTCGGCGGTGCCGCTTTGTAGGAAGTTCCCGTACGGTTCACCGAATTTGCCGGTATAAGCTTAGACCACGACGCTTGCACACATTGCTCGCAGGCGTATCGAGCACTCCTGTTTCTCATGCATTCGGTGCATATACGTCAGTAATTGTGCATTAAGTGTGCGTGCGTGCGTGCGCGCGCGTGTGTGTGTGTGTGTGTCCTCATGAGACATACGCATACACGGGAATGCGCCACACATTGGGGGTGGGCGCATTATGTTAGCAATTACCTTGGTAAATACCTTCTATACGAATTACAGTAAGATAATCGGCCTGTCATTTTTTTAGGTCCTTCATGTCGCTTTTCTCGTGGATTAATATGATGCAAACTCGGTAGCGCAAAAAACACGGACGAAGAAAAGAAGGAACACACACAGGCGCAATGTGTGCGCCTGTGTGTGTTCCTTCTTTTCTTCGTCCGTGTTTTTTGCGCTACAGAGTTTGTGTTAAGAATGTACCAACTAGCCCAAACAAGAGTGTTACTGCAGCATATTAATATGATGTTAGCATTCTTCCAAGATTCCCGCATACTCCCAGTCGTTGGGCATTGCGTATACAGTCTTGCCAGCTTTTCTAGTATATCTGCCCGCCATCCTTTAAGATATCTGCTGTTATTTGATCCTCACCAGGTGCCTTTCCCGCTTACATTTCTTTCAAAGTCTACGTCCTCTGAACTACTTCCTCGTTCAATATTATCCTGGATATCGCGGATACTGTACAGATCTCCGTAGATCTCCTCGGCTTCTATAATCATGTCATCCCTATATGTGTGATGACATTTTGTTGCTTGTCTCTAAGCGCGTACGTCTAATTTCTGCCTATGCCTAGACGTTTCTTCACCGCTTACAGGCTGCCTCCGTTCTTTACAGCATGCTCAATCCTATCCATATTATGCTTTCGTATGTCGGCTGTCTTGCGCTTACTGCTTGACTTCGAAAGCTCCGCTAGTTATATCCTGCCGGTTGAGTTAGATACCGTCATGGTTTACGTTTCCTAATCAAGTTTTTCGTCTCCTGGAAAATTTTGCTATAGTATTCTGTCTAACGATCTTACCTCCAAGTACTACTATTGCGCACTCCGTGACAATGCGTGTGAGATTATCATTGACTTCCTGAACGCAAATGTCTGCTTCCTCGGTTGGAGCTGAATATCTGTTTTGCAGTGATATCCTGAACTCTCCGACTTTCCGTCTTAATGTTGGCTTCTTTCGCACTAGTTTATTACGGTCCCTCCTCAAGTCCAGCCCAATCAGAGATCTCACCACACTGTTATCACTGTACTTAACCCTGCCCAGCAGTTCCACATCCTCCACGGCACCAGGTTCATCGAATAGTATTCATAATGCACAGAGTATTGCGCTCTGCGAACTGTATTCCTACAACCCACGCCATAGTTACCACCTGCCTTGTCTCCAGCCTCCTTTTTACCTACTTTAGCATTGAAGTCTTCCATAACTATGGTGTACTGCGTCTTTACTTCACCCACTGCCGATTCTACATCTTCGTGGAAGCATTCAACTATAGCATGGTCGTCGTGGCTAGATGTAGGTAGGCAGCTCTGTACTAACTTCAATTTGTACCTATTATGAAGCTTAATTACAAGACTGGCTACCTTCTCGTTAATGCTATAGTATTCCTCTATGTTGCCAGCAATGTTTTTGTTGACCAGAAATCCCACTCCTAGTTCTCTTTTGTCCACTAGACCACGGTGACACAGGACGTGCCCATTTTTCAGCACTGTAAAGGCTTCCCCCGAAGTCCTCCTAACCTCGCTAAGCTCTATTCCACCCCATTTATTGCTCGCTAATTCTTCAAACAGTACCTCCAGACTTGCCTCGCTAGAAAAAGTTCTCGCGTTAAACGTTGCCAGGGTCAGATTTCAATGGCGGCCTGTCCGGATCCAGTGTCTCTTAGCACGCTCTGCTGCGTCACAGGTCTGACCGCCGCCGTGGTCAATTGCTTCACGCACTTCACGCGTCTGTATATAAAGGCTAAGGCGGTGCCCCTATGCAAATGTGTGCCTTTTCGCGTTCGAGCAACCACACCTCAGCAGACGCGCTCCCCCACCTACCTTAATGAAAAATAAAGAAACAAGGAAATCAAAACTATACAACAAGGGAATAAGATGAGAGGCAGAGAGAGAGAGAGAGAGAGAGAGAGAGAGAGAGAGAGAGAGAGAGAGAGAGAGAGAGATAAAACGACATTCCCAACCAGACAGATCTCTGGAACCCTTTAGTTCACATTAGGGCTTTATTTTTCTTTTTTTGTTTTTGCTTTTCTTTCTTTCTTTTTGATAAGCGCGCTTATGGAAGAACAAGTTGTTTTGAGGGTTTTATATCGCAACTCCGATGCGGTTCTTATATCTTTCCTTCTCTCTCTTTCTCACTCTTAAGAGCCGTGAGGTTTACGAGGCACCTTGCGCGGCGTAGCTCGTCACGATAGTCCAATCCACTGCGCAGAGCGCGCTGCGACACGAACCTGAGAGAGCCGAACCTCAAGGATGACTGGCGCCGCGCGCGTCGCAGAACCTGAGATTCGACTAGTCGCCGAGACAATGAAAACAAGAGGCGCCACCGCGCCCGTCTGGCGCAACCGCGTGGCCCGCACGCGGCTGCAAGGCACCAGCAGCGTGTAAGTGGTGTAGGCGTGCGCGGCCTATAGAAACGAGGAGGCTTACTGTATCGTAGTCCTCGCCACCGCAATCGGAGCCGACGAGAGCTGGGCAGCCCACTTGAGAACGGTGTCGTGGTACACGAGCAGCGTGCTCCTCTGCGTTGCCATGAGCAGCATCAAGCTGCCTTCCGTTGCTGCGTGAACACCGGAAATAAATAGATGAAATAAAAACGCGCACACGACAAGACGACGGGTCGTCAGCGTGCGCGCGCTCAACGTATCGTATATGCGACCATGCAACGCCTCAGGTTCTTGCGCTCATTTCTGAGCCGCGGAAAATGCGTGCGCGACATGTTGCGTAGTACGTGGAAATCCCGCTAAAACACGATACCGGCTGCAACGTGAGGGTCAATTTTTGGGGCCGCCGTGAAATGGCAGAAAGGGAAAACTGATTCGCGCGTAATGTGCCTGTATAGAAACCTGACACCAAACGATAATGAGCGAGGCGATCCCCAAATTCAGGAACATAATCCCGTATTGTGTGCTGCTTTTTATCACGGATCTTGTACATATGCAGCGGCATCTATTTCGACGTTTTCGCTCACCGAATGATATGCAATAAAGGCAATAGGTGCTATAACTCGAATGACGGAGCGATCTTGTCCAGTCAATGGCCTGAAAAACGATGCTCAGCGCACGTGTCCCGCATAGGTATAACCGGGCAAACAAATGATTTATAATGACAGCATAGGCATCGTGTAGTAATGATAATTCGCAAGGACTAAGCGGCCATGGTGAGCCGCGTATGGTACGTGTAAAAAAAAAAGAAAAAAAAACTGTAATGGCAGCTTTCGTCGTAATATTTCTGAAGAAAAGCATGTTTCTCGCGTAAGATAAACTGCTGTCACCCCTGCGTAAAATACTATAGCTGAGACTACGCACAAAGTGCGGCACGCAGCCCCACGTTTACGATGCCCTATTTGTTACATCTAAGGGGCCTACAGACGTAGTGAGTCAACCTATAGGAGGGATTGACGTATAGCAGAGCTTGACTATATAGTCAACTTTAGGTATCCACTAACCACGAGCAGGTAAAATACTGAACATGCGAGACCGACAATAATTAAAAAATGCACGGCAAATGAATTATCAGTTAACATTCACCCACGGCTAATGCCGATTCCTCTGTGGTGAGCCTCGTTTTAAACATTCATTAGCCATAGACAACACACTGCATTGACCAGTCGCCAGCGTCAATCTCGAGACGGTGTTGGGCAGCATAGAATTTCACTTACGACATGTCAGCTGCTGTAAAATGTCCCACGTTATACTTTTTTGACATAGTCCCAAAGCGCTGCCGACCTGTAGCCGAAGCTCCAATGAACGTGTAGACCAAACATTGTTGCACTACGCGCAGCATGGAAGTTACAAGTTCGCCTCAGAGACAGCCAAAAAAATCGCTCGTGCTCACCTCGGCAAACGACGTAGCAGGCGTGAATGATGCGCAAGACAAAAGCAATGACTGATTTCACGATCGCCAGAACATGTCTAGTAATATCGCTACTGCTTCTTTCAAATTCGATAAGCAAATATGTATCTCTATCTTCAAAAACAATGAAAAAAGGTATCTCATCTTTGCACTTCGAATCTCGATTGACGGTTTTCTGCTTAATGTAAAATAATAATGATAATCTTAGTTTATTCTGGCTTGTGTAAATGTACAACAATGCACCATGCCATCGGTATGATGCAAAGAGAAACGCACGAAACGTGACTTGGCCGACATTGCAAGTTCGTAAGCAGCAGCACAGCAGTGGGATCAGCAAGAAAAAGCGTTCAAGGAACAGCACAATTCAAATACATGAGTTATAAAATAGTCAAAAACATGTGCCTATTACAGAAACTTACGTAATAAGAGTACTAAAAGAAATTAACAATTTCACATTCATATCTTACGTTACTAATACGGTCAGTAAACGTAAGCAATTAAAAGGTAAATACCAAGCAAAACTAAGGTACATCTAAACGACGTGCGTGAAGTTAAAACTGGAACCTAATCAAATACATTTGCTCGAAACAGAAAATAGATATCGAAATAGCATACAAGAGCATGTATACAAAACCACTAAAAAAACAAGCAAGACAAAAAAGCAAGAGTAGAAAGGAAACACTTCAGCAGTGGGTCGAAAAGTAATCTGACCTTCTTATTAAAAGATGTACAGATCTGCTCAATTGTGCAGTTTCTACTGCAGGAAGATAACTATTGATTGAGTGCTGTAATCTGTTCTCGGTCGGTTCGTAACGACTGAGATTAAGTTATAGTGGATGTCACGGCTGAAGGAAGAAAAGGGTTTCGTAATGAGGTGATAGATAAGGACCACTAGTTTAAACCTGTAGCACTCAAAAACACATTACACGAAAGATAGAGAATAGGTCGCAATGACTACCTGCCGTTCTCGTTAATGTTGTTGGTTTCTGTGGTCTTACGTCCCAAAACCACCTATGATTATGAGAGACGTCGTAGCCGAGGGCTCCGGAAATTTTGACCACTTGGGGTTCCTTAACGTGCGCTGACATCGCACAGCACACGGGCCTCAACATTCCGCCTCCATCCAAACGCAGCCGCCGCAGCCGGGATTCGATCCCGCGACCTTCAGATCTGCAGCCGAGTGCCATAGCCACTAGACCACCGTGGCGGGGCGTTCTCGTTAATGATCGTCAATACTTTTTTGTTTTATGATGATCAATTTTTGTGCATCACTCTTATTACATGTGCCCCAAACTAAGTTGCAGTAAGGCGCGAATAAACAAAAGTACAGCTGCTTTGCTACAGAGTACGGAAGGATATGGTCAATGCGGTTGATAACGCCCATATATGGATCGACTTAATGAGCAAACAGACACTGAAGCCTAGGAGTCTGTTTGCTCATTAAGTTGTTTCTAACAAATAAAGAACGAGCCCCTGACCCCTTCCCTTTCGTTATTTCATATATGGATCGAGTCATTTTCATTTTAGCGTGAGTGACATGATAAAAGCAGCTCATATCGCCGCAGAAATGCCCACCCAGAAAGTTGCAACTACAGTTGCGTGCCATTTCTGAACCACCAAAGCAGAGTTCTGCGTTGTGGTTTATGGGTTTGTATTTAGCATGGAATAGTGTAATATTTTTTTTTCATTAATACGCGTTGACGGAGAGAGAAAGAACAAAAAGCCGCAATCCGCCTGACTAAGTTTCCGTACCCTTTCTACAAAAGAAAGAAAGAAAGAAAGAAGCAATGGAAGCAGATGACAGAAACGTTGTAAGATCAGCAGGGCGAAACACTGAGGGGCCAAACGACACGTAACGGAGTTTGAAGGAAAGAAAAGAAGGACAAATGACTCCGTTACCTTTATTTGAGCACTTAAGTGCATACCCGCCTTCACCGCCTCGACCCATCACTCCCACTTCGAGTTCAGCCTGGACTAACCCACTCTGAAACGACCGCGCCTGTGGCTAGGAGCGTCATTTACTAGAAGCTTTGGCCATCGCATTGGACTGGAAGACAGTGCTGCGCACTGTGTTCAGTGCGGCAGCAAGGGAACGATTGCTCACGTCCTTTGCGATTGCCCAAAAGGTACTGTTCCCGGCGACAGTCCCTCGCCGCAGAATTAGCCCGCCTTGATAATCGATCGCTATCTGAGCAAACCGCATTGGAATGCCGGCACGACAGAGTCTCCCAGCAGAGAACACGAAGGGTGTGCTCAAGTTTTTGCGAGCAACGGGCCTCGTTGACCGTCCCTGACACTGCCGTGTTTGTGTCTGTGCGCGATTATATATCTCTCTCTTTCTCCGTTTTTTTTCTTCTTTCCCTTTCTGTCTCCCCTTACCCCTTCCCCAGTGCAGGGTAGCAAACTGGATATTTCCCTCCCGGTTAACCTCCCTGCGTTCCGCCCATCATCTCTCTCTTAAGTGCTTCGGGCTGCAGACCATGACATGACCATAAACCAACTCACCCGCATCGCTATTCTTATTCAATGACTAACAGACAAACAGCATAGTAGAACCACACTGTTCGGTAATAAAATGACGGTTTACACTAGGGATGAATGGCACTAGCTAATACAAGTCGAATAAGAAATCACAACGGAGCCTACTGCGATTATATGTAGCACACGATGTTATTCACAGGTAAGAGCGGAAGACGCTGAGACCGGGTTTAGTTAAGTGCACTGCTAAGTTCGAACATCGGTGATTAAGTATGTAGTGCTATATGTGATTGTCGTACGTATGAAAATGTAATATGGGGAAATAAATGTCGACATTGACTAATACGATTAATATGTATGGTAAATGAAAAGTAGTAATCCAATGGCGACCGTAGGTATAGTCCTAAATTGTAACAGGTCCATGGCACCCAGATGTGGTTTACGGCGACGCGGTAAAAGGGATTCATACGGACGCGCAGTGGCCAGCGTGGATAATGGGCGTGGGTGTATTTCGTATCTACTCGCAGTCTTGTGCAGTAACTATAGTTTGTAGTAACAAGTTACCGGTACCTAGTTAGATTATTCAATAATTTGTAACTAATTTGTTACATTTGAGTTAACAGCGTTACAGATTCAGGAACCTGTATCTGTAACGCTGTTAACTTTTTGCATAGTAACTGTAACAGAAAATACCGTTCCAGTTATTTCCCTTTTTTTATAAAATGTTATCCAATGGCAAGCCGACGTACAGTTCGCGCTTTTCACTTTTTTCGGACTTTAATTTTTTTGCCATATTCGGGCTTTCTTCTTCATCCACCGAAACTCAACAGTTCTCAAAACAAAAGCGAAAATTTGTAAGATCTCCTAGAACGTTTCCTTGTGAGATTCCAAATGATCATACAGGATAGCCGGATGCTGAAATTATGAGCACTGTACATGGATTTCAATGTAGTACCACTCAGTTAGCGCCCCCCTACCCCGAAAAAAAAAATTCACTTACAACTTGGGTATGGAAAGAAACAAGCCGCTGTGAAATCCAGCACTTTTCAAAAAGTGAAGCTCGCCGCTTGGCTTGAAGGCGAAGAATGTGTGTTCACCTGAAAAAAAAAACAAAAACAAAAAAGAACAATGAAGAATTGAAATAAAGCTTTCCCACCTCTACTCCCCTTTATACTTACCTAGAACTAATATTAATGTTGGGCAGTTCTGAAAATTTGCCACTTTTATGTCGATAGCCTCCTCCCCGATTGAAACAGACCAGTCCGCCTACAAAAAAAAAAAAATACTGTAACAGTCATGCCGTACAAAACACGTCAAGTTGTTTCAAGGGACATTTCGCGAACTTACAACAACGCGTTTCCCTTTCTGTAGACCCTCGGCGTCGTCCGTCGGTTTTTTCGATGCCTCAGTCGCAACAGCCAGTGTCTGAAACCTAAATGACGGCTTGATCAAGCTCGCGTCAAGGACGCTTCGGCCTTATGCACTAGTAAACGGCGGCAACTGAAGGCCAGTTCGCGTGCTGTAACACTGCATCGATGTGAGGGAACAGCCACAAGAGTCCTCATTGATCATGCCTGCGTCCTGTGTACGCATAGCTTTTGTTTTCTTCCTGCCATGTCTAGGGGCCGCTACAACTAGCGACGTGTGTGATATGTCTAAAACTAGGAAGCGATCAATATTCAACGCTTCTAAAAACATCGTACGCTATTTCGCTGCGTGTAGCTCGGAAGTACAGTCGTCAGAAAAAAAAACAACAAAAAAGCAAAAACGAAAGCCATATAAACGGAGTCGTCTAAACAAGTACTACATGTGTTGACAAAACTCTATTCACGAACAACCTCATATTTCCTTTTGACCCGAATGGTATAAATCTCCTTGTAATCGACGCTGCCTCCATGGCTACAGACGGAGGGCGCGAAAGATTATGGCGCACGTTCAAGCAGTTGGTGGCTTTATACGCACCTAAAATTTTCCAAGTGGAAAGCCGTGTTTACGGTAACGAGGGAATCCGTTTTCGCAACGTACGCAAGAGGACCGGGCAGCAAAAACTCGGGCAGGTATCGCGTGAACGCAAAGTTCTCTTGCTCGAAAAACGTCAGTGAGCCGTCCACACCTTGAACACACAGAAAGTCTTGACCTGAAGAGAAGAAAGAGCAGCACGTTGACATTGAAGCGAGCAGTCCGTAGAGGCAAATACCGACGAGCACACTTGGCGGGCTCACCTTTGACACCACCGAAGGGCCCAGCCACGCAGCAGTAAGAAGGTGCACTCAGTGTGTGCTCGTACATGAGGCTCAGCTTGTACTGGGTACCGGGCTCCGCTTCACCGGCGTCACCTTGAAACGCAATAGTGCGTCCCTCAGAACAATCTCGCATTGGCTTATGCCCTGAGAATTAAAGGAAACTAAATATTCCCTTAGATATATCAAAAGCGTACGAAAGTGTACGTCCTGACTGAAAACTAGGACGCTTTTTTTTTTTCTTCAAAATTCGAAGCTTTCTTCATACATGAAACCAGCATGGTATTTTCTATCGCGTTCTGCTTCTGTCGGGTGGATGACATACTTTTTCTTTCTTTCATGAAATTCTGTCCATCTTGAGGATTTTCACGTAACTCATTTACCTATAGCCCTGCGCTTCTGAGTTGTCGATTAACTTGTCTCTCCGAGACCTGCTTAGCATTGTGTGGCGATGTGAGGTGGTAGAGCGAACAATTACGAAAAGCATTATAGTCGCTGGTTCAATCCGCGGACAAAGGATGAATAACTACGAAGATACCTTGAGGATAAACATGCATGTATTTCTTTGTGTAGCTTTGTACTCTCGGTTGCATGACAAGTTTTTATATCTGCGCGAAGGGCTTCACGCCACGCGTGTCAGAATTTTCTTGGCAGCGAAACCAAGAGCTTATAGATAACGATATGTTGTCAGTGCGTTCGCTCGTGGTAGTGAACTTACCGTAAATTATGCTGAACAGAAATGCGAAAACCACCATTACTTATTATTTGATGATCACAACGACACCGCGCTCACGCTGAAACATTAAAATGCCACAACCACTCGTATATGCGTGCAGTATCGATAGCATGATCGGTAGCTTATGTAGCTTATGTGGCTTATAACGAAAGGGAAGGGGTCAAGGGCTCGTTCTTTATTTGTTAGAAACAAGTTAATGAGCAAACAGACAATGATGCCTAGGAAAGCATAGGGGAAGTTACTTGTGGTATTTTAATTGTGGAGAAAGTAGAAAGGAATTAAAGTGGACGAAAAGACAAACCTGCCTTCGGTGGGACCCGAATGGCGCTGAAGAAAAGCATCAGAGGCGCGCTCAGACAATGGCAAGCAAAGTTTAAATAGCGTCACCGACACTATTTGACCGTCGCCACCTCGATGAAGAATTAGCCAAAGGTGCAACGAAAAATAATCAACACGATCAAAAGCCAGACCTGAGAGGCTGTGGACGGATATTCTTCGTGGATGCAAAGTGGCGATGAAGAGTTTGTCGGATCCTCTGAAAGGAAATAATGAAACGTTAGCTGTTTATTCTTTTATTACCATTTTTTGCTATAATTCAACCTTGGCAAATGAGTTCTCCGGAAATCCGCAAGGTGGAGTAACGTTTATGAAAGGGAAAACTAGCATCCACCCGTTTTTTAGCACAATGCTACAAGGAAATCCATACGTATTTCTCAGAAATGAAAGCTTCCTAGTGGCCGAAAAATTCGTCCTGGTCCGGGTTAGCTCAATTGGCAGAGCGAGCGCCCCGGACAGGCGTTGGTCCTGGGTTCAAACCCCGGACCAGGACGACTTTTTCGGCCACTAGGAATCTTTCTTTTCTGAGAAGTCCGTACGGATTTCCTTGTAGCCTTGTGCTACAAAACGGGTGGATGCTAATTTTTCCTTTCATAATTCAACCTTATCAGTTATACGTATTCTTATGATACCTCTGCGTATCTGTATATATTATTGCGGCTCAAATTACTGTACGTCAGCAAACTTACCCAGCCGTTTCCCGAGCCAGTTGTCTCCAAATAGTGCAAGCGAGAAACAACTAATAAGCTCCACATAGTTGCCAAAAAAAACTTGGAAGTCTTAAGGGGCGTAATCCAGCTACACACTAATGCTGTGGCGCTTGCATGAAACCTACTTTGATCTGAGCAAACGCTTTGTGGAGAAGCCCTCCGGGCCAGCTAGGACCCTATTGAACCTTTCGTACTGACAGGAATCATTGTTCTGATGTATACGTCACCAATGTGCATCAGATTTCTAGACATTACAAAAAAGAACGAGCTTACACTCTTAAAGAAAAGCTGCGCTAGTTACTAACTTTGAGCTAGCAAACGCTTGTCACAATATTCACTACCTCAGTAGTAACGGCAACTTGTAAGCGACAAGGTAATAACGTTATTACCATGTCATTTACTACCTGCAGTGACTGCCTATAGGTAAAGGGTAGTAATCAAAGTTAGTAACTTTACTACCATGGCAGTCTTTATCGGGCTTATGGTGATTCGGTTTATATTTGCTGTTTACGTTGCCATATCAAGTCTGATTGTATTGCAAAAGAATAAGATCAAATAAAAATTAGCTGTACCGCAGTGCCCGTGACACTGATTGATGCTGACTAATTAAATCGTGTTGCCCCAAATAATGATCTCTAATTACTTCATCTCAATACCCCGACTCTGCACATAGAAATGTTTAGGTGACAGCGTAGATAGAAACATGTACGAACCAGAAACGACAGCATACACTACCGCAAACAGTAGATCAAAGCTTCTAGAGGCATATATTCTAACGGCAACGTCAGCGCTATTTATGGCCATACTTAAGGATGAGCACGTTATACCGGTGAGCATACATGGATTCATATAATCGATGTTTTGGGTCCGGATTCTTATATTTTACTGTTTCCGTATACGTATATGCCACGACATCACACGAGGCTGTCATTACAAGGTAATCAAATCAGTTATTGTTTGCCTAAATTCTGTGTAAGCCTATCACATTACAGCGGAATGTACTACTACCAGCGAAGGTATACATAGTAGCGTTTACTAACGCGCACTGCCCGTGACACACTTAGTAGTAACGACATCATTTACGACTTCTCGCATACTTCGAGGGTAGTGAACCGTCAGAAAAATGTAGTAAAAGCTGCGAAAAAGGTAGTAACCGCTCCCGTCGCTGCCTTTTTTACTACTTTTTTTTTTTAAAGAATGTAGGGTCATAGCACACTGCGCTCTCACGGATGCTCTGCAAACCCTTGAAAGCACTGTAAAGTTAAATCGGCTTTTGCTTTGTTTTTTTTTCTGGCACAGCGGCCGGTACTCGTCCTGGTCTTACCTCGGACCAAGATGAATTTTCCGGCTACTAAGAAGCTTTCATCTCTGAGAAATCCGTATGAATTTTCGTGTAACTTTGTGCTACAAAACGGGTGGATGCTAACATTCCCTTTCATAAACGTTACTCCACCTTGCGGGTGTCCTCAAAACTCATTTGCCAAAGCACAACTGTACTTTTTGACAAGAGTTGCGATGCGGGCTTGTTGGTGGTTCATATTAAACGTATTTGATGTAGCGCAAAAAACAAGACACGGACAACAAGAAGGCACATATGGACACCACACAGCGCTAAACCGAAATCGGCCGGGAAAAGAGCGTCTGTGACGTCGATGTCGCCGCCCCCACGGCTTTCGTCACTCGCCCGCGGCGACAAACGCCGCAGATAAGGAGGAGATAACGCAAGCTGCTTGCGCGGCCGGAGCGGCCGGAGCGGCGGTGACCACGGGCGAGTGGCGAGTGACGAAAGCCGTGGGGGCGGCGACATTGACGTCACAGACGCTCTTTTCCTGGCCGATTTCGGTTTCAAGGAGCCTGCCACGGGGAACTAATTGTTCGCGTAGCTCCGACATGCACTCCGCTATTCAAAATTTGATCGTTGGGATAGGTAGTGTCGAGGACAGGCTCCAAAGTACTCATTTACTATAGCCACCAATTGCTGATAATTAAAAGGTTAATTAGCATAATTCCGCTAATTATGCATACAAGTGCGGTAATTGTTCTGTATCTAGAGGCCGCCAACCCGTACACTCGAATGGTACACGAGATATTCCCGCGATTTATGTTTTTCTAATTTAAAAAATGTGTTGCAGCTAAAAAAACACCCTGTATATATATATATATATATATATCACAGTGCGAACGATGTCTATTCTTTATTCATTAGGCACCATCCTTCATTTAATAACTGGCTGTAATCTATGGGCAAACAACACCCACCAATACATTAATTAATGGTCCAGAATAATTTATTGTTGGGCTAATCAGTCTTGCGTGACTATATGATATAGTTTAGCGCCAGCAACAAACGGACATGCTACCCAGAAAGGAGGCAAGGACAAGCGCTTGTCTTGCCTGCTTTCTGTTTAGCTTGTCCTTTTTAATTTGCGCTCAGCTGTCCCAGGCATTGATTAGTGCTCTCGTCCGAGAGACCATACTCACGAAACAAACTGTCCCAGTAACACGTGAAGTATAGCTTGGGCCATTTGAAACTCGAGAAGCATGTGCTCTGGCCGAAATCCTTCGAAGGTGCCATCCTCCGATTGCGCGCATGTGGGCTGGTACACCCGCAACACGCCCGAGTGACTTCCCACGAGGATTTGATCTGCGTGAAAGCGAGAGAAACGCCAACGATTTATGCGGGAGTTGTGTGCTGCTCTCATATTGTTTTGGCGCTCGGCCATTTGATGCGTTATTTGGATTATTCATGGCCACAGACGCCAAGAAAGAGCCCTCCGAGCCCATATCAGTGCTTATAGACGGGAGGAATACCTATAATCAAACAACGCTCTTCCTAAATGGAGCACCAGTTCGCACCGTGCGTGACTGCGTGTGTTCAACTACAAAAGTGTAACAGAGAACGCTACCCCCCCCCCTTTTTTTTTTTTTTTGTTTGCTTCTATATGCCACATTGATGACGATATAACGCTCTAGGAAATCGCGCAAGGGCTGTCCCCTTTATTATCAAGAACTGCGGACCGCAATGGTTCCCCGGAATCTCTCTAGCGCACTACCCAATCGCTCTTCAGGCCCCAGGCATGATTGACGTGCGCAGTTTCGACACAGGCGCCGCAAAAGGTACTCGAGCATCACCAGGGGCACATAGCACGCAACCCAACTATATAGCTGCGCGGCGGCTACACTCCTCTCAAGCCTGGTGGTGATGAAGACGTGAGATTGAACTCATGGATCATACACCACGTATCTAAATTTATTCAAGTTCAATGAAAACTATTCGCAATGTTCAAATATAAACTGTTCGACGCCAAAACACCACCGTTTTATCACAATACATGCAGTCAATATAACAATATGTCGCGCTTTCATTCATATATACCGTTCTTCGGGCGCGCAATAGCACCAGATTTCTAGAAGTTTCTTCCCAGCTCCAGCCAGTGCACCACCTCAATCAGCTTCGAGGATGAGCTGGCCTGCGAGATCGTCGGCGTCATACTATGTTGCGAATTGTACACCTGCGAACATGGATTCGTTACGACGTATTGTAGGACTCGATTCATCGCCTGTACATATCTTAGCAATGAGCGAGCCGAAGGAACGATAGGGGGTGAACGAGCATCGGACCTACTGAAGATGTTCCCACTTTTCCTCAGGGCTGTCGTCCGTTAAAATCTTCATGTTCTACTGAACTCATAAATTGTCAAAGAAAGCTTGAAGTCTACCGCAATTATCGGCGAACGCCGATATTGCGATATTGCTGACACGGAGCCTTCGAGGTTGCCCATTTATACTTTTCCAATTATTTGCTCATACAGCATGTCCATTCGTGCACTCAAGCCGAGGTCGAATGTTGTGGGCAGCGTCCATTTCTTTGATGATTCGAAGCGCACCTAAAAATGCCGAATCATCAGTCTCAACTTTCAAGCTGTCTTCGAATGTTGTGCTCGTGGGTTCCAAGCTGTCTTCACATGCAACATTGGCGGTGGTCTGGAGCTGTAAACTGGTTCCCATCCCAAACTCTATGCAAGGCGTCTCCATGATGCTGAAGCCGAGTCCGCTTGGAGGATAGGAGCCATTTAAAGGCCCGGTGCCTAGTAAATAGTGGGAGTCTTCCAGCCTACAAGAGGAATCTTTGTCGTGTGGCACGTCCAGAGTCACCTCCTGTTCGGTGTTTCTCACGTTAACGACAAGCACAGCGTTGAAGAGCGGAGTCGACTGCACGGTTGCATGGCAAGCATTCTCACAAGTAGCACGCTTCTTCGAGCATGTCTCTAATCTTACGCGTACGGTAATTCTGGCGGGAGCAGTATACCTTGCCTTGTGGACTCCACTGCGTTTGGTATACTGCTGCTTCTCCTGAGAGTGCAGGATCCTTTCTCGGAGGGTGAGAGGTCAAGTTAGGCTTCTTTGTAGAAGACAGAATGCTGGACCTAGGCATTCGCTTCTTAATTCGCGGGTGCGCTTTCTGGCGGACTTTACCGAGTACGAGTACGAGGACACCACTGTTTCCTTTCTCAGTGGACACAGACACGGACACTCGCGTAACCGCGCCCGTCTCGTCTGGCCTCCAGGACAATGTGACGAGCAGCCACTCTCCTGTAAGGACGTTGAATATCTCCGGGTCTGCGCTTGACTTTTTGTCCAGGGTCACCATCAATTCGATGCTACCTTTGTTCAGGACAAGCACAGCCTTGAACGAAATCGACTGCATGGTTGGGTTGCGCGTGTTCGCACAAGCAGTGCGTTTTAGTGAACGCGCCTTGAATTCTACGGTGACGGTAACTCTGATGGGAGTAGTAGCCTTCCTGATGGGCTGCACTGTGTTTGGCACCACCTTTTCAACTGATTGTGCAGAATCCTTTTTGTGAGGCTCAGAGGTCAAGTTAGGCTTCAGTGGAGATGTTAGAATGGTTGACGTTGCCCTTTCCTTCTTAATCCGCGGGCGCGCTTCCTGGCGGACTGCCTCCAGTGATACGAGACGGCTCCTGTAATCCATGTCAATGGGCACAGAGATGAAAACTTGCGTAGCCATGTCTCTTCCGTCCGGTCTCCACGAGAACGTGACCAATTGTCGCCGAATGGAAAGGACCTTGAACACCTCCGGGCCTGCAGTGAAGTCTTCGTTACGAGGCATGCTCGACGTTACCATCTGTTCGGCGTTAGCCATGTTCCAGAAAAGGAGCAGTCGCACAGCGTCATACTTCACAGCGACGTTTTCAATGGTCACATGCGGCAGCTTAGACAACGGACGAATAGGCACTGCTAGCTCTGCTGCTGCAACTTTGACCACCTTGATCGGTGGTGTGAAAGTGCGCATCTGACTAGACATTGTTTCGTTACACACATTTTCATGTTCAAGCGGCAGGATGCACTTAATTCCCTGACTCAGGTTCTGGGAAGACACCGTTTTCAAGGCGATCGCACGCGTGAGCAAGCGTCCAGGAGTACAGGGCAGTTGCAAGACGTCCGTAGATGTGTAGCGGTACCGTCCAAACTGAGATCCTCGATTCTCTGGGGGGAAGGGGGCGGGGGCGGTCATCACTCGACGCCAAACAGGCTCGTAACATAACATCCGCGCTGGTGGCACATCAGTACGCTCTTTAGCCCGCAGAGAACCCTGCTATTCTTCGGCACGACAGTGGATTGCTGGGATCTTCTTCTTCTCTAAAAACATGGCGCATGCTCACGTGCAAAATGTTTAACAATTGTGATGATGGTGGTGACGATACTGACACTGTGGCACAAACCCACTACGGTAGAGTGGCCAGGAAGTGGGCAGTACATTTAAAATTATAAATATTGTGGGCGTTTATTATGCACTTCTTCCTCATCTGTACATTATCATCATCATCTTGCTGTGGTTGATCTTCATCTTCAGTGCCTCGGGATTGCAAAATAAACGACCCATAATCGTCCCAACGTAAATACAGCAAAAATTGAATAAGTCAAGCTGAATTTGTCATTGTTTAGAAGAAACGAGTAGAATAGCTGTCAAATTATCAAAGTTAAAGCGTCTCAAATGAACTCACGAACTGCTAGGCAACACGCCCATTTAGCTAAAGCCAAGGTTCCAAGCATCAAAGGAAAGAACAACTGGCGAAATCAAATCATGGAACGCGCTCGACCTGCCCTTGGAAACTCACTTCTACCGAGTGCGAGCATGACCTCCCAAGGACGTTGATGAGGCACACGTTAATAATGCCCCTTTGCGGCAGGTAGCAAGCAACCGGACTCTCGAAACTGGGCCGCCTCAATCGGCGCGCGTGGCGGCGTCGGTATGGAACTGGCGTGCGCTGCGGAGACGAACATGAAGAGGGGGGCGCGTAGTGGGTACGTCATCAAATTCAAAGTTCGAGTGGTAAAAGTCACGGAGCTCACGAGAACAGTTCAACTTCTTTGTCTTCTGGAACTCTGCAAGTGACATTGTTGGCTGCGGAAGATGTTGGAAATCGTGCCCGCGGGGGCCATCGAAGAGGACGAAGAGAATTTGGCTTCTGACCAGCAGAAATGAGAACTCCGTTCTTCATTTTTATTGTCACTTAGAGTTAGCTTTGGCTTCGTAATTTGTCTATTCAGATATCAGTGTGTCCAATCTCCGACGGTGGGTATGTGCGAATTATAGAGGCCACAACAACAACAACAATGTGCAGACTAGGCTCGTGTGGAGTCGGAATACGCCTTATTTTCTCGTGCTGCAGATTGGAAGATACATCCGTTAGTACTGTTGGAACGAGAGGTACCCCGCTTGTGCCTTGGGCCAACGAAGTTTGTAGCTGATACCGGCTTATATAAAGATTCGCGAATCCCTTCTCTTGAAGGCAGACTTAAAAGTTGAACGTTCCAAACTTTCTTAAGCACATATGAATATCCAGTAAGGCGATAGTAAACCTTCGTTAACTCGAACTCTGATGTCTCGAATTATCGAATAAGTAGATTTTTTTCCTCGAGGCCTTTGCCGTCGTGCAGTGGGCGCAAGACAGCCTGGTGGTGGTGGTGGTGGTGATGATGATGATGATGATGATGATGATGATGATGATGACAACGACGACGACGACGATTTTCTTTCCTTGGCCCGGTGCCAACTACATGAGTTTCTCACCCCTTATCTCGAAACGCCACTGCGCCGAACTCCGGATATCTCAAAATTTAGACTGCGAAAATGCAGAAAAATACGCAGTACGGAGACATTTCTAACAAGCGAAGCTGTTCAAGCTTTTTGTAATTTGTCGTGTCGCGAAATATCACATTGAAATGACCTTGCCTAGCAACCAAGCGGCGCTACATCTACCAGCATAACAGTGTATGGCCTCGACATCATTCTACATCACGTAACGTGACGTCACAACGACACGTGACCGGAAGATGAAGATTATGAAGTTAAGCAAGTAGTAGAAAAAGGAGATGATGATGATGATGATGATGATCCAGACCAGCTAAGCGCCCATCAGTTTCGCTGCTAGCATTGCTCCACTAGTGCAAGCTGCCACTAATGCAAGAAAGGGATAAGGTACGCTCTGTGGAAAAGCTAGGGAAACGACAGATGATCATATTATGATCCACCCAGGTATGGGTGTGGACATTGCCGTGCAGGAGGCCATGGGTTTCAGGGATAGCACGGGAAAGCTGAACATGTCGGCGATAGAGATAAGTAAAAGGCGCTTAGAGTATTGGTGGCGGAAAGGTATGGAGCGAACAAAAACGCAAGGTAGTTCTAAAAGATTGTTACTTCACAGCGGAGCGATAATAGATAAAATAGGTAGGCGAGGAGGAAAATTCGTTTTGAAAATATGTGTGATTCGGGAAAACAAATGTTTGTAGAAGATCAAATAAAGAAAGAGTTGGTGACCCGCGGGCTACCGTCCCATTATAAAGGAGACGCTCCTAACATCCATCCATCCATCTACCGCTTGCCTACGACATAACCGGGGCCCATTACCATGATTCTCTCCTTTAAACATTTTATGACTAGATTTCACGATTGTCAAGTGACGCTCTCTCCTAACTTCTTTTCCTTCCTCCATGGTTTCACGAGAAAGAAACGCCAGACTTTCGCGGGCCGCAGGGCTTTAAAAAATGATTTTTCTTTGCTTTAAACCCTCATACATCGTCGCCTCTACGGCTACGAAATCGTCATTGAAAATAACCTCAAAATGCTGCTGATTAGAAAGTTGCTTGGACCATCTTTGTTAATTAACGATGCAAATAAAGTGTTTTTCACGATTACTGACGTCCGCCCAACCTAACAGGTGATTTTTTTTTCGAAAAACTTTTCTTCGGAAACTTTTGAAAGTGTTCGCTGTAACACCGGGCATGCATCAAAATCTCAATTTATAATTCACTTGACAAAACAAGGATACGGTCAAATTATCAAAGCAAAATTATCGTAAATGAAATTACACATTGCTAGGCAGCCGTTCATGTGCGTGAAGCCAAGAGTCAGAACCTCAAAAGAAATAATTAAATGGAGAAGTCTATGTAAAACCAAGCTGGAGTGGAGCTTCGAAAGCGTTTATTTGTAACAAGAACCAGCGCGGAAACCAAGAAATGGTCAACTGCACGTTCGACTGCTCCAGAATTGCTTGTAGTGACCTCCAGTTATGAATGCGTAGACCATACCCAGGGTCTGCCTGGAGCAGAAAACCTTGCACCAATTTCTCTAGGCGATGTTGGGAGAGAGCGCAACGGAGCACATAACTGCGTTAACTTGACTGCGAACCCCAGTGGTAACGGATTTGATTTATTTGTGGGGTTTAACGTCTCAAAACCAGCTGTGATTATGAGAGACGCCGTAGTGTAGGGCGCCGGAAATTTCGACCACCTGGGATCCCTTAGCGTGCACTGACATCGCACAGCACACGGGCCTCGACATTTCGCCTCCATCGATATGCAGCCGCCACTGCCGGGATTCAATTCCGCGACCTTCGGATCAGCAACCGAGTGCCATAACCACTAGACCACCGTGGAGGGGCAGTGGTAACGAATCTGGACGAAGACATTTTTTCATTCACCTTATAGGCCTCGTGCGCTCCTGTTTCGAATCGTGCGTGCAGCGCCGCTGTGGACACTGGCGGCGGCCGCCGGAAGAAACTGCGAGTTCCCTTCTCACGGCCGGCCTTGCCAGAGCAACGCGAGCGTGCGTACGCGGCGGGGATATTTTACATCTACGCGCTGTCGCGTGTATGGATTCTATAGTAACTTTAGGAACACTATCAGGAAGGTACCAACGATGGAATTTTATCCGTTTCCCTGTAAATGTAACGATGGTGATTGGGGCAACGTTGGTTTGCAACCGTTGGGCGCGCGCAGTGAAGCTGCCGCTCGTTGGTAAATATCTTTTTACAAGCTCGGAGTTCTATTCATCACTCGAATGGCAGCAACGGCGGTGACAGGATCAGGTGCTTTGGTCGAGCAGCTCTCTGCAAATTTAATGTGCGACATCCGCGAATTGCATAGATAGTTCTGACTCTCATGATCGCGACTGGTCATGAGACGACCTACAGGCGAAAAAAAAAAAGAAACCCCATTTTAACATATTCAAAGCAACGATTTCGCGCAGTCTAAAAACACGGTCAATCGGGGATATTTCGCTTTGTGATCATGCGTGCGTATGAAGCATATGTCGATTACTTGTTCCAAGTGCACAGAAATAAGGTACGATATACCGTCATATAGGCGTACAAAGTCAGCGCCACGGAGGTGCGATAAGTTTGCACAATTTTCCCTTATTTTGTGCAGATGACAACGAGTCGGCGAAAAGGGTGTCTATGCGTTCACAAAAGTGCCTGTTTACATAAAATTCATAGAACAAAACCAGTCTCTTCGTCTGCGGAGGACTAGGACGGCGCATAAGAAATCATTCCAAGCAATAATCAGCCACCGCATGACAGCTATGCGTGCTGATTTGACGCGTTAACAGTTGTATAAAGCGAAAAGGCCATTGCTACGTGAGGTCTCCACGTTTTATTTTTGATTTGTTTTTATTATTTAAGGCGGCTGATAAGGCAAAGCAACCATGCAGCCAAGCTTTCTGCTAGTGCACACCGACCACGAAACTAGCGAGCTCGCTAGGTTGCTGTTAGATTAATTTTCTGAATTCAAGCTTTACAAAACACGCATATATGAATTACACCAAGGAAAGTTTAATGTGAGTTTCTAAACGCACGCCGCAATCCACGTTCGTCTGCGCAATACGCTGACCGATTTCTAACGCATCGACGGCATTGAGCAGTTCTCGCAGTATATGTGATTATAACGGCGTATAAGTCGCCCTCGCGAGCCAAACTGCTCCTTCTAAACTATCGTCAACGTTGGCGACCTGCCTGTAGCAGCAAAACAGTAAACGGGGCTCGCCTTTCGGTGCAACTTCGAGCTATGCTCCGGAAAGCGAATGCATGGCCTCCAAGATTTGCGCGCGCCAGGAACTCGCAGATAATGCCCATCCTGGCCGCTGTGGCGCTGCGCGGTGAGAGAGCGGTGGCGCCGCCAAACGAGCGCACTAGGCCTATAGCAACGGTGAAGCTCATGGTGAGGAAGAGGACTGGCGACTGCAAACTAATGCCAACGAGAATGAATATATCACAGTAAACGAACGGACAATGCAGAGTACCAAGTGCTCAACTTGTCTAATAATAATAATAATAATAATAATAATAATAATAATAATAATAATATAATAATAATAATAATAATAATAATAATAATAAAGTTAAAACGTCTCGCGATAACAGGATTTTCCACGCCCGCCGACCTACCCTTCAGAGCAATTCCAGAAACCATGACGTCTTGGATGTCGCGATCAGCAAAGCTAGATCATCCCGGACATTTTGAGACCAAATACTGTACGAAATAGTAACGATGGTAGAAATCAACGGTCACGAAAGGCTTTGAAACAATGTAAGTCTAACGATAGGGGGGCCGCTGCAACCGGGACCGCCAAGGATCGCAGGTTCGACGCCCAATCCCACTCTCCTTTTTTTTTTTAAGCTCTCCTCTAACTCTGTTATACTGCTCGAGATTACGTCGGTAGAAGAGCCCCGCGACGGTTGAGCACCTGAAAGTCTTTCAGTCATTCAAATGCCGTTTACGACTCACTCCTACACCACCACAGGAATTGGCCTCCCTGGTGAAGTACTTCGCCACCACCTCCCACACGATGTCTACAACTAAAATCTCGCCCTCAGTGTCCAGCAGCTGCAGAACATCTGTCCATGGCGGCGGTCAGCTCTGTGAAGCAGCAGAGGGCGGCATTAATCACCGGACCCGGACAGGCCGCCACTGGAAACTAAATCTTGGAATGTTCAATGCAAGATCCCTCTCGAGCGAAGCTAGGCTAGCGGAGCTACTCGACGAGCTAGAATGCGTTAGTTAGGACGTCATTGGCCTTAGCGAAGTTAGGAGAGCAGGTGAAGCTTACATAGTCTTAAACAACGAACATGTCCTCTGCTATAGAGGGTTGCCGAAAAGAGAGTATGGCGTCGGGTTCCTAATTCACAAAGATATAGCGGGCGACGTAGACGAATTCTACAGCATTAACGAAGCGGTAGCGTGCGTCGTCATAAAACTAAATAAGCGATATAAACTTAAGATAATCCAAAGATATGCGCCAACAACAAGCTACGACGAACAATTAGAACAGTTCTGCGAGGATATCGAATCAGCAATAAAAAGGGTACGGCCACAATATAGTCATGGGGGATTTCAACGCAAAAGTAGGAACAAAACAAAATGGAGAACAGGCGATTGGAAATTACGGTGTCGGCCGTAGGAATAACCGTGGGGAAATGCTAGTACAATTTGCCGAAAGAAACCGATCTCCGAATAATGAATACGTTTTTTAAGAAACACAAGAATAGGAAGTGGACGTGGAAAAGCCCGAGCGGGGAAACAAAGAATTAAATTGACTTTATATTGTGTGAGCAACCAGGTATAATTCAAGACAGAGTATAATTCAATCAGAGCGAAGAACGAAGAATTTAAGGTAGCCCTAAACAACAAGTTCGAGGCCTTAGGCCAAAACGATGAAGATTTAGAAGAAATAAGCAAAACGATAACGAAAACAATCCTTCAAACAGCGATAGAAGTCGGGGGTAAAGCAACAAAGCAAGTAATAAGTAAGTTTTCCCAATCTACCAAATACTTAATAAAAAAAACGCCAACAAATGAAAGTAATTTCGTCAAAAGACAAAATAGAATTCGCAGAACTATCAAAACTGATCAGTAAAGCCAGACAAAGAGATGTAAGAAATTTTAACAGGAGAGAAATAAAGAAAGCAGTAGAGAAAGGCACCAGACTTAAATCGGTCAAAAAGAAACTGCACTTAGGACAAAACAAAATGCATGCGCTAAAAGATAAACAAGGTAACGCTATCAACAATTCCAACGAAATAGTAAAGATAACAGAAGATTTCTACTCTGAACTGTATAGCTCTCAGACAGACCATACAACCTTAATAGAAATATAATCAGAAGAGGACACTGAAATTCCATGTATAACCACTGACGAAGTCAAAAAGGATGTCAAACGGATGTCCCGCGGTAAAGCAGCTGGTGAAGATGGTATAACAGCCGACTTGGTCAAAGACGGAGGAGATATTTTACCTGAAAAACTTGCATCGCTATTCACGAAATGTGTCAAGACATGTAGTGTACCGCGCAGTTGGAAAAATGCTAATATAATCCTTATCCACAAGAAAGGTGGCCTAAAGAATTACAGACCAATTAGCCTACTCCCAGTAATATACAAGCTATTTACAAAAGTAATTTCTACGAGGATAAGACAAACCCTCGATTTTAAACAACCGAGAGGACAAGCTGGTTTTAGGAAAGGTTACTCGACAATGGACCACAGCCACGCTATCAACCTAGTAATTGAGAAGTACGCGGAATATAACAAACCTCTTTATATGGCGTTTATCGACTACGAGAAAGCATTTGACTCCATATAGAAATACAAGCAGTTCTAGAAGCTCTGCGTCGACAAGGGGCACCTGGCGTATACGTGAAAACCATAAACAACATATACAAAAATTGCACAGCCACACTACTCCTACGTGAGAGAAGCAGAGAAGTCCCGATCGGTAGAGGTGTTAGAGAAGGAGATACGATCTCCCCGATGCTATTCACTGCATGTTTAGAGGAAGTGTTTAAACGTCTAGACTGGGAAGAAAAGGGAATTCGAATAGACGGAGAATGTCTAAGCAATTTAAGATTTGCAGACGACATTGTGCTCTTTAGCAATGATGGAGACGAACTACAAAACATGATTGATGGCCTAAACCGGGAAAGTATTAAATTTGGACTAAAAATGAACAGGCAAAAGACTAAAGTTGTGCTCAATAGCCTAGCTAAAGAACAGGAATTTAAAATTAACAGTGAACCCTCAGAATGTGCGAACGATTACGTATACCTGGGACAGTTACTGACAGGAACACGTACCCATGAAAAAGAAATTCTCAATAGAATACGGATGGGCTGGAGCGCATTCGGAAGGCATTACGAAATCATGACTGGAAACTTACCGCTCTCACTAAAGCGAAAAGTATTGAATCACTTCATTCTCCCAGTACTAACGTACGGTGCAGAAACGCGGAGGATAATGAAAAAAACTAGAGATGAAACTAAGGAGCACGCAACGTACAATGGAAAGAAAAATTATAGGTGTAACGCTAAGAGATAAAAAACAAGCGGAATGGATCAGGGAAAAGACAGGAGTAGCTGACATTATTATATCAATTAAAAGAAAGAAGTGGACCCGGGCAGGACATGTTATGAGGAGGAAAGATAACAGATTGACAGTAAAAGCGACGGAATGTATACCAAGAGAGGGAAAACGCAACAGAGACAGGCAAAAGGTTAGATCGAGCGATGAAATTAAAAAGTTTGCGGGCATAAAGTGGAACCAACTTGCTCAGGATAGGGTGGATTGGAAATCGTTGGGAGAAGCCTTCGTCCTGCAGTGGACCTAAACAGGCTGATGATGATGATGATGATGATGATGATGATGATGATGATGATGATGGTGGTGGTGGTGGTGGTGGTGGTGGTGGTGGTGGTGGTGGTGGTGAATAAACACACAGCTATAAAAACAGAAAAACCACATTGGCACCATTATATAAATAATTTGATAAACATAACTGAGCTGACAGAGTGAAGCAAAAGTAGTTACAAAATGACAGCTAGGTTATGATACTTCGAAGGAGCCATAAAAAATTTCACTTGAATTACTTGCAAGACAATCCCCTTTAATAAAATTTAAGGTTTAGGAATACATCGATTTGCAAAAGAAGTGTTGACGTCACGGTCGCCATCAGCAGGTTCTGAGTGCCACGACGTCCGTTTTTTTTAATTTTTTGTATGCGCATGTATGCGTGCGTGCGTGCGTGCGACACACACACACACACACACACACACACTGAAATACATTCTGCATTACAATATAAGCACTCCGTATTTCTCGTCCTTCGTAGTCACAGTTCAGACGGCTTTATAACAAGCCTTCTTGCTTTACAGAAAAGCCTACAGTCACCAAAACGCGGTAATGAGAAGACTGGCGGGCGCTGAGTGGCTGTTCCTTGGTAATGAGATTCGTTCGCGGCAGTTAGGGACATGGGTAGTGTTGTAGTAGAATAATGTAACAGGTGCTGGCCTCTCTTCGTGTCTAAGCGCACAAGAATAAGTGTCATCTCGATCTTACTCATCTTTTCATATCGTCAACCTTCTCACAGGATACATCGCCGAGGCTGCTATCCGGCCAAGCTAAATGAATAGCGAACTGAGAACGACACATTCTAACCGGAGCCTTGATGAAGTAATGTGCCCACAAAAGCAATTAAGGCCGGAAATAATGGGCACCTGCTCTCACCCTAATCCACAAAATTCCCAATGAAATTGTAATTTGGAGTACACGAGTTTAAGTTGTTTCGTTCCCTGTAGCACGAGCTCTCATAAAAAGGCGTCAAAAATTATCGTAAAAATAGTGTGTCCAATACCCGCTAAACAATTTCCTTTAGAGTATACGTTTAAAAGCATGGGAATGAGCAGAGTTACATCTTACTCATTCCTATAGCACAGCGTCAGCAGCTGACTGCTATAACCCAAGGGATACTGATGCCTTGGTTCGCGTGAGGAGTATACATCGACTTGCGCGTCGGCACGTTTCGCAGTTATGTAATTACAACCCTGCATTTTATAAAGATGTTGTATCTCCTTCACAAAGCCATTTTGTTTCTTTTATCTTATTTTTTTCTGGGCCGCCACTACAGTGACATGTACACTATCAGGCCCGTAGCCAGGGGGGTGGCCCTAGGGGCCCGGGCCCCTCCCGGAATTTTTGTTGGAGGTAGTGTTAATAACATAGTGTAGTGCTAATAACATAAAGTTTAATCGTATTAATAACGTTGCATTAAAAAGGTCACTTAACATGTATACTGTGATTTTTACTGAAAATATATAACGAAAAAACAGTTTTTCTCAAAAAGTGAAGGCCTTCAGCAAGTAGGGCCCCTCCCGAAAAAAATTCCTGGCTACGGGCCTGTACACTATCAACACCGGTCAGCGGTGGCCACGTCCAATTACCATTTCTTTCTCCTTTTTACCGCGAAGTACATAATATACGAACTTACAAGAGAAAATGGTGTCTTACGATTACCACTGCAGTATACATAAAAACGTATGCATATCACAGGGAAACTTACAGTGCCACCGTAAAAAGTAAAACAGAGAATTATAGTCGGCAGCAATAACGTCTACACTGCCACCACAATATCTGGATTAACGCCTACACTTTTGGGAGTGTTGATGCAGTGCAACACGAAATAGCCGAATATTCGCTATTAACGGCGAATCTTCACATATGACAGTGCCGCAGTAGCATCGTCGAACGCTATGCGCCATAACCTCTTAATTCACTGTTTTCCCAGTGAACAACCGTTGTTATCACTCCCGCTTTTAAACCGGGAGCGATTAATTAACGTTATCTGCGTGGTGCATGTAGTGTGAAGCTTGATGCACGCGAACGCAATTACTAGCGTGTGGTAACTTTGCTGCGACAGGTTTCTGAGCAAATAAATACTTTGAGTGAGGCATATACAGCCAAATCATCACGAACAGTGAAAAATCAGTGTAGTGTATTTTGGTACAACACCCCTAACATCCCCCCAGGTGGGTACCCCCCCCCCCCCCACCCAAAAAAAAAAAGTTTTTCCGCTAACTATTAACTCCTTGCATACCATCTTGCGTTCTAGTAACACTATGCGTAATACCCCCCCCCTCCCCCTTACCCCCCTACCCCGTATCGAAATTCTGGATAAACCGTGTACACTTCAGTGCCACCAGATATGACGCAGCATTTCCGGATAAACAGACAGATCACTGCGATGTGATATTAAATCTGAATGTGTAGGTTTAGGAAAATGAACTTTAAAACTGCACCGTCTGAGTACATCCCGGAGGCGCTGATGCGAGCAGGTCCTGTTAAATCTGGTAGAAAATTACTTTTGTAGCATACTAACCGATGCTACGATAGTTCGATGAAAAAAAAAAAAAAAAACGGCGTTAAAATAGGTGTGTCACTAGGACACCGACAGTGATGTATAATTAGGGTTCGTTCGCTCATTTTCGCAGAGTTCCCAAGTGCGTTCCCTCCGTTACCACCCTGAAATCGATTTATGCGGCTAACAATGCGCGGATTATAAACGCAGTTTAAAACACATATTGCTAATGCACTGGAAGAAGATGTGGGATAAGAAAAAAAATATAATTCAACCTGAATGCGAGAATGGCGCATTTGTAGCCACTAGAGAAGGTACAAGTGGGTTATTATATATAACTACCCACACATGATTAAGCCACAGTAACTTCTAAATTAATAAACCGCAGGCAATATGAGAGCCGTGTGATGATTTCTGTGTTCCACATTTCATTAACATGTCCTGAATTAGAAAAAAAAAAAGCAGACACAAGCATTTTAATTTTCTATTAGAATATTTTCAGAAAACTGGCAGTAACTGCATGCTATATCCACTCGTATACACCAACTATTTTTTATTTTAATTAACCTGGCTACTTTGATAAACACGTGTCCCGCATTGCGGCCTGCACAGCTGCTGCGCCGACATGATCAAATAAAAACCTCATAATGACGCACGAAAGCACGTATATTCTTGGCAGTGGTTGAATAAATCCAGGAAAACATGGAGCCAAATACATATGTAGCTTTTGCAACTAAGTTATTGTTCGGCCACATGCGTGCGTCACGTAGACATGAATATACTTGAACGTACATGCATGAATATATTACAGTAACTTGCGTTTCGGAAATGACCTTGTTTAAGTACAGACGACTTCCTTGAAAAGCGACTTGCGAAAATATGTTTGCAAATAATGCACTTTAAGCCTTGCCTAGGCTCTATTACCATAAGATAGCGGAGCCTACGCAAAGGACGATGGAGGATGCATGCAACAACGTAGTTTATGAATAACCACCGACCTGACTGAGACGGGTCGTTGCTGGCATTACCAATGCAGAGGCACGTAGCGTCAAATGTCTCGTCGGTACCACAGGTAGCAGTCCACCAGTCACGCGCTTTAAATAGTGACATCTGCAGTTTCACCAAAGCCTGCGGAACGAAGTAGACCGTTAATATGAGAAAAAGGAAGCGTTGTGCCTCATAACAGTGTGTCAGCGTCGAATTTTCGGAGTTGATAACTGCCTCCTTGGGCAAGAAATCAGCAAAGCTTTCTTTTTCATAGGCATTTCTCGATTATTCAGGGACGTACGCACGAATAAGAAGCAATGGAAAATTAGTTTTGCACACAAATACCATCCCTTGACACGCAAAAGCTTTTGTCAGTAAGGTGGCAGCACAATTTAGAGGGCTGTACTATATTTAGTCATCCCTATTGCTTCCAATTAGCGAGACTAAAGTGCGGAGATAAATTTTTTAGCGTGAAAAGAGCAGAGCGAAACTTGGTATGCATCCGCGGTTACAAGCTTGAACTAACCGCTCATTCATACAAGCGCGGCAATGAATCATGTCGTTTGAAGCGTGGACACTGTAGGTGCAAATGCAGTTTTCTAGGCTATCGTGGCGATCAGCTTGCGAATAGATGTACGGCATACCTGAAAAACACGGGCGCGTGTCGGTTTTGCCGGTCGCCTAGGTAACGGACGTCGTGCCTAGTAACGCCACGAGGTGCCGCCACTTACCAACTGGATCCGTGACTCGTTGAGAGCGCTAGGTCGACCGCTCGTGATCGAAAATGCGCGACGTAGCGCTGGCGATGCGCCGTGCAACCTAACCACTACTTGACCAGGGCATTCTCACGGGCTAACCTCTTCTAGCAGAGAACAGCAATGGTTTGAAATGAATGGGAGTGAAACGGGACACCGCCAGAAAAAGAAAGAAAGAAAATTGAACAAAAGGAAAGGGGGAGGGGCAGAAATAATAATAATAAAATCTTATTTCTAATGCAAGGTTCTCGATTGGGACCGTATACATTTGACCCGCGACGTATGTTCGATCCCTGCCGCAGCGTTTGCACTTAGACGGGGGAAAATTAATGCCAACAACGTTCGCGTATTTAGATTTACTTGCATGTCCACTGTGTTTCGTGATCAGACTGGTTTTGACGTGTAAAAAACAAAAATTAACTTGTTAGTCACACAATTTAATTGTGGTGCCACGTTCTCCAGCACGTGCTAGCTGTGTCATGGATTCCGCTGAGTAAGCCCTTTTTTTATGGCCCTGCAGCTATCAGCCGAAGGTTAGTTACTGCCGCACAATGGGCACGTCTGGATTGACATCAGAGCCTGCTTGATTTTGTAGTAACTTGCGTTTCGGAAATGACCTTGTTTAAGTACAGACGAAGTAAATTTTGGAACCAGAAGGTAGAAGGTGATCTTGTTGTGGTGAACTTGTGCTCAGTTCACACCTTCTCCTTCCTCCTACTTCTTCACTTCCTCGTGGAGCCGAGCTCCCCCAGCTGACGTTGCTGCTGTGAAGAAGCTAGGATGGGTGGAAGTCTTCCCCCTACTGCCTGTCCGTCGTTCGTTGTGTTGCCTCAACTTGAAGGATGGAGACCAGCCCTTTTCACACACAAACACAACTCGACTTTATATACACAAGACCGTACATACACACTGACAGAGCCTCGGTTGGTAGAACCTAGGTGGAACCATCGGTTGGTAGGGCCTCGGTGGGACCGTCGCTCCAATTCGGCAGAGCCGACCAGTGCATAGCACCTCTCCTCCGACCTCAACCACCACCCGGACTCGTACTAGATGTCCTCTCTAGCACTATCCGCGCCGGTTGGGAGGACCTTGGTGGAACAATCGCTTCCATTCGGCAGAGCCGACCCCAGAGCATAGCACTGCTCCTGCGACCGTAACCACCACCCGGACTCGTGCTAGATGTCCTCTCTAGCACTATCCGCTCCTGTCCTCACCAACCTTCTGGCTACCTTTCAACCTTCTGCTCACCTTCATCCTTCCAACCTCTGCTTCCAACCACACTTGACAGGGATGAGGGGCCACCTTATAAACACCAGTTGCTCCGCCCCTGAATCCCTCACAGCCAGTCACAATCTTTCAAACAAACCCCGCATGTCTAACCCCGCATGCCTAACACCGCATGTCTAAGTGCCAAACCCCCAGCACACATACGGGCATGAAACAAACAGACCCCGCGTAGCAACTAGCACACCGAAAGGAACATGGAAACCCACAGGCACCACCATCCACCTGACCACAAAAAGACAACCCGTGAACAATAACCTCGGCCTCCACTCTGCCCCTTGCTCACATGTGCTTTTAAGAAAGACGCTCCTTTGGGTGCGATAGTGCCAAACCGGTTCCCAGTTACTAGCTAGTCTGTTCCCAGCTGCAGAACTAGAACGAATTCCAACAATGGTCGCCTCCTGCCCCGCATGTTCGCCACGTGGCTAGACTAGTACACTCTAACGTGGCTGCGCGCCTTCTCCGGCGCTGACTCGGCCATCTCGGACTACCGTAATTTCCGTCTTTTTCCGACTTCACTGCCCCGCTTGTATGATTGAGCGGTTAGTTCAAGCTTGTAACCGTGGATGCATACCAAGTTTCGCTCTGCTCTTTTCAGGCTAAATAATTTATCTCCGCACTTTAGTCTCGCTAATTGGTAGCAATAAGGAAGCACCCCCCCCCCCCCCCGCCGCCGCCGTTCAGGACCCGGACTATTATTCTAGCTACAGCAACCCCCTACCAATAACTTTGTACTCACCCTCCTCCCCCGAAAAAGAGCTCCTTCGAAGGCCATCCTTTTCTCTCCGATAGCCGCCGCTTCAATAATAAGTCTTGTCTGCTAATTTAATACTGGCGATAACAGTAGAATCATCAAAGACAGGCTACATCCACACTCAGAACAATGCTGTGCCCAGGATAAGCCATCTCTAACTTGGAGTTTCTCTTGCTTTCAAGAACACCGTCAAAACGGGGATACATAAAAAATACAGTATAGACATCTGTAAACAAAAATTACCCGAGATGGGAGTAAATGGACCTGTCCTCTAGCGCATTCCCTGACGAGAGTTTAATATACTCCGGTCATGCGGAGTAAAAGATTTACTCCGCTTGACCGCAGCTGTATTTACATCCATCGAGGAGCTTTTGCGGGTAGCTATGGGAGTATTTGTTTACATCCATCGCGGAGCTCTTGCGGGTACCTATATGGGAGTTTATGTTTCCATGTGTGAGCTTTTGCTGAAGCCAGCTAAGCCTAGGCGTGGTCAGGGACAATTTCTTGATTAATTTTATTAATATTCGATCTACCTGGGTAAATTTGGTATCCTTTTGGTCCTTTCTCCTTCCGGTCGATAGCCTTGACGTTTGCTTTCCGATAATCCTGGCTTGTCCGCATACAATCTTGATAATTTCGGAAGCCTAAAACCACGTCAACACTCGCTGGGCGGTGGTGCCCCAGGCACTTCGTAACAAAATATTTCCGATTCGCGCATCACTGTGGTGGTCTGGTCGATGCGCGGCATTCGGCGTCTGGCTGGAGGAGCAGAGCGGTCACCAGTGGAAAGAGCCTTGACACGTTTACACAGAACACTGATCGGCCGTTGCAAACTCACTGCGCACTCAAGACTCGTTTAAAAAAACGAAGTGGCGCTTCACTTGGACGCACTAAGCACACGTGCGAGCACGCACAGATACAAATCCCACCGACGATTCGTCGAACCAAGCAATGCACTGGAGCATCACACGGAAGCACTAAACAGACGCGCGAGCTCAAGCGCGCATACACACACACATCACACCGCCGCAAGAGCGTCGCAACCGAAGACGGCTGTTAAAAACTCCCATGTGGGGGTTGGGACCACGTGAACTGAAACTCCGTGTGGGTGGTATAATAAGGTCATGTCGTTTTTATACTCCGTCACTTAGCAATGGTGGTAAAATGATGTCATGCGCCGAATTCACTCCGCTATGACGGAGTAAATAGTTGGGGCATGGGAGTTTTTTCGGTTGACGCACTGGTAAAAGCTCCCATCTCGGGTAATTTTTGTTTACAGTGCTACAGTATAAACAGCAACAAAAAATTTAAAAAAATACAAGCACTAGTAGTAACAGGTGCAAACACACGTATATTCGGTTACAACGAACATCAGACCATAGTGAAACAATATTTCGTTATAACAAGCGACTGTCCTCACAGTGTCCTCAAGGGCCAGGCTTGGCCAAATAACGCCAGTTCAGTTATGAGCATTTCCTTCGCGGCAAATGGGTAGACTAGTTCTGGCTGGTTCTGGCACTTGCGCCACTTTGACCTAACACCGTGCTGCTTGCGTGCACATGCCTTCGCGCGCAATAGGCTCCCGCTAAGAGCCTGGTTGCTCGCTGTATACCTGTATACCTCGTGCTCATTACATGTGTTTATGGTATTCCGACCATGGCTCTCAGCAGTGACGTAGCCAGGAATATTTTTCCGGGTATTGTATACGCCACCTCTTAAACAAACCAAATAAATAAATAAATAAATAAATAAATAAATAAATAAATAAATAAATAAATAAATAAAAGAAACAGCCAGCGTTCAAACAATATACCTTCGCAATTTCTCTGCTGTTAAACTTAAGCGCTAGTAGCTTCGTTCACCGTAATATCTACATAAAAATATGAGTGCACATAGGACTCCAAGGACTTCATTCGCGGTGGTAACGCTTATTTCTGTAAGAAAAAAAAAGCATGTGTACGAAAAACAAGCGCCATGTACCACGACATTCCTGGATAATAATGATATTATGTACTCGGTGTGTAAGTAACACGGGGGTAAAAAAAAAAGGCTGAAAAAGTAAGGGGGGGAGGGGGGAAGGTTGCAGAGAAAGGGGAGAAGTACCCCCCCCCCTCCTCCTCCACCCCCTAGCTAGGGTAGGTGTGAAAAGGGTGAAAAGCGCGGCGCGTTTCCCTTGCCAGACAGGGTCCCTCGGCGCGCCGCTGCCGTTAGGGGCGCTGCTGCAGGGGACGCGGCCGTGTCTTCGCCGTGCCGCCATCGCCGTCGCACATCCCCTGTTGGATAAACGCGGCGGCGTCACGGGGTTGCTGCTGCGTCGTTTTTCTTTAAGGTGATTTTTATTTTACGCGGATCATGCATTTGTGAGCCGTAGTAAAGATGCCCTATAAAACGAAGAAGAAAACTGAACGCTTGTGCTTCGTTCCTGGCTGCAACTCTGGATACCGGTCGTCCGCCGAAAAAGTATCATTGTTCCGAGCGCCGGCGTGCAAAGACGTTTTTCAAAAGTGGGCTCGTGGTATACCGAGAGCTGACAGGCAACTCCAAGAGAATTCAGCGGTATGCGAGAAGCATTTCGACGCAAGGTACATACGTACGTGCTTAAATATCTGGTTGACCTCACACGGTTAGAAATTCCGTGTACGGGCCATTACAGCGCGAAAACGCACGAAAATTGAACTCAGCCTTCGTATCAGAGTTTGCGTTTTGAAAGAGCTCGCAGCGTTAGTTACTGCGGCATATCATACTGTGTTGTAACGTTGTAACGAATTGCTTTCTTTCGACAGGTTCATACTGCGAGACTTTCAACATAATATAAATGGGAATGTCGTTGTGCCACGGGATGTCCCTACACTTGCAAAAGACGCGGTGCCGACCGTTTTCCCTAACCTTCCGAAGTACTTGAGCAAGAAACTACCGAAAGAACGCAAAAGGCGAGGGACAGATGCGGAATCCACCGTTCCATTCAAGAAAAGTGGCGCAATACTCGAGAGATCGGAAGCAAGCCTACATGTGGAAGACACGATAGATGCTTGTCAAGTGGAAACCCCGTCCACTTCCTGTTTCTTCAGTTCCTTAAAGACCGCGCTTCGTTGTCCAACCGCGCTCTGGTCATTGCAGGCATTCGAAAATCAGAATGTCCTTGCTTATCAAACGGCAGAGTTCGTCAGTGAGGCAACGCCACCTCTTGTTTACAACAAGATAGTCGTCCTTGAAATGGAGGTAGGCAAGACATTTCCCAGTTGCAGCATTTTTCTTGCTGGACTTCTGCACAAGACATGCGATTTTCAATCACAGCAAGAAGCGCAGGACCTTCTAGCATATGCAGAGAGCCTTGTAACATGCTGTGGAATTGGAAAAGTATGCGACTTTGAAGCATCACAGCTGGCCAACATCTCTGCCGGCAGATGCCTGTCTGCAGTGGGACCTTGGCGGACTCATTTATCCATCACATATACACTCTACAACTTGATACAGAGTCTCGAGAACAAGCTAACTCATTTTTTTAGCACAGCTCGCCTCCACGCCGAGTCTGTTGCAGACATGTGGCGAAAGATTGGGCAGGTATCACAGGTCGGCTGCAGTGAGCATGCGTTCACACTAACGCAATCTGTTGTTCGCTTTTATTGCTTAACGCGGGTTCATTTCTTTTTGAAGGGAGTCAACCAAAAAGAGGATGAAAAGAAAGCCAAGCGAGTTAAGCCCTGTGTTCTGTAGATTGCTTTGTGCTACAAACTTCAAATAAACTTGTTCCTGCATGAATGTGTTCAATCTTTCTTTGTGCAGAGAAAATGTATACACAATTTTGAGACCAGAAGCCAGTGGCTTGTTACGGGTCTAAATACATGTTTCTGCAAAGGAGCAGGCAATTTTTAAACAATAAGAAGAAGCATTAAAAACCAGTTTGAATTAGTTGCAGCGATTCATAATCGTGATGGCAAAGACTGCAAGACACTAAAGTACTTTTAAATTAAAATTAATGCTAAGCTGCTATCTGGAAAAGTTGTGAATAGAATCTGGAATAAAGCTTTTTCCTGAGGTAAAAGTTTGGTTAATTTCTCTGTAGTTGTAACTATAATGCATAAAGCTAATTTATCCTTTCATTTCGACTATTGATTAGTTATTTTTCCAGCGGATCATGGTTCCGCAAAGAAAAAAAAAAAAGGCGGTGCATTCAACCCTTGGCCAAGTGTTTACATTGCGGAATGAAAAGAAAGTTCCGTGTTGTGACATTTCTGCACCTGAAAGGAGAGGGAGAGAATGAACATCTTTATGTAAATGCAGCTTCGGAGAGGCGTCCTCATTCCAGAATGCCTTGAGCTCGGGCCGCGTCCTGGGCCCTCGCAATCAGCCGTTGCTGGTCTGAAAGGAGGAGCCTAACGCGATCTGAATTTGTGTAGCTCTCTGATATACTTTCGCTTCTAAATCAGGTGCTCTTGTGCCGTGTCGAACCGCGTCATCAAATCCAGTCTCTCGTTGGTGCGCGCCACGTCTTACTCCGATTCCCTGTCGACGCGCATGCTTTCACGGACGTTAGAGAAGACGAACAAGCTGCACGATTAGTGTGTGCCTTATGTTAGTGCACAAGCTCAGAAAAAAAGAGCACTTAATGCTCAAAACTGGTGCGTACAAAGTAGCGCGAGCGAGATTCCTCGGGCGCGAGCAGCGCTACGCAGTGCGTCGTCTGCTCCACTCACGGCGTCCCTGCGTGCAGCGCCCCTTGCGGCACCGGCGCACTTTGGGGACCAGTTTCCGCCGCCGCTTTTCACACCTCCCAATTCTACCAATTCTAGCCACCCTACCCTAGCCCCCGCCTTCGTTCCGCCATTGTTTCGGGCGCCTTGCACATTCGCTCCCCATTTCGCAGCAAAATATTTTCTCCAAGATGTTTTTCGCGCGTATTTCGTCGTTGTGTGCGCCCACAGCAATTCGAGTCTGCAATGCCGTCCAAATTGCACACAGCAATGCTTTTGTCTTCAAGTATCTTAAAAACCGCTCGAGTACGGTACACCGCGGTACTTGAATTCGGACTATGAACAAGTACCGTGGGAATACTTCGCTGCTCTGGCCAGCCCATAATCAATATACACTTTTTTTTACCTTTGTAGATTAGTTAGTCTCACCTTCCGAAAAAATAAATGTAAGCTCCAATCTGCATGCTCCCTCGCTTGCGGCTGTGCACAGCAGCGCCGTTTTCATTGATGCTGCTCGGGGTTTTAGGCACGCTCCGATGACACGTGTATACTAGAAAGAGCTAAAACTTCTTCAAGTCATAGTAACGAATAAAATTTAGCGCTAAGACGAGAGATGAAGAAGGCAGTGCATGACAGGAGCGCTGCCTTCATAAGTTACGTGCTTCTTTTTTTTTTTTTTTTTTCTTGCGAGTGAAGCCTTACGAGTAGACCAGCACGGAATCTAGTTGTCAGACAGCGCTCGTCGCACATGAACTCTTTATTCGTCTTTCGTTTGAGCGCGGAATTTTGTTCGCTTTTGATAACAGCACGTGCTCCCACCACTCACAGACTCTGACCTTCTTTATTCAAGAATGACATGACCCCGCGTGCCCTTGGGCGTTACAGCAGGGCGGGGGGGGGGGGGGGTGAAGGTGGGTTACAACAGATGCAAATAATTCTTCTTCATTTTGACAATATACCTGCTCTTCAGACAGCTTGTTCCATTCCATTATACACTTCGAAAAAAACAAAACGAATTAGCAAACATGCACGTCCTCCGGTACTCACGTATTTTGAGTTTATGGTTGTTGTTATGTGGGGTTTAACGTCCCAAAACTAGCTCTGATTATGAGAGACGCCGTAGTGGAGAGCTCCGGAAATTTTGACCACCTGGGGTTCTTTAACGTGCACTGAAGTCGCACAGCACACGGGCCTCAACATTTCGCCTCCATCGAAATGCAGCCGCCGCAGCCAGGATTCGATCCCGCGACCGTCGGATCAGCATGCGTACCATAGCCACTAGACCACCGTGGCGGGGCTTGAGTTTATGGTCGTCACGTTTGTAAATATAAAATGGTGTATTTAAGTAAGTTTCCTTATTAATTCCAACCTTGTAGTATATATGGAAAAATAGTTTCAGCCCTAATTTTCGTTGGCGTGAAGACAACTCCCAGTTCTGCTTCATCATTGCAACACTCTCTGTTATACAGTACCTGCCCAGTACATGCCTAGCCGCTCTGTTTTGAATGCATTCTATCTGAGAAAGTAGAGTGGTTTCCGATGGATCCCATACTGGGCAGGCATGCTCCAATATCGGTCTTACACATGTAGTAAACGCTTTCCGTTTTAATCCAGGCTCGCGACACCTAAGGTTTCGTTGACCAAAGTTCAGCGCCCTTCCAGCTTTACCAGCTGACTGATATGTGGAGCATTCCATGAACAATCAGCAGAAATTGACACCTAAACAATTGAAAAGATCGACTATGGTCACCACCTCCTTAATAATACAGTAGTTATTTATCACTGGTATTTGATTTTTAGTGAAACACATATGAATGCACTTTTTAGCGTTAAAACACATGTTCCGTTGTTCGCACCAGTCATGTATTTTGCTCAAGTATCTCTTTAAGAGCAACTCCGGCGGTTTTTTCACTATGTTCTGATATTAATAACGTTTTCCAATGGTACTGATGGTACCGTAACCGCCAGGGTGGTTCAGTTTGCTCAGAAACGCACCAATAATTTTAAATAAGCAACTGAAAGTAGTCTTCAAACCGAAACCGAAACGGGTAGATGCTTCGTGGAGCGTGTGCGGTGACGTCTCCACCTTCCCGTCACCAGAAATATGGAACTGGCGCCAAATAAATGCCAAAGGTGAGGTCATCCGACGATATATTGAGTTATGCCAGCTTTTTTCTGAACTTGACAGCGACGATTTGGGCGCTGAAGTACCGCCGTTTTGCGTGTGAAGGCCGGTTGGCTCAGGTAGGCAGCGCGGAGGTGATCACGTCAAAAACACAGGGCGGCCCGCGTATGTGACTTAATATTAAGTCATACTATATAATAATATCACTTAATGACTCCAAAACTTTAAAGTGTGAAATCAAGACGACATAATTACAGTGGCTGCCACAGACGTTAAAGGGGCCCTGCAACTCTTCTTGAACATAGAAAATCGTGCCGATCGGTCGTGGAGGCTCTTGTGAACGTGGAAGCCAAAAATTATTGCCCATACCCCTCGATATGATTTTAAATTGAAGCAGCTTAACTATGGCTCAGATGGCGAAAACACAAGCTCACTCTAATGATGAATGAGCTACGATCATAATGTTTCGATGTTGGCACAGGAGCACCATTGGTAACAGCAAGCTACCTTTTATAGCTGTTACTGATGCCGCCATTACCAAATGCAGTTACACGGTTGTAACGTATGCGACAAGCAAAGTTGGTAAATACCATCAATAAAACTTTTTCCCCATCACAATTTACAAAGGTCCTGCAATACTCTCTGATAGCTTCTAAAATGCAGCGACACAGCCTAAGAAATGTATGGTGTTGCATTTATTTGATAAGAATACTCGTAACTCGTTCAATGTACATTCACTAAGCGCCAATGCCATGGTTAACTGGCTACTTCTAATTTCATATGTTGTTCAGCTCTGACACAGGATGACACGTCAGGCGCCACGGAATAATTTTTACTTCACTGATAGATATATCACATGCGTAATAAAGGAGCGGACAAATGCTTGTCATGGTGATATATATATATATATATATATATATATATATATATATATATATATATGGGTGTCCGTTGAACGGTTCTCCAGCGCGAGCAGTCGGTATTTTTCAATCAAGAAACTCGCTAGAAGACGCTGCCTGCGTCAACGTTGTCTCTCGCGGGTGAGGGCGCGTTCTCCTTCTTTGCGAGCTGGTAGAGCGTTCATCGAAGAAAGAGCGTTTCCATAGTCAACGCGCGCCTTTCGCTCTCTCTCTCTCTCTCTCACAAGACAGCAGATGGAAGAGTGAGAGAGCTCGCGCGCCGGGAGGCACGCGCCGAGGGCGAGCGCGAGCGTGGCTACGAACTAGACGAGGTGGCTGCGACGGACAACTACGTCAGACAAGCTTACGCCTTAAGGAGCTTCGCCCCTAAAAAAATATGGCAGATCCCACGTGCAGTGGGAATCAAGGAAATCCGAAGCACGCATCAGGAACGTAAGATGGATTTGCATTGTTTTCTCGCTATACCGAGTTTGGTACATGTAAGGGTCGTCGGAATGCGAGGGAGAATATGGTATGCCGACGAGGCACCGGATAAGACGCACAGCCAGGTAGTGAACGTGTGGTGGAGGAGGTGACCATTGTTGTGATGCATTATACAGCTGGTGACTGGAAACCGGATTGACGGGGGTTCGGCGGCCCCAGAGGAAGGAGTAGTTCAGGCAGCCTGTTCAGGAATGCCCGTAGTCACCAGCTGGCTTGGCGCCCTCACTCGCTCCCCCGCGGCGTGGTGGGCAGCAAGCGTACACACGTATTGTTGTCTTTTGTTAGCGGCGTTGGCGTCGGAGTGTATGTAAATCGCCGTTCGTGATTGGCTGTGAGGGATTCAGGGGAGGAGCAACCGGTGTATATAAGGTGGCCCTTTTGCCTGGCAAAGAGGTCGGAAGCACTGCTTGTAAATTGTATGTACTGTCTGTGGTATATAAAGTCGTGTCGTGCTTGTGTGAAAGGCTGGCCTCCATCTTTCGAGTCGGCAACGCGACGGCGGACAGGTAGCAGGAAGGCTTCCACCCTTCCTTCTTCACAGCAGCGACGCTAGCTGGAGGAGCTCGGCTCCAAAACGAAGAAGAGAAGCAGGAAGGAGGAGAAGGGGGAACTGAGGACAAGTTCACCACGACAACGTCACCTTCTACAACCTCCTTGCCTGGAAATTTACTGTACATATGAAGTTAACGAAATGGCTGGCCGCAAGAGCACCAAGACTGTGGCATGTAAACCATGCCGCTCATACACGCGTGTCATGATTCTGATGTTATGGCCTGTCATTTACGTTCGTCATGCAGTCGTGTTGTGCCAAGCAATTTTGGTATGCATCCCATTAACGAAACGCGTGGCATGTAAATCATGCCGCTCATGATATGCATGTCACGATTTTCACATTATGACCTGTCATTTATGATCGTCATGCAGTCTTGTTGCGCCATACCAATTTTCCTATGCATCCCATTAACGAAACGGCAGTATAGCGCCAGGACCGTGGCATGTAAATCATGCCGCTCATGACATGCATGTCATGATTTTCATTTTAATACTAGTCATATATGATGCAGTCATGCAGTCGTGTTGTGCCATAGCAATTTTCGTATACATCCCATTAACGAAACTCGTGGCATGTAAACCATATTGCTCATGACATGCACTTCGTGATTTTCATGCTGTGACCTATCATTTATGTTCGTCATGTTGTGGCATGCTAATTTTCGTGTACATCCCGTTAACGCAACGCGTGGCATATAAATCATGTCGCTCGATGCTGACGTGCATGTCATGATTTTCATGCTGTGACCTGTCATTTATGTTCATCATGCAGTCATATTGTGGCATACCAATTTTCGTATGCATCCCATTAACGAAACGGCCAGGAGAGCACCAAGACCGTGACATGTAGATCATGTCGCTCATGAGACGCATGTCATGATTTTCATGTTATGACCTGTCATTTATGTTCTTCGTGCAGTCATGTTGTGGCATGCCGATTTTCGTGTACATCCCATTAACGAAACGCGTGGCATGCAAATCATGTCGCTCATGGCATGCATGTCATGATTTTCATGTTATGACCTGTCATTTATGTTCATCATGCAGTCATGTTGTGTTATACCAATATTCGTACACATTCCGTTAACGAAACGCGTGGCATGTAAATCATGCCGCTCATGACATGCATGTCATGCTTTTCATGTTATGATCTCGCGTTCGTCATGCAGTCATGTTGTGGCATACCAATTTTCGTATACATCCCATTAACGAAACGGCCAGGAGAGCACTAAGACCGTGGCATGTAAATCATGCTGCTCATGACATGCATGTCATGATTTTCATGTTATGACCTGTCATTTATGTTCTTCATGCAGTCATGTTGTGCCATACCAATTTTCGTAAACATCCCATTACCGAAATGGCCAGGAGAGCACAAAATCGTAGGCGGCTAGATAGGTAGATAGATAGATAGATAGATATAGATAGATACGCTCAAAGTCGCCGAAGTTCGCTAAGAAATGCTTCGCATTTAGAAAGTTATAGGAAAGGCAATAATTCCTGATGATTTCTTTCTCTCACACTCTCGATACAAGGTCAACAGTGATAACCAAGGCAAGAAGCCCCCTTCTGTAGCATCTGGGACGAACTCAACAATCTCAAACGTGGTGAATTAGAATTAACGCCACAAGCATTTTGCACCTTCTAATATCTTTTCACCCATAAAAATATACCAAAATAAACTGTTTTCGCATGCATTACAACTCCTTGATTTATTCCCCTTCTTTTCATTCGTTTTATTAAACTCCCAAACTATAATGAGTTCACTACATGATGAAAGCACAGTATCAGGAAAGAAGGAATTATCATGAAAACATTATCAGGAAAGAAGGAATTTTACTAATTCATTTGCAGAAATAGCGGGCAAATACTTTAACCAATGCATGCATGGGACTGACTTGCATTTTGCATTTTGGAGTCAGCATGGAGTAAACAATTTCAATTTGGGTCATATGGAGCAAATAAAATTTCATTTTGAAGCATTTTGGAGCAGGCCAATCTGATTTTCTGTCAAATGATAGAATATAGAAATGCACTTCAAATTCACAACAGACCAAACCAACATGCAAGTGGCTCAATCAACTTTTTAAGCTGAATATTGAAGCAGACCTGCCCTGGCAGCTGAACGGCTACAGCGTTTTTTTTTTCCCTTTTTTGGGGGGGAGGGAGAGGCGCATAAAAGCTCGTGCTTTTAGATTTATCTGCACGTTAAAACCCCAGCAAAATTATCAGATTCCCCCACTACAGAGATCTGGAATGTAAACATCCCCCTCCCCCACCCTACACACACGCATGCATATATGCAGCAGTTTACTAGATTACTTTCATATACTGAAACCACCATGCACTTACCTTTTTGATAAGTGCCCATACAGGCTGATCAATGATTCCGACTTGGGCATTTAGGGAGGGGGGGCAGCGACCCCCCTGACAATGCCTCACCCGCGACGGTGGCAGGCGGGTATAGTTACTCAAAAATGTAACTATGGTTACTTGTTTCAGTAACTTATAGCTGTAACTACACTACATTTAACTTAGAGGAACTCATAACTGTAACAGTGTTACTTTTTTACACAGTAACTGTAGGTTGCACTGTGCCCTATTTCGGACTTTATACGTTCCCATATTTCCACTTTCTTCATCCAGTGAGGTGCAACAGTTCGTCAATGACCCTCGCACTTACCTCAGTGAGCTTGCAAAGTTGCCCAAGATGAAGAATAAAACCTGAAGGACACTTTGCAATTCCAAAGTGTGTTCGGCGAAAGCCTGCGCCCATTCCACTGGGAGTGTGTGAATTCGCTCATTTGCCCACATTCGCCCACCACATGTGCATTCGCTCTTCTTCTGGCGTTTGGTACCAGGGGAATCCACATTCTTGGGGCGCTTCGCCAAACTGCTTGGCGTGGAATCATCACTGGGCTGCTTGGGAGCCATCCGACTAACTCGAATGGTGCAACGAGACATCTGATGAATGAGCGTTGCCGTGCACGCCGCTGTGCCATCACGTGATTGCTGAGAGAGCATGAGGGGCCATGGACGGATGGTCGGACACCGCTGCTGTGCCATCATGTCATTGCTGAGAGAGTGTGAGGGGGCATGGACGGACGGTCGGACGCTGCTGCTGCACCATCACGTCATTGCTGCGAGAGTGTGAGGGGGAGAGGCCACAGCTGGCGCAGTTCCAGGGCACAGAAGGGGAGGAGGGGGAGGGGGGCTTGGGACATGTGTGAACAGGTTTTCCAATTATGATTTAAACCTCAGATTATTCATTCCCCATGGGATGTAGTCGGTGTTAATGGAAAGTCAGCAGCATTACTTAGAAGCTGCATTATATCTCGATTGCAACAGCATAAGTACAATCTTCAAGGTTTCCTATGCCTAAAATCAGTAAAGCCTATATCACAATGCATGTCAATGTGTGATTAGCATTAAGCAATGCGGTGTCATGCCATGCAGCTACTTCTGAAGCATTACAGCTGTCCAACGAACACTTTAAGTATTTCCTAAATACATGTTTCTATAGAAAAACAGTAATTCTCTTAAGAGCCAAGCTCAGGTTCAGCGCATGTCAGTAACTGTGATAAACATGCGAATAGCTTAGCTAATTAACTAAAATTGTCTAACAAACTTCTAAATTTGCAGCATTTGGCAGTCGTCACTAATGGTGAGTATGTAGCCACATAGACAACGGTGGCGTATCTGGTTTTAAAGCAAAGAAAATGTCATTCTCTGAAACCCTGCAGCCCACAAAAACTTTTTTTTTTCCCACAATTAACCAAAACACAAAAGGAGCACCGAAGTCACGTACAACCACAAAGTCTGCTGGTAATGTGTCGGTCCAGTGACTGCGGCAGGCAATTTGAAATGGACAAGCTCTCCATACTTCCATGCAGTTTTGGGAGCCCATACTATAGCCTCTTTCTGGCACCCAGTGGATAAGCTAAAGAAAACACTGGTTGCTGCCTATGCTAAGTGCCGAGCCTTTCTCAGCAGGGCAAATGGCACATTGCACATTTCGAACTGGCAATCTTTGCAGCATGTCATCAGCAGACAATGCCTTTATATGCAACTACCGGTGCTCTAGGTGCACTGTTTTGTTTTGGTGCGGAAAGAAACCCAAGTTTTCTCGTGCTGCTGAGTAACAGACAATGACTTTTCCCTTGTTTAAAAACTGTTATGACATTGTCTTCTCCGTGGCTAAAAACTCGCCATTATCAATAATCCCCAGACTCCACTAATGAGAAAGTTAAATAGCACATTTTAATCAACCTGCTAATTATCACGTTCCTGACACTTTGTGACATTTGCCGCAGCTGAGGGTTTCCTTCTGGAAAGTTTTCGTTTTCCTCAAATAGCCCATGCTTAAGAATTTGTGAAACGGCTCACTGAAACTCTACATTCAGACAAGACTGCTGCATATATTATGCAGACTCACTTTTGCTAGCACTGCAGAAATTAAGAATTTTTCTGCTTGTTATAGAAAGGCAGCATATGGCCAGTGACCCAAGTTTGCAACAAAGAGATCATTCATGAATAGCACATAACCAGTGAACCATGCTGGAGTAAATAGGAGTAACTGAAAAGTGTCATATAGCTTCCATCCCAAATTGGTGAAACAATTGGTTTCTGATCTCATTTCCTCAGCAAAGAAGCCTGACAATCTAACCATCAGACCATGGACTACACAGTAACCCAAGCTGGTGGGAAAGCAGTTAGGAAACAGGGATGCAGACAGACATTTAAGTGAGGGAAAGTGCATGCAGGACAGTAACAAGGTTAATCGCATAAAAAGATATCACAAAGCATATATACTACTGCACGTCTGGACACTGCCACTGGACCTGCTCAATCTTCACGCACTCTATACTCACATTTTCTCAACGTTTTTATAATCGGATCTACCATGTCCATTTTAATGTCAGCCATAGTAAACACCTCCCTTGCTCCTTTTGGTAGCTGCTTTCTGCCTTATTTGTCATTGTTTAGAAAATACCTGTGTTACAAAAAAAAAAAAAAATGTGCCTACACTAGCATGAGGAGTGTACAAAGTTCTAGTACAGAAGTGCATTTATGTACTAGCACTGGTCTTCGAAAAAGGTGAGTTAACATATCTTCACAGACAATGTCTCCTTTAGAATGAAATTTATTAACTGTGTCAGCCACCACGCTCTGGAGCAGGGCTGGCAAGGCTCATCCACAGCGTGCAGAGGAAAAAGAAAGGCCATGTTATGACTGCATAAAAACCACAATTTATTTCTTCAAACTCAGATCGTATGAGTTCAGAGCTACATAATTTAATACACAATGCAAATGTTTCATACAAAATTTATTCAATATGCAGGCCTATCCATCAGTCAAAGCCTTACTTAGAACAAAGAAATGCACAATGTCACATGTGCTTCTAGTCTATGCCATTATGGGACACCCACATATATTAAATTTTTTGTTTCCACACCTATCATGAGCAGCCTAGCACCTCAATCTTTACAAAAAACTAGGGGTCACATTCTGAGACAATCACTTTCAGCGAAACTGTCAGTTTCGTGAGATAGCTGCTGGGCATGGCAGGGTGCTGGACAGCTGAAAGAGTCCACCTACTAGTCTCGTGAAATCTTGCAAAAGTGACAGTGTTGCCGAAAGGAATTGTTTTCAAAATACTGTCCTAGTAGTGATAAGTATCACTGTTTGCATCCAAAGACCAAAAAAAAATTTCTTGGTGGAAATGCGTGAACATGGAGGAGGGAAAGAACTAGGAGGGAGCACTGCACAACAAAAGTGAAGTTGTGTACAATGATTCAACACATGATCATGCTATGGTAAGTTTTAATGCCTTCTATCATTGTGCTAGCCCTGCTTGGCAAACAACCATAAAAAGAAAAAAAAAAGGGGGGGGCATGACAGCAACACGTGACTGCCGCATGTTATAAACAAGACAAACGTATACATTGCAATGTAGACAATCAAAGTTTTGTAAATACTATACCAAAAGAAAATGTGCACACACTGAGTGGTTGGCAAAGGGCTGACACAAGTGTGTGTCAGTAAAAGCCTAGTGGGAAGCAAGCACACCAAGCTAAGCTCGATGAGCAAGGCCATGTGTTGGGCTAGCTTACTGAAAGACATAAGGAAAAGGAGTTGGCTTCTTAAGGAATTAATTTACAAAGGCTTGTTGCATGGTGTAATGCTTCTACCTAGTTTATTTCCTTCCTCCATGCAAACTGTTTCTTCAAAACGTGTGTGCATGTGTAGACAAGGTATGTGTGGTTGCTGTACTGTTAGCAGTTTGATTTATTCACTTTGAATTTAATAACCACAGCCAAATTAACACGACACATGCCACCTTCAAGTCTGCAATCAACCTGCCTGCAATCAACCTTCTTGCAGATTAAAAAGCAAACCTTATGCTACAACACTACATGCACTACTACTACTGGTATATGCGTGCAATGAATGCACGTCTTCATAAAAAAGAAAAAAGAAAACGCGTGCCTGATTTTAGTTCGAGCATCACCTTAAGTAAAATATGTAACTTTGTAAACACAAAATGAAAAACATCCAAGTTTTCAGGCGCTATCACAGCATGTACAAAAATCTGTCACGCAAACGTTGAGGACCTGTGTACAGTAAAATGAGAGCCAACTGACAGGAAAGCTGGAGTTATGCTTCAGCATTTGTTCATGTGCTCTCTCGATGCTTTGAGCAAAAGAAACCTAGCCTGAACCTTCGCATCTTCTGCAACATGCTGAAGTTGTATTGGTTCTTTCAGGTTCACAGTGTATTGGCATACGCCTGCTTAATTAGTAATCCAACCTGTCAGTGCAATTGACACACTGTGTTGCACCAAAAGAGTAATTTCCGGGCCACTGGCAGAGGTGCTACAGTTTTCCCGCCAGACTTAAGATTACTTGTTATTGCGAGCTAATCAACCAGTACTTCATGAAAATGTTACATCACCACACCACCACACACATATTACCTTTATCATCATCCATGACTGCTCTAGTATTTCCTTTTCCAGAATTTTTTTAACACGCACACATATATTATGATTTTTTTTTTCATTACACAGGGATACCCATCTGTCTCAGTAAATGGCTTCTCTTAACATTCTGATGCTCTGCCAGCAACCCACAGCAATTAGTCAAGTGCAGTAGAGGAGGGCAGTTCAGCTGTCAAAAGACAGTGAGCAAAGTCAGAAATGCCAGGAGCCTATTGTTTTCAGAAGAGATACGAGGACATAGAGTCATCAGAAGTGCCAAAGAGCCAAACATCACAGGTTTGGTTCACTTCTGCATTTTCCCTCACTGAAAGACCACATTCAGCAGTCTACATCCTATCCGTTAAAAACACCACATGGAAGCTACAAAATACATTGAATGCAAAAGCACCAGCATAGTAATGCATTTGAAGTTTTCAAGGCCAAGCCATCTGTCTCACATTCGCTATCCGCTGCAACACTCGGCACACCATCCTCTGTTAAAGCAAAAATACCATTATAGTAATTGCGTATCAGGCTACTATTGAATTTATTATAATAGATTTTTTAGTACTAATAAATTGCTCTTTCACAATACCAAGAGCACCACTCTCCCATGAGAAGACACTTGGTAAGCGAGAAAATGTTCAAAAAGGAAAAAATGCATATGGCGACGTTACCTTGAAATTTGTGCATTAATTTACCATGACATTGCAGATTTTAATGTTTATTAAGAGCCTATATAGTCCTTAATCACTAAAACTGACGTACATTGTTCCCTAAGGGCTAGATACTTTATACGTGAAGTTTCAGAAAATTTTGTTGAGATTTCAGACTTAATACAAAAAACAGCATTTTGCTAACCTTGGCGTCACCATGAGATTCATGCGCAGAGATATCAGCACAAAATTAAAAATTAAACTTTGACCATAATTTGCTCTTTAATAAGAGGCTATTGATAATAAAATTACTGACAACCAAGTCTATAAATAATAATTTATGAGTTTAAGCAGGGTCATTGTTTCAGTTTAGTGTCCCTTTAAATCCTTAAGAGTCAGCATAAACTTGCATCAAGTTCACGTGACCCTTGTGCTGCAGCCCACTAGCATAGTAAAAGTGGCATGTTTTCATTCACTGAATCCAATCTGTGCCCATTTACACATGTGTTGCACAGCAACTCGGAAGAGAAACATTGTACTTAGCCCAATTATGCTCAAGTCCCATCATATGGGGCTTGCATACACACCACACACACAGCTATGAGCCAAGGTATTTGACAGTCTGCAAATGTGACATGTTCAATATAATACACAAAAAGGCAGTGCATGAGCGGCCCATGGCTTTTTTAATGACTGCAATGCATAAATGCCACAAGTTTACACATGAAAAAAAAAAAAAGCATAATGAGTGAATACCATTGGCATAAATAAATGGTGCTTAAAATCTTTTCCTGCTAGAGTCCTTGAAGTTGGAAAGTGCTACTCAACATACTTGCAAATTCTGTCATAAGATCAGCACCTTCACAGTTTCACAACCAGCACAGCTACAAAGAAGAGCAGTAAATACAGTTAAAAAAAAGAAAGAAAGGAGTGCCTAGCAGCTGCCAATAATGTAGCACAAGACAATCTCTTACAGACTGGTATACTGCATGATAACTCATGCAATCAAATACAGTTCTAACTAAAAAGAAATGTTACTCTGCCTTGGCCACCCTGAAACAACAGCGCTATTTCATAAAATATAACATAGGTAAAATTAGGTAAAATACACCATAACTTCTGCAATCTCTAAATAAAAGCTTTCACAAAGCATTTGACATCAACTTATAAATAGTACAGTAGAACACTGCTATAGTAGATGAAATCAATTAGTCAAACAATACATTCAACATGTTGATATTTTGACAACATTAAAAAAAAGATCTTATGTGTTTGTATATGCAGCGTTTAGGTACCATGCGAGAAGAACAGAAATGCAGTACTTGACGGCTTTCATTACAAAATACAGCAGCACATCAATTCTAGCTGATGCCTGTGCTCTGCTATGTTCCACAGGAGATGAAATACTTAAGCCTGTTACCCTTGTTCTTAGAAGTGTAGATTCTTAAACGAGACAGTGCAATAGGTATACAGCTCGCGTGTGAAAGTAGACGTTTGTGCCTTCAGCAGCAGACACTAGCCACCAAGAAAAAAAAATTTTTTTTGCATGTTGTACTTCAAGTACATAGTGCAGCCAAAACTTGTATGCACAGCTGACCATAGGCAGCACGTGATCTTACGTGCTCTCATTGCTCGAGATTTACTTCAAATTGCATGTTGCATCGCATATTAAGCCATAACATAACAGCATACAACTTCGACCAACATTGTTTTGCACTTGATAACACTGTTTACAAAGAAATCTGGCACTAAAGTTGATCCTTTCTCATTTGTCTGCATGTAATGTTAACTTTCAATTTCGACATTTGCAGCATCTGTACTATAAGCATTGCAGCCTATACATTATTATGTTCTACAATGCGTGACCTGGGGACTAAAGAGGAGAAACTGTTATCAAAATAATTACTGGACTTTCTGCACCTGCAACATTATATACTAACAAAAGCAATTTCAGTATCAGCCAGTACAATGCCACAGGCATCTCCACTGTTGTCAGTAAAATGTTTTCTTACTATATTAATATCCTAAACACAAAGCAACTTTCTACAGCAATGTTCTACTGTACAGCCATGGTACCCTGTCTTTAAAAGAAATGGCCCCAATTTTGGTAACATGCACAGAGGTATCTTGAGGAAAAAAAAAAAAAAAACACTTTGCAACAACAGAAACAGCACCCACACATTACAGTTGCAACTATAGGCAAGCTTTTAAAAGTTTCACACCATGCAAAGTGACAGGGAAATACAATATAATAAGTCAGGCACCGGAACAGTACAGTGTAGTACGAGCAGAGCAAGTGGAGAGATAGCACAGAGGGAGCAAAGTCAAGTGAATATCGATTCAAGAAGAAATAGCCTGTGTGCACAGCTGCCCTCATGCCCTCAAGAATCGAAGCACTCACTCACTGCCCCGCGACATCCTACATGACTAAGATCAACAAGAACACAACAAATACTAGGTACTCATATGAAATGTACAAAATGGTACAGGGAGCCGCAACTACAATGACATCTTAAGGACTGAGCTCGGCAAGTGATGGGAGACGAACAAGAACCTCTGTGAAATGACACACTGAATATCTAAAAGGGCAAAAAACAAAACAAAATCGTTACCCACACACACACAGACACGCACACACTCACATGCACTCACACACATAGATTGGGGGAGGGGGGTCATACAAGAAGGGGTGGGAGTGTTTAGGACAAAAATCAACCACTCCCTGCTTTAACAGCAGCAACAATACAAGAGACTTCCACTAGCTGCCAGAGGATCAGTTACAACCCACGGGCGTCACATAAACTCTGGTGTAAAAGGAATGTTTGTTAAATATATGTGTGCATGTGCATTTACATACTAGTAAGGCCTTCAGCCATCTGTGCAAGCAACAAAAAAAAAAGGGGGGGGGGGAAGACAATAATGGGAACACTAATGAGCCATCATTCCCTCTAAGATCTCTGTTCCAGAGACTGCCTCAAGATGTAGCATTTTGAAATAAACAAAAAATATATGCAGCATCACATCCTTCCCAGAGGAGTATGCTCTCAGGTAGCTTATTCCTGGGGCTGCCCAATGAACATAGTGAGTGTGACGTTCGTTGTGTTCAGAATGAACTTAGCACACGCTAGCTCACATGATTTTTTGAAGGAGAATGGCCAAGCCACCATGGCTGTTCTCTGCCAATGCCAAAAAGCTGTGGCCTCACTTGCGCTTTGCCTTGTCTGCCTTGCGTTGAAGTTTTTCACGAGCACGTAATTCCTTCTCTTGGGCCTTGCGCTCCTTGTCCAGCTGGGAACGAAGCTCCTTGATCTTTTTCTTCAGCAAAGACCGATCACTCGTAGACACCACTCCCAGCTCCTGCAATACAGAAAAGGCTGGTCAATTCTCGTTACAACCCAAGTTAGAGTACTGTGCCACCAATGCTGTTGGTGCATGCTAAAGCCAGTACACATCATAGCACACAACACCCTCACCAAGCTTTGTTCTCTGCTGATCCGAAAAATTTCTTCACAGTCCCTTAACTCGCTAAGAAGAATTTCTCTGAAAATATGCAGCTCTGCATAAATACGCAGCAGCCACAGCAACACTTATGGCACCTGCCAAACCTTCTGGTTGCAATGATACTGCCATTGAGCAATGCAGCCCTTATAAACCTTTATTTTGTACTGAAAACAACACTGAAACCTGCGCAACACCTGAGAATTTGCAACTTCTACATGCTCGAATGGCTGCAATACCTTTCAAAGAATATATTACCTTAGAAATTTCAAGAAGACTTTTCAATATGAATGGAGACGTAACAAGAAGAGAGACATCATGTTCACGCTCATCCCATCAGCTCATCTCAGCTAGTGGAATGGCACTGGAAACAATGCCCTACCTGTCACCACTTTTTCATCTTCTCACATGGTCACCTTTCAAAGTGGACACTTGATAACTGTCACAATACAATATTGTCCTTGAGGACATACCATAGTGCCATTTGCCAAAATTTCTCTATGACGTAGAAAGCGACATCAGATTATACTGGCTGTGAACTGTTCGACGTTTAGCCCATCAAAATGCAGTTGTTTTCATATTGCAAGCATTGTATACATGCATCTCAGCTGCAAAAAGACTTGGTGGCCAGGTCAGCAAAGGTTTTTAGTGAGCCAAGTATGGCAGTGTCGTCTATTCTCGTTGGAACATATGCACACAACACTATGAACAAACAACATGAAGAGACCACTCATATTAAAGGTGATCAACCAGCCAATTTATCTAATTAACCATCACTAAACGTACCCACACATCCTGTGTACATGTACGATTACTGAGTCAAACGCAAATAAACGCACCCATGTCTTGCTTTTGCACAGACAGTACACAGGCGAGAGGTAACATTTTGATTCGAGCTGGCAGCTATATAGGCCTGGTTCATGGCAGCGCTTCACCCTAATCTTATTTATTTATTTATTTTGCAAGATCCTGCCGGCTGCCTTTTGGAAGCCATGGCAGCAGTGGGTACATGGGTATCGTAAACAGAAAATAATTGTACATTACAATCATTCAAGTCAATAAAACAGACAATGAAAAAAAAAAAAACATCTAGAAAAATGCATGTGGCCAAGCGTCAACTCGAAGCATAACTAAATAAATGAATAAGTAAATAAATAAATAAAACAGCAGAATTTTTAATACACTAAGGTAAGCAAGCAAGCGAGCACTCGAAAAGCTTATTTGAAATTTTGAAAAAGAGTTTGTAACATGAGTGCAATCGTCAACAAAACAAATCTAATGAGCCTAATTAAATGTGTATAATTAAATGGCCAACATATATGATGTTTGGGAATAGGCAATTAAGTCTGCATGAACATTCATAAAGGTAGTCACATGGCACATGCTACTGCAAAAGTACTGTTCACAGAATTCGTCGAGGCGAGTAGAGTTTGGCATTTCTGCCACTATACTACTATCATAGATTGATTACTTAATTCATCACTGGTCTATTTATTGCAAGTAACTCCAACTTAACTACTCCTACATTGTCTCCTCACTACACGGTTCCACCATGTGTGTGCATGCATATCTGCATGGGATATTTTGACGAATAAAAAAATAACATTTTAAGCCCTGTGATGGTGCTAGTGCGGAAACGGGCACAATTCTTTTCCAGGCTTGAATAAGCATCGTAACTTCGAATTCAAGAAAGTTCACATCACAGTCAACACTTAAACGTGCACATTCGACAGAAATCCATCTGCCTGGTTGGGCAGTATAACGGTAGTTGAGAAAACGTGACATCAACCTCAAACGTATAAATTCTGATATTTCAAGGCCAGTTTGGTGCCTTCTTCAGGAACGACCCATTATAGTTGAGAAAAGGTGACACCAACCACAAACGTAAAAATCCCGATGTAAAAATTCAGGGTCATTCCTGCAGGTAAAGCCAAGCTGTCCACGAAACATAGGAATTTTAACGCTTGTGGTTAGTGTCACTTTTTCTCAACTATCGTACTGAACATTGTAGTTACACCATACACAAAGCTTACTTAATGGGAATGCTTGCTATATGCACAAGAATGAGTGCAAAGCTGTTTCCCCAATGTCAGCTTTTTTCAGTCAAGCTGCTCTGCTTTAGGGTATGCATGAAAAATCGCACCAAGCACAGTCGAATACGTCCAGCATTGTGAAACAGGGCCATCATCTATGCTGAAAGAGAAAGATGTCAAATAGCCGCCTTGGAAGCAAGGCCCTAAAGATAGCAACCTGTACTTGCCTGCGCTGGCAGCGCGAAAGGAGAGTCACATCATGTTTGTTACGTCCGACAGCGGCGTTGGCCTCTTATTTGGTGGCCCTTGAGGCCAACGCTAGTAAGTGGATGACAATTGCAATTTATACTACCCATGGTAAGAATGAGCCTTACTATAGGCAAATAATCTGCTACTCTATGGATGCATTTTTTTTCTTTGGGAGGAGCTGCCTGCAATATCATTAGAAACTTTGAATGAATGGCACCTTTTCCTGATCAATTGGTTCTCTACAAAGAAGCTTCTACTGTACATAGTAAGTGGCACGATTGAGTATCCGCTGTACTGGTTTAAGTGTTCAACCATTCACATTTACTCAGCCATTACTGGTGCACTGCTCCAACTGATGACAAACGTATTCGTCTCAGTGCTCCCCAACTGCATGACAAAGGTGACTGTTGTGACATGCCTGTGCTATTTTAAGCTCAAGAATTTGCCAGCTTCACTAATGCAGCAGACAATGCAGTCTATTCCAGGAATTCTGTAGACATTCCCCATAAAATCTGTATCTTTTCAAACCAGGCAAAAAAGTTTGTCCTGCTGCAGCTTTCTGGGCAAAAATTGCCTTAATGAAAGTACCACTGCCATGTCAATTATCCCACAGCATTGAACCATTGCTCTCGAGCACCAATCTGCTAAAAGCCTAAGCAGTTTTCAAAAGACAGCTTCTCCACAATGCTGAAATGTTATGAGGTCAAGCATACACAATGTATTGCAGTGGAGCATACCAAGAATGGAACAGGGCTATCTTCATGGCGCATGATATGTTTTCCTTAATTATACACACAAATACCCACCGGCTTAGGTTCCCATCTGCTCAGGGGAGGGGAGATTCAAGCCAGGTTAAACGTACATTAACAAAATAAATCTGCCATTGCGATGAAAATTTTGAAGTTCGGTAGTGCAAAGTTCACTCCAGCTCCACAGGTCTACAACAAAATGAAGTTGCTAATTAAAGCTGCTAAAATATGTGGCCCAATCAACGGGCATAGACAGACTGGCAGGCTTTCAGTCCTTGAAGGCATTAAAAGGCATGCATTCATTCTTTCAGTGATGGAAGTGGCCTTTGGTGTTTTGCCACAGCTTTTGTAGCAGGAAAAATAGGAGTTTGGTGCAGGAATTTGCTCTTTTGGAGCAGAAAAATTTTCGTCTTGTAGCAAGGAAACTATGACTTAAGCAACCCTACTGCATTGCTGGAAGGCATAAATTTATGCATGAAACAAAGAAGAAAACCTGCGAACTGCTGTGTTCCATTTGTGAATAGGGCCTCGGACGTTCGCACACTAAAAAGATATCCCGAGAAACAAGTTTCAGTCAACACCACGACCTGGCAACTGCCTTAGCAGTGATGATTAGTGCTTCACCTCAGGGCCACATCGCTTGTCTCCAACACAAAAGACCACCAAACGTAAAATGCCTGTTTTTCTTTTAAAAAAGTGAGTGTTTCACGAGCTGTTTTGGTCCACAACCATAATCGCCATCTACTTTGAGCATCTTGTATTAGCACAGCGTGCCCGATATTTCCCAATCATCAACGGTGAGTGGCGTGCTATCACACGACACGGCATTCTTGACTGCAACATTCTGAGCATAGAGTTTTCAAGAAAGGAAACAAGCAGAGCAGGTGGCAATTACTGTTGTCAGAAAAAAATACCACCGAAGCCCTTGCTTTTTTTTAGATCGTATGGCATACCTTGCCATCTCAGATATTCATACTCTGTTGGCCTGATGTCGTGCCAAGTAATGACGCAATGCAAGCAGCAAATGGGTAAATCAAATTAAGGTGACACAAGACCTAAGAGCATTAGACACTTTTTGGATAAATTGATTGATTTCTGGTGTTCTATGCCCCAAAACCACAATACGACTATGAGAGACTCTGTAGTGCAGGGCTCCGGAAATTTCGACTACATGGGGTTCTTTAACGTGAACTGACATCACACAGTACATGGGGCTCAACATTTCGGCTCCATCGAAATGCAGCCGCCACGGCCGGCATTTGATTACGTGAAATTCAGATCAGCAGCCGAGTGGCACAGCCACAGGCCACCGTGGCATGGAACTTCTCAGACTAGGTGCCCAGGAAAAGCGCATATTTGTTTCCAAATAGCGAAACAGCACTCCCGTGCAGAGATGCAAACAAACACGAGCTAAAAGTATATATTTTATGGTGAAAAGCACACCCCTATCACATTCGTATAAACACATTCTATATGATACAGTCACTTTTGGAAAACTGAGGATCTTATTTTTACTGAGCAGGTAAGTTTCAAGAAATCGCCAATTAAAATAATGGCTAGTCAAGCTGAACCATCGTGTGCAAATATTCAATGCGAACTGGAACAGATGCTACTTCCTCGGCACATCAATCAAACAGTGCTGATGCTATCGGGTAGGTTTGTGTGGACCCACTGCGCTTACTCACGCTACGAGGAGAGTGTCACATGTCGCAAAGCAAGTGTGAGCGAAATAGAGAAGCACTGTTTATTCTGTACTAGTGCATCAAGCGCAGTCACTTATTTTTAATTACCGTATTTACTCGAATCTAGGCCGATGTTTTTTTCGAAAAAACGATGTGCGAAAGTGGGGGGGTCGGCTTAGATTCAAGTACCATGGTTTGACCACAGCCGCCGCATACGTAAAGGCCCGGCCGCGCCATGCGCCGATCTCAGGCTGCCGTGTGCAGGCGGTTCTGCATGCGCGTCCGAGGCTCATTTTCGCGACATCCTACGGTAGCGCGCTGCACGATGACGTGGTCCCTCAGGCTCAGCGGCGGAGTAGTGGTCCCCACGGCTACAAAGGCCAACCTCGCACTCCCACGTTCATGCAGCGAGGATCGTCGAGCCGGCGACGCCGGCGAGGCGGGCGAGGTTTCACGGTTTCGCGCCGGCAAGGGTGGAGCGTGTCACGTGATTACGGCGCCGGCGATCACCATGCCAACCATGCACTTTGACACCCCCTCCTCCTTTCCTCGCGCGTGCGTGCAGGCGTAACAGGCGGGAGCGAGGTCAACGGTCGGAAAGCCGGACGCTCCGGCGTCCCAAAGAAATACGTCACGCGTGACGTCAATCGCTAGTACGGCGGCCTGATGCAAGAGCGTAACTGAAGGGGCGGCCGGCACTGGAGTCAATATGCAATAAAATTTTATGCAATAAAAATGCTGGGTTTTGTGCCGATGAAACGGCGTTCCTTTTATTCGGCCTGCATTCGAGGTAAGTTTTTTTTTTTTTTTCTTCTGGCCTTGCGAATTTGGGGGGTCGGCCTGCAATCGAGGGCGGCCTAGATTCGCGTAAATACGGTACGAACATCACATGTTGCTCTTTTCTATTCTCATCCTTTGGCTGTAGCTGGACAAACTAATGAAAAAGGGTGACATCCCGAATTAATGTGGTCAGCAATTGTTAAAGAAACAACACTATGTGCCTGAGTGACAGAATTAAACGAAGCTTAAACAGCAATTCATTGTGAAGCTTTAAAGGGGTCGTGAAAAGAATTTGGAGATGCCGGTTTGTAATTTTCACTGCTTCAATATGCATTCGACAAGCCGATTCCGAAATATTTCGGCAAAATATTCAGTGCACATTTAACAACGCCCGTTTTAAATCTCAGCTTTCTTGCGCTCCCGAAACGACTATGCGACACTACCGGCCGGCGTGGTACTATTTGGTGACGTTGAGTTAAGATATTTTTAAGTTCAAAGGCACAGTGAACTCGCGTTTTCTCTAAAGGAATCGATTTACTTGAAAGCTAGAAAGGAAGAAAATACTTGGAAACCGTGCAGTGCCACCATTCGGAAGAAAAGCGGCAGCACGGTTTGTTTTACCATGGCCTCCGAGAGCGCGCCAATCTCGGAGGTATGACGGCTACTAAGATGACGTCATCTGCAGAGTTGAGGGGAACGCGCGCAGTGAAACCGAAACCGCGTTTTTTATCGCTCTAAATCAACGCACACGGTGCAACGGAACAATGCATATTGTTGATTGGAGGGTCAGGATCCCGAATACGCACTTAGTACAAGATGTTCAGAAAACGTTTCACGACCCCTTTAAGAAAGGAAACGCTACCTGCATTTTGCATAGTTGAAATTGGATGTATTACATTTCTATTCAAGAACACAAAACTATAAGTGTCAGTGACCCAGAGTATGCACTTAGCAGGGCCCTTTGCAAGCGCATTTTCATTTTCACTATGTATAGTTTACGAGTCACAACAGTTAGCACACTTCACAACCTACGGCAATTGTCACACCTCAATGAATCAATAACCGAGTACAGAGCATGCCGGCACCATACCACCGCAAAAAGCCGCGCACAGACACCCACGCCACTAGCAGTGATTGAAAACAGGCTTGACTTGGCGGCTTATAACAATGCAGCTTCAGTATTGGAACAGATTACAATTTTGCCTGGAGTGAAGCTGCACAGGTTCCACCAGTGAAGGCCCCTCCAGTCAGTCTCTGAGCAGCCATGGCACAATACGCCCGAAAAACAGCTGTTTGGTGCAGAATGCATCAACATTTCTCTCTTGGTGGAGTCTGGCACAATTGGCACAGCATTTCCATCGCTGTTCTTTATGACAGCCCAATTTTTCAGACCACTTCAGAGTGCCTAAGAAATCTGAAATATTAGCAGTCTAAATAAAAATCCACATTTTCATGAACATTATAATTTTCACTCTGCATCCCCCTTAAGGCTTTTTTACTGAGGAATCCATATGGACTTCTCTTATAGTTTCGTGCTACAAATAGGGCAATGACAATATTTCCATTTCATGAGCATTACTCCACCTTGTCGAGTCGGCTTCTGTAAAATTGATTTGCTATACTAACTAGGTGTCAAATCTAGAGGTCTGTACATCACATAGAAAACCAAAGTGCAACTTCAGCAAGATAGTTTTATGCCTGCCATAAAATCCCGATCAAGCACCCGCCACCCATGCAAGCGCCCCCCCTCCGTTTTTTGAGAGATTTGAAATTGGTGCCAATGACTTTTTTATAACCCTGTTTACTGCAGCGCACATGAACACCAGGTTGCTTGGCAAATTTTTCCATTTTTCAAAAAGTTGCACAAGAGCTTAGAAGAAACGATGCAATTAAGTAAGCAAACGAAACTTGTTGCTTAGCTACACTTTTGCCGAGGCCTGGTAATGGCCTCACCGCAACTGCATACTGTATATGCTCGATTCTACCACACCCTCGACTGTAAAATGCACCCATCTCCGCGACGAAAAAAAAAAAGTGCCACACCGATTGTAACGCGCACCCCATTTTTCATGACACGAAAAAAAAAAAAGTCCTTAGTAATCAACCTTCTCACATTCATAAAGCCAAATGCCGTACTCGTGTAATGAACGCACTCACATAATAAACGCACCACTAACTTTGAACCCCTGCAGTCCCGCTTGACTTGATCTGCGGTGTCTCAAGATGTTCGACACGCCGATTCATAAGTCCTGCGTCCCGATAAAACTGCCGCGTGCAAGCGGCGATAACATCATTTACTCGCAGTGCTGCATTCCTCCGTGCTATTGCAGTGCTATCGCCACTATCATGCTGTCGCCATGTGCTGCCATGCGTGCTGCGCAGGGTGGCGCAGCTAAGCCTAAGCATGGTCGGGGCATGGTCGCGTGGTCTCTGTGATTGCCGCTATGCAATCTAGGGCGTCAAGCTGTGCGCACGACTGAGAGGCTCGGGCTCAGCATGGATATGAGGGAGAAATGCGATGATGAGCCGTTTTGCGTGCGGTGATGGGAGACATCTATTTTCCTGTTACGGCCACCCTCGAATGCTATCGAAAGCTCGTGCGACTGGGCGTCTTGGAGATTGCATCGGCAACGCGGCGACTTTGGTTGGCCGCAAGATGGCCAGGCCGGTGCTGCAAGTATCATCGGCCTACGCATCATGTGTGTCATGGCGTCATTACGCGGGGGACCGGCGGTGACTTAGAAACTACAGAAACTATGTGCACCAAAGAGCGCCGCGCTGCTAGCTCGTTTTTTAGGCAGTGATCGTTCAACAGCGCTCGAAGTGCGTTAGGAGGTGGCCATTTTGATGCCAACAGTGATATGATAATGGTGTCGTTCGTTCGCAGTCGATTCTAATGAGCATACGATTTTTAGACCAGTTTTATTGGAAAAAAAGGTGCACGTTAGATTCGTGCAAATACAGTACTTCTCATCGGCATTGCCAGCCGGGAGATAAGTGGCTTTGTGAGTTGCCATTTTCATCGAAATAGAGGGAGCTAGAATAGTTCTAGGGTGCCCTAATCAGATGTACAGACATGAGCCGCATCTGTTGCTAATGTGGATTTCAGATTTGATCTGCTCGAGCTCACGATCCCGCAACAGGTGCGTCCGGCTCCGAGGAGGTGTCTGATGGCTTCCAGAGCATTGACGTAGAATAAATGCAGCAAATGGACTTATTCCACAGCTATTACGGGAAAAAAAAATGCTCTGTATTCTTTTTTCTGTCCGGCGGTTCCGCTGCCATCTTGAATTTTTGTTCATGACCGAGCAAGAGCCCCCCCTATAAGTGTGTAGAATTATCTCTTGCCAAAAAGAGGGTGCTTGCTCAGGATTTTACGATAAGCACTCCAGTTTCAAGTAAACAATTAAAAAGAAACAGCACCAAACTGCTTATCAGTAAGCATTGTGTCTCCACTGCCCCTAGTTATCCTATCCTTGTGGAAAACAGCACACAGTGATGCAAAAATGTCTGCATCAGTTCAGCACCTTCTGCATTTATAAGCAATCATGTCGGTCCTGATTAACCATAATAATTTATTTTCAGTCTTTTGTAGAATACACCACAGATTGCAATCACTAAGGAATAGATTTTCAAATGACTATACAAAATATACACCTCAATAGCTCACCTTAAGTCGGGCACTGTCCAGCTGCAGCAAAGCTTCACCACCAACACCCTGAGTAGCAAAGGTGGCCACATGTGCTTCCAGGCCCAGCACCACCAGCCACTGGCCCACCTGGGACACACTCCAGCGATCCACAGGGCCACTCTGCCAGTGATGTGGCCGCACTTCTTCACGCCGTTCGCGTCCACTGGACTCCCCCTGGTTGCTGCTGCTAGACCGCAAGCTGCTGCTGCTGCCGCAGTCCCCTACAGTTCACACAGTCATGTATGCAAGCACACAAATTGGCATCACATGGTTCAACCCTTCATATTTAGAACAGTAATCGGACCCTGGTTTACCTATGACATTAGTTCAAAATTTAGCTATTCACTCAATATCTTTATAAGCTCATGAGATACAAAAAAGTTACAGTGAAGGCAAAGCACCAAATTTTTCATAAGGAGAGCAGTATCAAAATGGCATCAAATAAAGCCATACGCATACATGCATACTCATGCTCAAGTACACAGTATAGACAGTACACAGCTGCCAGCTGATCAGACTCCACAAGAATATTGAGACAATTCCAATTACTGAATGTGCAAAAAAAAACAAAAAAAACAAAGATGAATTCAGCAAAATAACACTCAATTATTTACATTTTAGTGAACGCAAGACCAAAAAAAAAAAAAATTGAAGGACACACTTATGCAAGGCTTCTGTGGGGAGAATGGCTATGAGGCTAAATTGTCCGAATCAGCATGTCTACATTTTTTGGCGTCCAAATTATCAATCGCTGACTAGTAAGGAAATAAGCTCCACAGACATCCACAAGACAGAACAAGTTCCATGAAGAAAAAAAATTGTTACACAGAGAGCACTACCAAACTGAAGAGTTTTTATCTATGCTATTTCCAATATGAAGAAAAAAAAAAGTTTTTCCAATTTTTTCTCTTTAAGAGTGTAAACAAGTTGCACAGACCAATATGAAAGTGTGCCAGTGCTGCAGTTGTACTCTGCATGAGCAAAAGAATAAGAAAAATAAAACATATCGGTTGATTTTCAGACACGAACTTTCCCTGAAAGAGGACTAAGACAGTGAGCCAAAGTTTTAATAACTACTATTTGGCAAAGATTACTGTCAAAACTAGTCAAGGGTAATGTCACTGTACCATATTTACATGATTACAGGATGACCTAGTTTATTTAAATGTGAAAATCTGGAGATGAGGGATCAAAGACATTACTGTGATCAGCAACTAAAGAAATGAGAAATCAGAAGCGCTATAGCGTGGCTACAATGTTATCGCTGCTTTAGAGCTCTACCCATAGCATACAGTTATTGTGTCTGCTGGTGCTGAAGGTTTTTTTTACTCTTGTGGAACCATATATACCGTATACACTCAAATAAAATTCCGCTTGAAAGTACCGTAACGAAATATGCATTTTAAGCCTGTCAATGGATGTGACCTTTCAATGGATATGACGAACTTAAACGGCCTCCGAATCCAAACACTCCTACGTCTTCAAGTCAACTGTTACATTCCGCGGTGTTTGGCGGCCCTTCAGCTGCGTGTAACCAGACGTTGCCGCGCATAGCTGTGTGCGAGAACAGGCATACTCTATATGCTGGTTCGCCTTCCTCAATAACATTGCCATCCCTCTACCCAAGCTTCTTTCTCTCTCACTGAAGCGTGCTGTGCAAGTGGGCGCAGCAGTGTTATTGTGCGCAGATGCCGACAGCTGGTTTACACCAGCCGTTGGACTTTGCGCACAATAACACGGTGACACGTTCCTTACTTTTCTGGCCGCCCTGGCAAGCCTGGCCTTTCACACACAAGCTTCTCTCCGGCCGCAGGTTGAAAAAGAGTCCAGCCTCATAAGCGTTAATCGCGTCGTGCAGTGCATAGTCCGAAATCAGCGGCGGCAGCATGTTCAGCCAGTCGCTGACCTGAGACTTGTCTACTTTCTTTGCTTCACCACAGACAACTTTGTAATCTAGTCCGTGCCTTTCTTTAAAACGGTGCAGCCATGCGCCAGAAGCTTGGAAATCATCGATACCAAGGGAAAGCGCAATGTTGTCCGCCTTTTCGCGCAGCACCTTGCCATCCACTTTGATGCCAGCTGCTGTCACTTCGCAAAACCACGTCAGCAGGATCTCTTCCAGCTTCACATGTGTAGCCGTCTTTGCTTGCTTGACATTAGCGCCGAATTGTTGGGCATTCCTCAAGACGATGTCTCGCTGCCCAACAATGTTGCAGAGCGTCGACAGCACTGGTGCAGCCGTTTACAAGCACGCAGGAAGCTCTCCCTTTTATGTCAGAGGCCAGTGATGTTTTCGTTTCACGGCGAACACTTTGTACTTATGAGAAAGGCATTCTCAAGTGCAAGCTAAAGGTGCACTGGAGGGCGATGTATTTCGTCACCCATTCCCTGGTGATGCGAGGCCAGTGATGTTTCGTTTCATGGCAAACACTTCGTACTTATGAGAAAGGCATTCTCGAGTGCAAGCTAAAGGCGCATTGGAGGGCGATGTATATCGTCACCCATTCTCTGGTGATGCACACTTTCCCTCAATATGACTGCTTTGTTTATGGCTATGCATTCACAAATGGAATTCTGTTTGTTTTATGTGCATGTATGCTTCGAATACTTATTGGTTCCTTACGGAGAGGATTTTGCAGCGTAAGCAGCTGTCTGCTCATTGCAACGGCCTATTTTGGTGGCAACATTTTCCGTCGCACTTATAGCAAAACAAAGAGAGAGTGAAAGACTGTTCTCCACGTACTGGAATGCAGGAATTCTCAGTGCCAGTCTTCTAGGCAAGTACTTTACCACAGAGCCACGCTGCATGTTTTCACTTTTACATTTATTGCCAGTTTTACAACACACCACAGGAGAATACAGAATTACAGTCGAGCCCACATATAACGGCCCCACTTAAAACGAACTTGGTCTTAAAACGAACGATACCCGCGTGACCATGGATATATATATTATTTCAATGGCACAAAATCACACTTACAACGAACGCCTTTGAACCCTGCCAATCGGTTACAGCGAACGGAGTCCGTGATCCGGCGACTGCGGAGACACCCCTTTCGACCACCTATCAGCCATCGGCGAGCCAAACGCTGACCCTGCCTCCGCAGGCTTCTCATTGTCGTTCTCCCCGACAGTTTTTTGTTACGCACCCCTCCATCCTTTGTCCCCCTGCTGCTCCGAGCACCCCGCATCGCCAGTGGGTGCGGGGTGCTCACTGACTTCGATATTTCGCAATTCGTTCCGAGTTCTCGCTCATTTTGCACTCCGTTCAGCATGCCCTGCACGCGTGCGAATTATCGAAGTCTGTGGGGCCGCACAAGTTCGACTTTTCACGATCCGTCCCGTGTGACAGCCGTTTTCACCCTTCCGCGAACATCCGGCGCCCCAATGAGATTCTCTGACTGCTGTGCGCGTAGGCCACTCTCCCAAGTACAGTGACTCTATCCCAAGGCCGTTCTCCTCTCTTCCCCCTTTATCGCAACTCCTCCAACTCATCCGCCTGTCTCCACGCCGGCTCGAATTCCGAAGTTTCTTTTTCTGGGTAGAAACGAGCTCAGACAGGGGCGCGTGGAATGGCTCAGAGCCATTCTACGCGTACTTGCTTGTGTGTCGCACGTGCGCGTCTTGCTCGTTGTTGGTGTGCGTGTGTGTCAGGATGGCGGACGGGAAGCCTTCCGCGCAAACAGATAGCACGAAGCGAAAAGCGCTGGACATTTCTACCAAACGAGTCATTCTAAACGAGCTAGCTCAAGGCGCTAAAAACTGCGAGTTGGTTAAGAAGTACGGCGTGTCCAAGTCAACGATATTGACGATTCTAAAGAACAAGGACAAGATAATCAGTGCCGATGCCAACTCGACGGACAGAAAGCGCCTGCGGAGGGCCACCTACGCGGACGTGGAGGAAGCGCTTCTGAAATGGTTCGTCGACGCGTGGGCTCGGAACATTCCGATAAGTGGTCCTATGATGTTGGCCAAAGCGAAAGACTTCGCATTTCTGTTGGATTTCCCGACTTCTACCCAGGAAATGGCTGGCTACATCGATTCAAGGTGCGTCATGGCATTGTTTTTAAATCGATTGTCGGTGAGGCGGCCTCGGCCAGCGACCAAGACGTTGCCTCGTGGCTTGACGCAAATCGAGACACTATTTTAAGCTATGTGGAGCGAGACGTTTATAACGCAGACGAAACTGCGTTATTCTACCAGATGCTGCCGGGAAAAACGCACGCCATGAAAGGCGACACATGTGCTGGTGGCAAGCACAGTAAAGTGCACGTCACAGCGCTTTTGTGCACTAACATGGATGGCAGTGACTGGCGCGTGCCCTTTGTAATCGGCAAGTTGAAGAAGCCGCGTTGCTTTCGGGGCTATGTGCCTCTGCGTTACAGGCATAGTGCTGAAGCGTGGATGACGCGTGATTTATTCGCAGAGTGGCTGAGCGAGTTGGACCGCGACATGCACAAGCAAGGCAGGCGTGTGCTGCTTGTGGTCGACAATTGCTCCGCGCATCACGTACAAGCCTCTCTGACGGCAGTGACCCTGCTTTTCCTGCCGCCCAACACAACGTCGAAAGTGCAACTGCTTGACTTGGGCATAATCTGCGCATTTAAGGCTTATTATAGGCGCCGTGTTGTGGAGCGCATGCTCATAGCTGTTGACCGGCCGGCAGCCAATCTGCCGCTTCGGGCGTCGCTGTACTCAGCTCTGGAGATGGGAAAGGCTTCGTGGGCAGAGGTAACGGCTACATGTGTGCAAAACTGTTTCCGCAAGGCCGGCTTCGCCAACGTCGGACCCGATGCCGACCCTGAAGCTTCCGAAGAGGACCACTCCGGCGGCGATTTGTGGTAGCGTGTTGTTGACTCCGACATGGGAGGGCGGGACATCTGCTGGGATGATTTCGTTACGGACGATGATGATGCCGACACCGCGGAACCGTGCACGGATGAGGGCATTGTCAATGAAGTGTGCGGCAAGAGCGACTTGGAGGAATCAGATGACGACGACGATGAAACGTTGGAGCCAGCGCCCACAAGCGTGCCTGTAGCAGTTGGCTACATAGATAGCCTCAGGCAACTTGTCTATGCCAAGGGCCTCGGCGAGGAGCATGCTGCCGCTTTAAATAAACTGGAGACCACCCTTATCACATCGGCACTCTTGAAGCAGACGTGCATCACGGACTTTACTGCGAAAAAATAAATTTTGGGTTTTCACTTGTACCTTTTTAAAAGCTGTTTTTTCATTTACAGTAAAACCTCGCTAATTCGAACTCGGATAATTCGAAATTTCGGTTAATTCGAAGAACTTCTGCGGTCCCGTGTTTTTCAATGCAAATTTTACCGGATTATATGAACAGCCCGCGGGGTTTCATCCGGATAATTCGTAATTCCCGCCGGCAGCAACGGACGTGAAACAGCCTTCCGGCGACGCTTATCTCGGAGGTCATAGTATAGTTGGAGTACCGGAAACCGGAAGTTTGCCCCCAAAGGGCGGAAAGTGCTCTTTGTTATCGATGATTGCCCGGCCCACGGGGACATCAGAGACCTGGAAGCCGTCAAGATCGTCTTCCTCCCTGCAAATACTACGGCCATATCACAGCCGATGGACCAAGGTGTGATCCTGCAAACGAGGAAGATTTACCGCCACCACCTGTTGAAGCGGGTTCTGCTTTGCTACGACAGTGGAAAGCAATACCACATCGATCTGCTTGGTGCGATCTGTTTAAATGCCTTTGCCTGGAAGGAGTTGGAGTCAAAGGTGATCAGGCGCTGTTTTGAACATGCCGGGTTCCACAAACAAGGTGGCGAAGATCTTGATGAAGATTACAGCTCGTCCGGCCTAGACGACGAGGGAGACTCGATGTGCGCCCGGATCACCGACTCCGGCGACGGCGAGGGACTAGGCTTCGTGGAGTATTCCAGTGTTGAAGCGGGGGTCCAAACATTGTACGCTGATGTACACGAGGACGTCGTCGACACTGGGCTAGACGGCGATGATGGTGACGATAACGAGCCCGCCCGCACGCCCGCTTTGGCTTCAGTTGTCGATGCCGTGAACACCTTCCGCAGCTTTGTCGAGTGCAGCGGTGGTGACAGTGAAATGCTGAGTATTGTGAGCAGGTTTGAGAACATGGCACTTGGGGCGGCGAACTACCGCAATAAGCAGTCCAATATCACCGATTATTTCAAATAGCCTTTTTCTCGCAAAGAAAATAAATGTGATTTCATCTTGTAGCGCTTGTTTGCTTTTTTTTCTTCATTTCGGTTAATTTGAAAATTCGCTTAATTCGAAGAATTTTCGCGGTCCGGCGGCCTTCGAATTATCGAGGTTTTACTGTATTACGAACTTCGGGATACAACGAACGGACCCCGCGTCACGCTCAGGTTCGTTATAAACGGGCTCGACTGTAATTGCAATACACAAAAGCAAGACACTGGTGTTACAAACATGACAACATTTAGTGTCAGAGGCTGACTATAGATGTCATTTCATTTTTTTCATGGTAATCAGGGGCTCTGCCCAAGCTACCCACAATGAACTACATTTATTTGTTTTGTGTTTAGAACAAATGGTGAACAATCAAGCGCACACCATACTCTACGATAGGAGCATGGTGCAACCCAACTTATGACTCGAACTTGGAATTAACAAGCCATAACTTCCAGAAAGCACATTATTCCAAGACTTCTATCTAGGTTGTAGTAGAATGGAGCCATCTGTGAGTGCCCTATATTGTGCGCGTTACTTGGCAATATTGCACTATATGGTGCTTCATCCTCAAAGTGTACTGTCAGATGCCCGAAAGCGCGCAGGTACAAAGGCATTTGTTTTTAATCGTCCTCTGCAAATGTACCAAAAGTGTACCCACTACCAACAGTGATAAAGCCATGTGACAGGTCAAACAGTGAGAACCCTATGGCAAACGGAAGTCACGCCTCTCTAAAAATATCCTTATACTGAGGCGCCTTGGGTAGAATTTTCACTAACTCACTTTGTACCACAGTCTTGAAACTCCGCTTGATGAAGCGCGACTCAAAGTGTTTCTCGTGCACAAGGTTTGCTTCATCAAATTCCTTGTCACCGTGTTCTATGTTGCGGACCCACTACTGCAACCTTTTCTATCTCTTTAGGTGCCCGAAACAGCGATACTCCGTTGTGCATGATCTGTAACCGCTGTCCCAGTTGGGCACGAAACAAGTACCATGGTACCATCACATTTCGCTCATTGCTGTCGAGGCATGTCAAGTTTTTCAACTTAACACACATCCAGAAAACGCAAAAACTTCTGTGAAATGAGCGTACAGGAGATATCGACGTTGAATGCAATGTTGCATTTTCAGTTGCAGTCCCCACTAAGAGAACATAATAAATGCACACAAAGCATACCAGGCACGATGAGGGCAGATGCTGCTTCTCCCACTGCTCCGACTGATTACACTGCCCCCTTAGCATGCATGAACCGCACCGACACGGCCTTGCATGGAGACGGGGTGAAGACAGCAGACAAGCAAATATTCTAGGGACCATATTCCTACTGCATATGGCTTGGTCGGCTCTTGTGGGAAGGAGTGTCAACCACTGACAAAAGAGCCATTCTTCCAATCAGCAACAGCACCCATGATGGCAAATGTAGTGATTTGTTTGGTAACGCTAAGGTGAAGGCCTTCATTTTATTTTTGAAGTAGAAATCTATTACATGTTTTTATTGATAGGCACATGCTACTGTAGTGTGCTTCATTGTATTGTGTTTCATTGCAGTGAGTGTTCAAGGCCTGAAAAGCGTTTAGCACTTATCCACAACAGCATTTACCAAGGCTGCCATTTTCCATGGCAAAAAAAGAAAGAAAGCTATACAGAGGGATGCAAGTTCAGAATTTGAGCACACCCTGTCTGATTGTACTTTTCTGTGTCTAAATAGACAACACGTCGATGGCCAGAATACGCAAATGTAGCCACATGTTAATGTGCACACAGCACCATTCACTGGCCACTCACAAAATCAATTTTTTTTTGGCATGTTAAATCCGTGAGGAGTTAAATTATTCATTATTTACAGTAATCAATGCTTTGTCTGCTTTGTCCATCAGCTCTGTATATTGCCATACTCTAATGTGCAAGCTTGATTTCCTCTCCTTGAGTACATCAAGTGTACGCACACCTTATAACAGCAACCACCTTGTAGTCAAATAGGTATAAAATGGGTGCATAATGCAAAGGGCGTGAAGCCAACATGGACAGCTCACAACACCGCCAAACATTTCCCACACTATCACCACATAGGACGCAAACAGCAACAAACTTACGAGGCAAGCTGCCATCAATCTTCTTATGAGTGAGCAGGGTAACTTTCTGAGCATGAGGTGGTGGTGTGGGGACTGGTGAGAGGCTCTGCTGGGAGTCAGTTGGTGATGAGAGTGAGGAGACTCGCCTTCCAGGTGGGCTGTCCAAGGAGCCCAGGGACCCAGAGCTCTCAGTGTGCCCTGTCACAACACAAAGTTATGCAAGTTGCTGAAACGTCTGGCTTAAAGGGGTACAAACACATCCGAAAATTTTACGGAAATGCTGAAAATGAATCCTCAATGCGCGACTACACTGAAAAGAAGTAGTCACTTTGCTCATTTTTCAGCAGATGGCATAATTTTTGGCGTTTTTGTGACCGTGTGCCATGCTGCCCGAAGCGTGCCGATGCCACCATTACGAAAATGGAGTCGAGTTCTGGTGCCTCTATCAGCGATGAGTACACGTCTGAAAACGAGGACCACTCCAAAGTGACAAGAAATATAGCCGCTTACGCGTCAATATAGCCTTCCGCGTCAAGCAGGCGGCTGTGGACATGCCGGTCAGTCGGCCCGGGCCAGCAACATGGTAAGCTTTTTCTCTAACAAACTTAACGTGCAGCGGCGGCAGCTCGTAAAGTGATGTTACGTATGAAGTAAAATGCCTAGTTTCGTGAGCTACGTTGAGGCAGAGAGAGCTCTTACGGCTGAATCATAGGTAGCATCGTAGCTCGTCGCTTTGCGTTTACCTACGCAGTCGGCTTTCGACTGCTGCGCAGTTCGTTTTTGCGCGACGAGGCACGGCATGTGTGGAATTTCTCAGCTGCTTCATGGCCCTGTGTTTACAGCTATTGTCACATTCACGCAATTAGAAGCCATTTACTGGCTGAATTCGTGATTGGTAGCTTTGTGAATTAAATATTATTATTATTATTATTATTATTATTATTATTATTATATGGGCGGGCACGCTAGCGACCCATCGACCAGACCACTTAGCTACATCGAATCTGTGGCCATGGGCAAAGACTGGCTGTGGCCTTTACTAGGGAAATGCTACGCAAAGATTGAGTTCATGAAACCCGACGCATGATCATGCAGAGACCTATGAAAGCCTGTCATTTTTTGCTTCAAGTTGAAAAGCAATGGGTGAAACAACAATGTAGATAAATGCGCTGCGCATTTTAGACCACCACCCATGCATGCTATAGTGTGGGGTTCATTCACTGGTTGTGTCTTTTATATTTTATTATATGTTATCAATTAAAACAGCGCTGATATGCTTTCATTGGATCTCAGACGCAGTGAAAGTGTACACAATATGACAACTTTGTTTTGTGACAAAAGCATGCATTCGCAGTGTGAACAATTTGTGTCACAACCCGAGAATATGTGTTCTTGCACAGCCAATAAAAGGGTAATTTCTCTTCTTTCATCAGGTCCTCCTGTGGTCACCGCTGCGATGACATGCCTACAGAGAGAGAGAGGGTCTGTTGCACAGAGCAACAAAAGGTGGTGAGCACAGCTGAGCGGCATGCCAAGGCTTTTCAGCACAGCCGGGCTGGTCACATAATCGTCGTCGACTAAGTGGTCCGCGCGAACGACGGGGACAATGTGTCAGACGGACCATATGCAAAAAACGCCAACAGGGATAAACAAGCGCATCGCATCACCACCACCGGAAACACTGCGACGACTGCAGCCGACCTCGGCCGCGCGCGCGGTTGTGATGACATCAAAATTCAGCTTCTGCCGGTGGCCGCTTAGAGGCAAGGCACAATTGAAAATCGCAATAAAAAAGACATTTCTCGTTCTTTTTTTCAAAGCAGCTTGTTGTATTCGTCATTCCCAACAGACCAACTTTTGTTCTGATGCAAAAAAACACCCGCCAACTTTTGTGTCTGTATCCCTTTTAAAAATGCAGTTTAATCTTGCTGCAATGGAACTGGCAGTTACATGCTCCTGCTTCTGAAGTGGCATTTGCCTAATCTCGGTGCATACTATTGCATTCCTGGCACTTATGGTGTCCTGCTTCTTGTGCATTTTTTCAACAATTCGTTGAGATGTGTATCAACAGAATAAATAAAATGAAAGTGAATTATACAGTTTTGAAATCTCAAAATGCATTTCTGTAATGTAACTTAATTTCCTGCCTTGGCCAGTTTGTAATAAATGAGAATTCAAATACATAAATTGTAGACGCTTGCTATAGAGCAGTGGTCCACAGACATGAATGCATTGGGGAGTCCTTGTGGACTGGTGGAAGTGATAGGGGACTTCTTGCAGTGATGGAAGGGAGGGGGAAAAGGGGGGTGCAGGGGCTATAACATAGCACAACATACAGTGGGAAATAGGCAGTACCAGAGAAGAACCGAGGCAATATTGTGCCAATTGTTGCCATGGTTCTGGAATGAGGTTCTGCAACTGGCACTAGTAGGGGTGTGCAAATACCAAATTTTTAATTACAAAGTAAATTCGAATAATGAAAACCAAGTGTGAATTGCAGAATATTTTCAAATTTTTCTAATATGAATGCTACTTTCAGCTTTTGCAAAAATTTTCATTGACCAGAGACAAAAAGTTTGACAATACCACACTTGTAGTCATTCAATGTCATAGAGCAAGGATAGCTCCTATTTATGCTTAAAGAGCGGTGACATCAAAGTGCATGCCACAATCCACAATTTTGCCAGACGCTGAAAATAGCCACTCACTAGACACACTAGTGCCTATGCTTCTTGCTACTGGAGTACTGCAGTCTGCGACAACTTGTTGCCACTCCCCACTTTTACTGCACTTCATCACATGACGATACTCCAGCAAAGCTAGCTTCACCGCGATACATTAGCGTCATGCAGCGAAGTTGTACTGCTGAAAAGTTGGCTTTGCCGTGGCAGAGTAGTGCCATGCGGTGAGGTGTACTAAGAGTGTAAAGGGGTCACAAGCTGTCAAGGGACACAGTGCATTTTGTCCCTCAATTACACATGTGTGCATACGCCATATAATTATGAGTAACAATATGATCACCAACATCTAAACATTTTACTAGCAGTCATAACAGCTGTCTATAACGCTTGCTCTGCTTACCACTGTGGCAGACATCTCCTTTAAGCGTAACGGTACGGTTCGAAAGCAACTCGTAGAAAAGCACCGTTTCATCAGCGTTGTACACATCCGACGCTTTGAAGCACTCCAGAATACCTGGTAGCTTGTGTTGGATCCATGAGTTGGCGCCCTCACTATACACACAGGAGGACTCACCACTGATCACTTTGCTGACGATCTCGTAACTCCGTTTAAAACCTTCGAGCCATCCGTTACTGCCTTTTAAATCATCGCAGCCCAGGATGCAAGCATAATCCCTTGCTTTTTGCTGCAAAAGAGTGCCCGCATGTCCATAAACCATGTGAACAAAGCTTTGTCGATGTTGGTGTATGTTGATGACTTCAACTTCTTCTTGCTGTCCATGCCACGCTCCACAGCGCAGCAAATCGCATCTTTCACGTTTAAAATTGTGGACAAAGAACTAGCTGGGATGCAAAATTTGGCAGCTACATCCTTCTTTTTTCCGCCTCCAGAGACAGCGTCCAAGATGGCCATTTAGTCCTCAAGAGTCAATATCTTACGTTTCTTCGTCAAAGCACTCATCGTGAGAATGTCACACCAGGTACTGGATGCGTGGATGCGTGTCGGTTTGCACAAGTGCAAGGCGTCGGAAACGAAGAGCGAGTGACACGATGGCATCGTAGCGAAGAAAACCAACAAAGACACGGAGAATGCCGAAAGCCACTGTGCCAAAGCGCTGCCGGCACTGCTGCAGTTCCCCCTATTTCTTTTTCTTTCTTTTTTTTTTTTAAAGTAGTATCACCTAGTGTCAGGTTAGCAAAATGAAGCACAGAGACTTGTGCAGTAACCAAAGAGCGGCACTGATAGCGCGTTGAAAAGAACAAAAACTCGCTTTTTTCTCTTTCTCTCTTAACCAAGCGTGGCTTAGCAACATCAACTGGAAAAGGAGGGTGCCAGCTTGGTGGGCTAGGCCAGCTGCAGCAAGCGGCGGGATCAGGTTTGAAGTCATGCCGGAGCGGCAAGATCGCCTGGTTGAGGGGTGCAGGCTCACCTCGTGCACACTAGCACACACGTACACGTTCGCTCGCTCTCGCTTCGTAGTCGCCATACCTTCGAGCGCACCAAGTGCGACGCCATCACTTTGCATTCTGGTTGCTGCTTGCACAAATGTGACAAGATTTCAGGCAAAATATCTGGGTTGTCAGTGGAGAAAATTCGTTATTTCGAGGGGGTCTCCTGGTGCCACTTTGTTACACAAGGTTGCAAATACATGTGCGTCTATGGAGTAACAACAGGAAGCAGAAAAACTTCGTTATATTCAGGAATTCATTATATGGAGGTTTGTTATAAGCAGGTTTAATTGTACTTGCCTATTACATATGCTGTTTGGTGGTGGGAATGTTATTCTTTTGAACACACTGCTTTTGCATACATAAAGAGATAGTTTGTAGACATATCACTTGGTCACTTTAAGCATATTTTGTTTAATGAATAAGGGAACAATTGGTAGTAAGTAGCCTTGGGTGTCCACTGAGATTTTTGAAGATTCTTAACACCTTCTTTTGCAGCTGTTCTATTGTTTTATACTTGGTGGTTGCTGTTGTACCCAGACTAAGGCACATTTGCCTACTTCAGTCGTGAGCTTATTGATACACACGTTAGACAGTGTTTCCTCAAACCAAACACCTAAAAATTTTTCTGATGAAACACTCTGAAGAAGCATTTCTTGGAAATTCAAATAAACAGAGTGCATATTTTATTATGGGAGGGGGCATTTCAAACAGCATATGTAACTTTCAAACTGAATAATAAACTATTCCCAATTGCTTATTAGAAATTACAAATATTCAACACAACTAAAGGTTAGTCAAGTGCAAACTTAGTAAGCTGGCCTTGACAACAACAACAACAAAGAAAGAACATTTTTCTTGTTTTTGTGGGTTTCACGGACATTTCTTGTAAGCTTGACAGCGCTCATCTGCTGATCCGCCGTCATCTACGGCAGCACCCAGACCAGCATGTTGCAAGCAGATTGTTCCTCCCCGTTTTTGTGGTTATGGCTTGCCTTGCTGTGCAAGGGCACTGTTGTGTAAGTTGAGGGTTGGCTCTGTGCTGGTGCACGAACGCAATTTTAGAGCATCCTTCATACACTACACAGGGTAAATCACTAAGAAGTGCGGACAGACATCTTGGACTACAGTGCACAACCCTTGCCAATTACCTGTTCCCAAAGGCGAGTTCTGCTTGACGAGACCAGGCCCATTGAGTGCTACGAACGTTTCTGGACACTAATAAATTGGCTTCTCATTTATAGACATATTTTGTTTCTTGCTGCCCTTTTCACAGAGAGAAAAAGGAATTTCAACTACAAGATAGAAAACCCTAACCGGATTGGGCTGGCTTAAATCAGAATGCAACCCTTGATTCTAACAAGGCCAGCTTAAAAACAGGGATCCACTAAATGGCATCATTTACTGTCATCAATGAATTCAAGGGTACCACTAAATTTTCCAGGGTTTTCAAGACCTTGAAGATGACATCTTCAAGTTCAAGGGTTCCAAACAGATCGGCAAGACGAGGATGCCACCAGGGCTCAAAGGCTCCTGGCTGTCACCTAGGAGAAGACTCTTATAATCCCTCATAACTTTTCCTATTGAAATGAAGTTTTTCCTCCTCCTCGTCCTTTAAGGTTTTCATGACCCTGTGGAAACCTGGTAAATGTATCTGTGATACTACCAAGACTAGCTCAGTAAAAGCAACTCACCCCTGTTTTGCCACTGCAGAACAGCTGACTTAAAGTCGTCACCAAGCTGCTGGGACAGAGGTCTAGTAGGTGAAGAGTCAGATGCATTGCTTGTGTCAGATAAATGAGATGAGCTGAAATAAAAGATATCTGGTTAAAGCTTTGGTCAATGACATATTACCATATATTTGCCATATTACTTCATACTGTAAGCTCACTGATAACATTTTGTATAATTTCACAGAGCCATTATGCATAATTGGAAAACAAAAAAATGACCTAGTGTAGTTACACTCCTTTTATTCGTTTTCTATATAACCACAAAACACGATAACTCAGCACCAGTGATTGGTACATCACCAAATATGAATATATTACAGTCGAACCTCGTTAATTCGAACTCCGACGGGACAGGAAATCTGTTCGAATTAACTGGAGTTTGAAATAGCGAGGGTCTCTTTGATTGGCGGTACTAGCGCACAATATCAACATTAGAAACATGTGCGCTATTCACTGTGACTCCCGCGCTGCCGCCACCGGTCTCGTCTTGCAGCGTGCTTGCGGGCCAGCGGAGATACCACTGTGCATGTGCGGCATAGCTCAGTGGCACGGCCGCAACGGCTTCGCTTGCCGGTGGCCCGTTTCCGCTGAGCTACCTTATTTACTCACGTAATTTGCACACTTTCTTTTTTTTTTCGATTTTAGAGCTCCAAAAACGGGGTGCGCAAATTACGCGAAGACTTCGCGAACAGATTCGAAATAATGTGTAATATAATGTAACACGCGCGGTATATGGTAACTCTTTTGGGTGCGATCTCGCGTAACACTACAAAATGCTGGTGTAAGAGAGTATGGCTGCTACATGGGCACTTTTCACAGTCCCTTCGCGTTGAGAGCGTAGAACATAGAAGGGTTTACGAGCCGCCCAATGATGGCTGCCGAGATAGCGCGCGCGCCAGCACCCATGCGATTGCTCAGCAGCCGAGTGTCACCCCCCCCCCCCCCCTCCCCCTTAGCGTCTTTTCATGCTCGTTAAAGACGGGCGGGGCGTTTCTTCTCCGCTTCGACAGCAGGCGTCCCGATCGGGGTGATGTTATCGCGTGTGCCCTCCGAGCGACGGAGATGGGCCGGGCTCATTTGATCTCTGCCATTTTCGTTGCCCCCACTCGCGTGCTTTTATTCTAGCGACCATACTTTGGGCTCTGGGGGCTTCCGGAGAAAAGAATCAGAAAAAGGGTTGTCGCACTTACAGCCCCATTTGCGTATGACTGCGCTCGCCTGCGCAGCGAGGGGCGCGGCCGCGCGGCTGTCCAAAGTCTGGCCATGCAAGCGCGCAGGCGAGCTGGCTCGGGCGGCGCGCTCAATTTTGGTGATTGGCTTGGGATTTCACGAAATGTAGTCTTAGCGGATGGGCAATCTTGTTCGAATTAACTGTGGTGCATGTTTCAGGTTCAAATTAAAGAGAGCTTTTCCCCATTCAAATACATGTAACTTTGCCGGGACCAACGGGCCAGTTCGAATTATCTGTTGGTTCGAATTATGAGACTTCGAATTAACGAGGTTCGACTGTATATGCTTTCCAGCCATTAGACCCCAGGTACAAAACAGAAGTCGTGAGACAAGCATGATCGAGAGTAGTAATGGCCCATTACAGCTGCTTTTCCACAGTACTCACCCACCCTTGCAATGAGAAAATATAGGCAAAATGGTGGTGAGAAAATACCAGTCAGATGGTTAGAGAGTTTGAAGATTGCAAAAAATAAATATGCGTAGAAAACAATTTGTTTCAACATCAGCAATGCCTTATCTATGCTGTATCAAACAATTTAGCCGAAACTATGCTGCAAGTGCAACCAAAAAAAAAATCAATTTGCTAGGCTCAACAGAGCGCAGGGAATCACTTTTAGGCTCCTACAGACGGATACGTATCTCTGCCCGCGTACGTATCGCAGGATAGCACCAGACTTTCCAGAAGAGTGTCCTCGTTGTGGCCTCGAGAGTTGCTCGCTAACACACATGCTCTGGCAGTGCCCCGCGAATGTAGGGACTGATTTTTGTGACGAGGACACGTGGCGGCGGAGCTTACACAGCCCAGACCTGGGTCTGCAACTGCTGGCTGTCTGGAGGGCCCGGGCCATTGCGGAGGATACTCATCTTCCGGTGCCGACCTGGGTGGAGCCACCGACTGGTTGAGGGGGTCCAAGGACCTCCTTAAACTAGTCCCTCTGGTCTCACAATAAAGTTCTTTGTATGTATGTATGTGTCAGCATGAGTGACAGGACAGGAGCTTAAAACTGCACAAACACAACAATGCTCTTCAACGTCCCATCTTTTCTAATGCTGAGCACTGCCACCTTGATTCAGCTCAAAGAGCAAAGTTTAGCGCCCAATGACAGTGCGATAAAGTTGTCGCATTTATGAGTTCAGCAATAAGACACCGCTTGCTCTTTGCACTCAAAAATGAATCTGTGGCTTTGAAACTCAGAACTACACACAAGCTTCGTAAAATTTGAGGCCACTCATGACATTCAAAACTAATCTAAACTAACAAGACACAAAGGCAGCAACGCTGAAAATGCACTTCAGCCACAGTTTCAATCAAATGCATGCGCTGTCATGCTGAGTTCAACAGACAACAGTTGTCCTCCCAGAAAATGCAAGTACTCATATGAAAAACATACAAAACTTTTGCTTAGTCAGCCTGCTTATTTGACCACAACTATTATACAATACGGCAATAGCAAAAAGCACATCAATTTAAACACCACTCTTTATTTAAGTCGGCTATAGGCCCAATAGCAGCAATCATCTAAATGATCAAAAACAGCAGCTTCAAAGAAAGTAAGGCTCCACTTGTGAACTCTGCATGCTGCGCATGACTACAAAACTTGGATGAAAACTTTGACAACCTCTTTACAGCAGTGTTTGCTATCCACAGCAGTGTTTGGTCTCTCTTGCAAGCTTGGCCATACATGCTGTATCTGTGACTGCTGTTGTTTGTTGTTTTGTGGGATTTAACGTCCCAAAACCAGTTCCGATTATGAGAGACGCCGTAGTGGAGGGCTCTGGAAATTTCGACCACCTGGGGTTCTTTAACGTGCACTTACATCGCACAGCACACGGGCCTCAACATTTCGCCTCCATTGAAATGCAGCCGCTGCGGCCGGGATTCGATCCCGCGACCCTCGGATCTGCAGCCGAGTACCTTAGCCACTAGACCACCGTGGCAGGACACATTACTTTGTTATATCCGATATTTCGTTATAACCATTATTGCCTTTAGCTGCAATAGTTGCTATTCGGGTGCGAAAACTTTAACGTATGTGCAAGTAAGACGATGGCACTGTGACCCATGGTAATGCTACATAGAGCTAGTGCGTGATGAAGTGCATGCTGCCCCCGTCCATGTTACTGCGAAACCGGATAGACCGTGACACTGTCGAATACTAGTCAACAGCAAAAATGTGCTCGTCGTGAATGCAAGTAGCTCGCGGCGGGCTACCAAGAGCACCGTCTTCGCCGCTACAACGCACACAATGTGTCGGCAAACGAATGTTGCCACGCCAGTTTGGCTTAGCCAGAGTGCGATCCCCAAGTTTGCTACATTGCTGAGGCACTCTCGGAGGCCACACCCATGCTCATCAGAACAAGAGAAGTGGATGCACCAATTCTTTCTGACCACCGCATGTAAGCAACAGCGCACCATCGTGTTCGTCCCCCATATCTACTTCCGGCCGTCTAAATGCGCAGTTAACACGACCTCCGAAATTGAAATAATGCAATCTCTGAGACCATGCTTTTACATCTAGCTGCTGCAATATAAAAGAAAAAAGCGGGGATGGCGGGCGATGACTACAGTAGGAAGGCGGCAGTACATATTGGTGTACGCCACTCCTTACACGCGGCTACATGCGACAAAGTGCAGCAGTTTCATCGGGCCGCGGGATTTTTGAATCAGCGAGGCGAACGGTTCCCAAACACAGCGGGAGACTTTCAAGGCGCAAATGCGTGCCGATTTTCAATTTTGGAGACAATTTTAGTTCGTTATATCCATTGGAAAGCTAATTTTACTTCGTTAAAATGGGGTTTCTAATGAATGTATTGTGGGCATTTATTAGGATCACCTTTGTTGTCTGTACATGACCATAATCACGTCAGGTTCACATGGGGTTCTTCATCATCGCTTGTGGGCCTGACTCTGGATTGCGAGCTGTACTTTGGGCATGGTCAGTTCACCTGTACCTTGGAGACTAATAAACATCGGACAAACCAGGACGTTACAGTATGTCTATGGGGATTTCAAAGGAAATTTTATTGATTTCCTTACATCCATTATTTCATTATATCCCATTATGTTATAACAAGGCTCGAGTGTACTTAGCAAAAACCTAAAAGAAGTCAGGACCAGGTAGGTGCCAACCAGCTCTGCTCTGTCTAGCCTTGCGCCATTAATGCAAGCTATGCCGAGCTCTTTCCTGCATAATGTGAACCATCATGGTGCGCGGCTTAGTAGCGTGCAGTGAAGTGCTGATGCGCATGACCTGTAGGAATGCACTGAGAAATGCGCACTTTTACCACTTTTACACCATTTACAGCACTGTGCAGAGAACGTTAGCACGGTTCTTTCAGGTTAATTACAGGAGCGCAGTGTGCATTACGACGGTGCTACGTCACAAGCACTGCCTCCGAACTGGTTGTCATGACAGGGTTGCAGCACATTCGTTGCTATGCCCACATACAGCATAGCAACGCTGCATTTTTGTAAAAATCGGAATCGTTAGTTCACTACTCTCTGCCTTTGTTGCATCATATACTGTATTTACTTGAATCTAGGCTGATGTTTTTGGTTTTTCTTTTATTTTTCTCGAAAAAGAAAAGAAGAAAGCTGTGTGGAAGTGGGGGGTCGGCTTAGATTCAAGTACCAAGGTTTGACCGCAGCCGCCACATATGTAAAAGCCTGGCCGTGTTAGCGGCATGACAGCTCACCATGCGCACCCAAGGCTCATTTTTGTGACATTCTATGGTAGCTACATGGTCATGTGGTTGCTCAGGCACAGCGGCGGAGGAGTGGTCCCAACTGCTACACAAGCGAACAACATTGTCTGCTTCATATTGTCCATTGTTCTGAAATCTTGCAGTCCCACGTTCATGCAGCGAGGGTCGTCGAGCCGGTGAACTTTAACGCTGGCAAGAGCGAATTGCGTCACATAATTATAACGCTGACGATTGCCATGCATTTTGACATTGCGTCCTCTCTTCTTCTCGCATGGCATGGTGGCACAAGCGCGCAGCTGGCAGTTTTCTGGAAGCCATCGTTTAATGTAATTGTGTTGGTAGTTTTGGAAGTGTCACACCTTAACACATGCTCATAAAGTGCCTGTGCCACCTGTGCTTGAGAAGCAATACTACCAACCAAGCGGTGCAACTACAGCATGGCCTTTAACAGAAAGGTTGTTTAGCACGCAGAGGAATCTTAGAACCTGCAAGCGCAGCAAGAGTTCGGCATTTACGAAAAGCATGTACAACGATGGTGCAAACAAAGGATCAAACTGCTTACACAAGGACCAGGGGCCGCATTGCGCAAGCAGTCACTTCTAGTCCTCTGCTCCTACCGCGGCCATCTAACTGACAGCGTGAGGACCATGCTTTCTCGTGCTGGGACAGACATCACCATAATCCCTGGTGGCATGACTAACAAACTCAAACTGCTTGACGTCGCAATTAATAAGCCCTTCAAAGATAGCCTTTGGAAGCATTATACCAACTAGCTTACATCGGAAGAACATCCCCTCACCCCAACCGGGCGCATCAAGCGTGCTTTGCTCAGCCAATTGGTGAAATGGATCACTGTGGCGTAGAACAAAATTCAAGACGAAACAATTTCAGTTCAAGTACAACGAACCAACTCGCCCAATCTTCAACACTTGTAGCTTTCACAAAGTGTTGCATTTCGAAGATGGGTGGAAGTGAGGATGAAGCTCTCTGGGGTGAACTCAGCAGCAAAAGACAGTTTTAGCTGACCGATTCTACGGCCCAGTCCCGTTCCGTTCACGCTCCACCTTACCAGAGTGACAATGTGCCGAACAAGTTTTAGCCGAACATTTCACCGGTCTGGTTAGGCAGAGAGCAACTTTTTCAACTGCCGCACCCTATGAAACACGAGACTACGTTTTGGATCAAAATAAACAACGGTACATGTTTTGCATGAATACAAAGAATCCTATTTTAAAACAATGTTGATTATTTATTCTGGTACTTCAACCACGTCTGACACACCTCAAGGTTAGTATTAATTCTTTTCTGTGCCCCAGAACTTTACTTTCTCATCACCATGCAGCGTTGCGACAAGCCATCTGCAACAACGCCAACTCCTTAATACAGGGGTCACGTCACATGGGCATTCTTAATTGCGATCAGCATCCATCCGGATTGGATTTCTCGCGATTCACATGGTCGCTGCTACACGTCTAAACTATTTCGGATCGTGTTTAACGTTGACGTCAGCCAAATCGCCGTATGATGCCTGATCGCAGGTCGCAGATCGCGCTCATTTTGATCTCGATCGTGTCCGATCACGAATGTGGTCATGTAGTCGCGCGTAATCTGGAAAGAGGCTAATCTGAATAATTGGTGAATGCGATTAAACGTGCCCATGTGATGCCGATACTGCATACCTGCAGCTTACTGGTGCACCCCGACACACCAAGGCGTGCACGAGAAGGCGGCCCCTTTTGCAAAACATGCTCTCACATGTGCGTGTTTTCAATGCGTTGGTGGCAGTCACCCCGCTCAAAAGGCAGAAGTCCTCACAAATCCTCATGTGCTGTCGGAACTTGCGAACAGGTCAAACAGCCACTGTGTCTATGAAGCACATAGGACTCGCGACCCAGGAGGCAGCCATCTTGTTTTTTTACGTTCGCTACGGTCGCAAACTCCGTTCAGCTTCAACTTTACCGGAGCGGAGGCGACGTTCCAGTTCCACAGTCCCATCTGAGCGTCCTGCGCATGCGCACTAGCTGGCTGTCTGGAGTGGGAGGTGAAAACCGGTCCGCTAAAACTGTATAAAGAAGACAGCCATGTTGCGGACGATGACGCCAATGAATAAACGTTACATGTACATGCCTATGGAGTGTGCCCATGGGTTTTCTGCTGATGTAACGGCGTTTTTTTTTCTTTTTTTTTTTCATTCAGCCTGCAATCGAGGGTGGCCTAGATTAAAGTAAATATGGTATATGTCTCCGACCACATTGCAGGTTGTAGAGCGCAGTTACCGTATTCATTCGAACCTAACTCATACCTGTGTTCTGAAAAAACAAGCTTGGAAGCTGCGTGCACATTAGAAATGAGTACGAAACTGAAATCACGTTCATGGCATTAGTAAGAACCTCCCGTCAGATCGCTTATGTACAGTGTCACTGCCATCGCAAAAGGTGACGGAGGACATATCCGTGAGTTTGCAGTGGTTCGTTTCAGGCTTGCCTGCGGCATACGTGTATTGTATCTGTTCTCAATTAATGGAACACTTTAGTGGAGCAGTAAGTCAATTTATACTGATACAGTGTTCTTTAACAATGGATTCTATATTACAAAAAAAAAAAAAATAAGGTCGGAGTTCAATGTTCTCAATATTGCGCCGAAACATGAGAACCTCAACACAAGCATGACGCCACGGATTTCAAACTCAATTTTCATATTTTCGCCATATAGGCTTAATGCCACGTCATAAAACTCCGTACGTTAATTCTCTGGCCACCTATGAATACAAGGGAATTCATCTTTTACCAGTTAACCCATTCGCTTCCGCGGCTTCGGCACCCGTTCCCATGAGCTGTACCGCACCTTTTTTACCACCATGGACTGGCATGTATGGCGTCGTATAGAAACCTGCATAATTCAGGTTATTACGTTCTGATTTCAACACTTTTTGTTTTATTTTGTTTGGGAATGTCTCCTGGAAGCACTGCACTCAATTGCCTTGCGAACGTTGAAGGTTTTGAAGCAGACGGGCTTGGTATATATATACACACACTGCTTTCACAATCACTGCTGCTCTCATCGTTGCTCTCATCCCCGCTACTTCCTTGGTCTGAGATATGTTCAGGATTTATCAGTATAGTGATCACTTTCAAAGACAAGTTCGAGAATCTCCTCAGACGTGAGACCATTTTTCTTTTGCGAAGCTACACTTCAAGAGCAGCGGACGACTTCACAGTGGAAGCGGAGCCGGCAACATTAATTTTTTTTTCAAACAACCGCGTTCAAAAACAATAGACAACTATGTCCATCTGGTGCAAAAAAAGAAGAAACCATCCGACAAGAGTGTTGAGAAACGCGCCTTCTACCTGGATCTTCTACAAACAATGCTTTACCCGTAGGCTGGCGAATCACCGGCTTATCGCACTTTGACCTTGGCAGAGGTGGCCGGCGGTTCGCCGGCTTTGGAAGCGAACGGGTTAATTATTATGTGAGTCCAACCAGGTGCCTTCAAAATTTACGTCACAGAGAGTTCGTACGGGAACTACAAGGCGGCGTTGCCACCTGTATTACCTTCTTGCAAGTTTTCTCACATACCGAGCGCTTCCTTGTGGAAAAAGTGGTGCTTTTGATGTTGTGAAGCAGCAATTTACTCATACGAGAAAAATTGCTTTCTTCTTTGGTGTCCCTTTAAGTTCACATGGTAATACGCTGCTTTTATTTTCAACCTCTTATCCAAATAAGGATATTTTGCATGTTAAAGATAGCTGAATCACATCTCCTTCGTGTGCCCGAGGCCTGTGACAGCAAGTAATGCAATTAGTGATTTGGAAAATTGCTGCAGGCCGCAACTAGGAAAATAAGCGAACTTCGAAGATAAGCTCGCAGCCCACTAACAATGCATTCAGGTGCATAATTATTGTGACTGCTTGAAAATCGGTTACATGTTAGACTTGGGGAAATACAGTAACTCTTGCATAATAAAAGGACTCGCCACAGTAGGCATACTACACGCCAAGCGATATGTGCCGCTCTATGCTCATATGAAGCCTAAGTTGTGGACTTGTCCCAACTACAATTTATTAAACTTGCTGTCGGCAACAAAGCTCTAAATAGCCCACAACAAGGCTCACCAAAACAAACTAACAAAATATCTAAAGTAATGTCTCGCTTTTCAGTAGTGTCCTCCTTCTACTGTCTTACTCCAAAACAATAAAATTCTGAAAACAGCGAATTTTTGTATTTTCCCCACGAATTTCATTATTACAGCTTCAGCTGTATTGAGGACACTATTATACAGTCGCTGACCAATAATTCAAACATGCTTGGTAGTTCAGACAGCTTTGCGGCGCTGCCATTGTTTTAATAGACTTAGCGTGTAAAGACAACTCGCATTTCAAACAGTTTCTAGCTGTACGTTCAATCATTTGGACTCAGTTTGTAGCTGTTGTGCATGCTAAATTGGCTGCCATTATCTTCTTTGGAACCTTGATAAGACATCAAGTATGGCCTCAAAGACCAGTAACAAAAATGTGATTCTGAGGGCTAGTTTCAGCCATGTCCTCATTAATTTTGGCAGAGAGTCGCATTGTTATTGCAATCACAACATCCTGTTCCATCACCTCATGTGGGATTCACCATGTCTGCGATTGCTGCTAGCAATTCAGTGTTCCATCATTCAGTGCTTGCTTGTTTAGTCAGCATTTCAATACGTCTTCCTCATGACGTAAGACCACAGGCCATGTCTAGTGGCATGAGCGCTGGCCTCGCAGTCCATGCCTAAAAATATTTCAACAATGACAAAATGAGACAAGTATGTACAGTGCTCAGCCAATGAAATGCAATATGCAGCATGTACGGATGTGAATGATCTCTGCATCGTTGCCTTATGCTGGGGACACTGAGCTGGTTCTTTTAGGTACTCAATGAAAGCGAGAGGCTTTTTGAAGTACGGCGAGTCAGTATGGTCCATTTGCGATACCACACTATAGATGCTTCCAGCGGCACTCTCGGACCAGCGAGCCAGGACATGTTTGTCATCTGCTAGTGCGCAGGAGAGAGGTCGCCAGAACACGCCCCCCTTCTTTTGGCTATATGTGGCCGCGGAGCCGCCCGTACGCATTGCACGTGCTTGCACAGTGCGCACACTGTTTCTCGCTCACTAGTGCTCTTTAAGCTCTTTAAGTACAGTCTATGCTCTTAAATGCTCTTTAAGTACAGTCTATTGAAAGGCATCACTGCATTGCATATACTTGAACCTAAAATGAAAAAAAAAAAAAAAAATTCTGCACGTAAACAACTGTGCAGCACGTGCACAACTTTGCCCAAAAGGGGTGAGGCTGCAACATTCATTTGTCGCACCGATTTCTGGCCGATGCGGACTTGAAAAGACAGTGGATTGTTGCGGTGAACAGAAATGGTTTTGCCTCTCAGTCGTTATCACACTTATGTACTGCGCATTTTGCGGACTGGAAAGCAGAGTGCTCAGAACCCCATGCTGATGCTTCGCCTTTCTCAGCGGTGTCTATTTTGTCTTTCTAATGCATACTGGTACTTTTTATTTGTATTTTAGGGACGAATGTATTTGCAATCACTCCCTGGGTTTGAAAGGCCTGCCACCAGCTAATAGAAAAAAGCATGCAGAGTGAACACCGGTGCGGGTCTGCTTTCAGCAAGGCAAAACAGGCGAGCGCACATTTAATGAAGTGACGTTGATCACAACTGGTTGATCACCTTTCGTGCTGCAAACGTTTCCTTTAAATAAAGAAAAGTGTGGGGGTCACGGCACACAGTTAGAAAACGAAAGTCGATAATGAACCCCATTACGCAAACCGATCCAACTAAATGCTTATTATCCATGACTGCAATAAATGCGACAACAGTTAAAACCGATCAGAACAACAAAGTTCCAGCACTCGCGCACCGCTGGAGCTGATGTTACGCGAAAAAGCCACCGCGATTCTTATGTGTTAGACAACACAGACATCGCAGAGATGATTTCTGGGATTTTACGTCCCAAAACCACGATTTGAGAGACGCCGCAGTAAAAGGCTCCCGAAATTTCGACCATTTTGGTTTCTTTAATGTCCACTGACATCGCACAGCACACGGGCCTCAACATTTCGCCTCCATTAAAATGCAGTTGCTGCAGCCGGGATTCGAACCCGCGACCTTCGGATCTGCAGCCGAGTGCCATGACCGCTAAACCACCGCGTGGCAGGGCCTCATAGAGAAAGTTAATGCACAGTAGCCAACGGTTAACAAAGATGAGGGAACTCCACCAAACACTAGCTACCTCGCTAACCAGTGTTCGTTTAAAATGAGCAAATGCTACATAAGTCATGGTCTATCTATCATGTTGTAACATTTATATATTGCCATGAACGTTGACATATGTACCAGCTTAAAAAGTGACTGTAATGACGTGTCATCTGCCATTTGGGTCACGACATGTCACTGAACTCATGGCATATCATGTCCTGTGTTGTCACATGTTTCTAATATATGCATATTGTAACTACATTAACTGAACAATGACAGCTTCACGGCGTATACATCGTGTGAACTGAGCCATTCATTTCATGACCTATAAGACATACATGTCATGAACATTAACGTCGTGATTTATGACATGGTGACGGCATGTCATATGCCTCATTAGGTATAGACCTGCATGCAGTGATATTCATGTCATGCTACGCTAATACGATCATGTCAAATCATGAACCTTACTGAAACCCGTATCACATCCATCCACCCGCAACTTTTATTTGACGCCCATCTTGACCCCCCTTCCATTATTTCTCTTTTACTTAACGATGCTTATGTGGTGATTATGTCATGAACATGACTACTATCTATATATTTCAGAAGTACTGCTGGCCTCACATATGAGGCCTTAGACAGGGATGGGTGATCCGTAACTCACTTTCATAGTTACAGTCATGAGCATGACTTAAAGCCTGGCTATCATGTTCATTATGACTGACTGAAATGTTAAGGTTACTCTAATAGAGAAATTAAGGCTCTCGCCTTAATGAGTGGCACCACTGTTAGCAAAACCAGAGGTGTGTCATCTTACAACAGGAACTCAAACAAAAAAGAAGCGATACGGTTCCCGGTTTCCCAGTTTTACTGCTACCAACCAACTCTGCTGCTTCCGCCTCTGCCTGCGCAAGAACACGCGAAACAATGCCGATGGCAACTGTCCTGCTAATCAATCAGATCCCACACACTCACAGGTGAACGTACCTAACAATTACACTATGTTCACAAAGAGTGAAAGCGAGGTCTTGCTGAAACACACACAACGAATGCACGCGCCCAGATGGAGAGCCTGGCGAGCAAACAGCCCAAGATGGTCCTGCCGCTAGATGTCGCTAGAGGCATGGCATGGCGGCACGGCACCCAGGAGGGCTCCAGTGGAAAGGTGTATAGAAGCACAAAATGCGCCAGCCATGATGCAGTTTGAGTATTGCGTTTCAATTGCTAAGCAATGTGCGCGACACTGACAATGGAGCATACTTACTGAAGCCTTAAAGACGGTGCCAGCAGATGCAATTGGCAACTGCGTGTGTTACGCTGTATTTACCTTTGGAAATAAGCCAGGCTCCGAAACAAATGAGCACATTCTGCAACTGTCAAAGAGCGATTTCGACTCTGATATGTGCCGTCACGTGCAGACCTGACTTGAGTCTCGTTATAAACTGGCAGAAATACAAGCTAAGTCCCATGTCAGCAAAACAAAAAAAATATGTGCAGCAACTCATCGACCACCTCTTCAAGGACCCTCAGAATGCAAACAAAATACTCATTTTTGATGCATTAGTCTTTTTCAGACATTCAATAATTCGGATTTATTTACCTTTACCGTGAGTCCGAATTATTGCTCATTGACTGAACTAGGTCCTAACTGTGATCACATGTTAAGGGCCCTTTAAAGACCAGCAATTTTAGTTTAATTTCACAGCGTAACAATTTAGTTACATTCTCATTTGCCAAAAGACATGAGTCTTATTTTATACAGAAGTACAGTTAAACCTGCTTATAACGAACCTCCATATAACAAATTCCTGGATATAACGAAGTTTTTCTATTCCCCGCCGTTACTCCATAGAAGTGCATGTATTTGAAACCTCTACGTAACGAAGTGGCAGCGGGAGAACCCCTCGAAATAACGAATTTTTTCCGCCGACAGCCTGAGATTTTGCCCCAAATTTTGTCACTTTTGCGCGAGCAACAACCGGAAGCACCTCCTCTGCCGCAACGGAATGTGAAGCGGCGGTGTCGCGCTTGGTGCGCTCAAAGACACGGCGACTGCGAGGCGAGAGCGAGTGCACGTGTGCGAGCGTGCGCGAGGAGGGCCTGCATCCCTCGACCCGGCGATCATCCCGCCGCGGGCGTGTCCTTTCCCCCTCACTTCAAACCTGCTCCCGCCGCTTTCTACAGCTGGCTTAGCCTGCCAAGCCGCCACCCTCCTTTTCCAGTTGATGTTACCGAGTCGCGCCGGTTCAAGAAAGAAAGAAAAAAAATGAGCTTTTTTTTTTTTTTAACATGCTAGCAGCGCGACTCTTTGGTTGCTGTGCGAGTCTGCACTTCGGTCTGCACTTCGCTAACCTGACAGTAGGTGAGAGCGCTTGTTAGGCGTAGCTCGCGGGGTCACGGGCAGCGCGCCTCAAGGGAAGTTTGCCCTTGACAACACAGGGATCGGGTGCACAGGAAATCGCAGGGTGGTTCAAGGGCAGCGTGCGTGAAATGGTAAAAAAAAAAAAAAAAACTGGAGACAAACAGCGGTAAACTGGAGGACACGGGCACGCGTTCCGTGCGTAGCGTTCGCGGCTGACAAACGGCCGTAGTAGCATTCTCCGTCGCCTTAAAAATCCTATCCTCAGAGGACGCGCACGCGACCGACGCGCGGCCTTTTTTTTTCTTCCCTCCGCTCATTGTTAATTCGTTCCACGCTCCTTCCTCCTCCACGGTGATTCGCTGCGCTTTTTTCGGGCGGCGCACTTCCTTTGTGAAGCCTGCTCCCTACCTCGATTGTCCGCGATTTCCGGGCAGCCACATTATAACCGGTCCTTCATATCGGGAAGGGGGGGGGGGGGGGCTGCACATTAAGCGGTATGCGGGGGGTCAGAAAAAACCCGGGGGGGGGGGGGGGGGTAGAAAAAATCGCATTATTGCCGGTCCTGTACTATAAGCGGTCACATAAGTGTTCTGTGTTCTCAGCTGTAAATGTTTTCTCGCCCAAAATAATTGTTTTGGGTCAGCTCTGCTGTCTGTAACCGTTTTGCTTACTTAAGCGTTTATTTTTCGAATTTTCTTGCCGAACCTGCATATAACGAAATCCTCTTTATAACGAAGTTTTCTGGGAATTTCTCAATTTCGTTATATCCAGTTTTAACTGTATTACATGTAGTCATCCAAAGACACTGACCTTTGAATTGATGTCTCTGACCCTGTGCTGTTGATAGATGTGTTGAGATCCTGCTGCTCATCAGGAGACTGAAAAATGTGAAGAATAAGCTGTTAGCTGAAGTCAAACAATGGAAAGGGGAGAAGGGAACATGCACCAACATGACCATGTAAAGACTGCCACAAAGGTAGAACGATTGTCACAAATCCTGTCAGATCTGGCAATATAGTAAAGGCTTGGTCATTTATATTTCATGAGACCTAATAAATGTCCAAATTGATGTCTGAATTATCCACAGTAGCATCAAGAAAGCAGTAAACAAATGCTTACTAGATCAATGCACTTTGATTCTCTGAATGAATATGAAAGTTTTATTTTGCATAGTAGCAGTGTAAAAGCCACCACTGCTGTCGTCTTGAAACAAATCGTTCGCCCGTAGCAATATAACAGGCGGTGAGTTTCATGGCAGCATGCAGACCATACCGGCATTTCTCATCAACTTTTTCCATGTTGTAGTTTTGTGACATTGCATGCACTTTCACCAAGCCAACATAAAACTATACTAAGTGGCACTCCAGCAGCAGACAAAACCATGGTTGCTAAAGATGACAGAATGGGTAGTGTCCACAAAGCTTCGAAGGCACATGTGGCCCTTGCCCAAAGAGTCAACAAAGCTTTGGGCATCAAATTCACTGCATACCAACCGTAGTCGATGGCGACTTGATCAGAGATGGTGCCAATTGCATTTATGAAACATGGGCTAATAAGCCCGCAGAAACAAAACGAAAATACTGAACACTGCATTTGCTTGCAAATGAAAGTGTAGTCACAAATTACACCATAGATAGAGTCCATGCAGTTCTGATGGTGCCAAGCAGAGTCACAGCCACTGTGTAAGAAACCTAGCTCAATGATGTAGAATTACAGATGGTGGTTATAGGTGCCAACTACATGTTTATAAAGACATACAGCAAAAATGAAAGCGCTGCTTGTCCAATTGCTGTAAAACAAACTGCAGCTGCTCTCGACAGCTATCGATGCAATCATTGACAGCACCTACACACTTTATGTGCACAAAGTGACGACAAAAATTGGAGGACGCTGAAGATTCACCCTTAACAGAGGAATGCAGCAGTGTTCGGCACTGGCAGACAGCACTGAATCCCATCACAAGAAATCAGGGGTGCGCGAATATTCAAAATTTCAAATATGAATCAAACATTTTCCATATTCGAAATTTATTCGGTTTGAAAGATGTGTGCTCGAATATTCCAGAATATTCAAAATTGGCCAAATATTTGGCAAAAGCGGCGATTATTCGAGAGCGGCGACAAAAGCACACCTACACCGAACGACAACTGATCACGATAACAGATCGTCGCCCATCTGATAGGCATCGCGTGTAAAACAGCGCTACTGTAAGCGTAGTACATGATATAAGCGCGCCGCTGTGTCGTGCCAGTGTGTGAACGTGAAGTACATCGCGGCAATGCAAAGTGCGCTTCACTTGATCAAACGCTTGAAGCAGCGTGCTGTCGCCGTGTTGATTTAACCCAAAACTCGGCGCACTCCCGCAGTCCTGTATAGTCGGAAGGAGGGCACGAAGAACGCTCCAGTGGCAAGGAAGCACGTACGGTACAACAAGCGCCTCCGTGGTAGTGACTGCGCGAGCAGTCAGCGCACTGCACGCAATTAGGCCGGGAGGACCGGCTCCATGCGGCATCGACTAAGTTTTGATAGCGAAACTACAAGCGGCGCCGCTTCTCGCACCATACATAGAAGGCCGCTGTACGCGACACGCGCGTCAGATGGGCTGCTCGATGAAAGAGTCGGAATTTCTTCCTGATATGAAAAAATAGAGAAAAGGTCTTGTTGTGAGCGTTTTGCCGCCGCCGCATTGGCACAACGAGGTCATCGCCATCGCAAACTTCTTTCTCCCGCATAATAAAGGCAACCCCAACTTTGCACCCCTGCAGACCCACGAACGGCCATGCTTTGGCTTTCCCACTTCACTCGATCCGCGATGTTCGGGTCGGGCACCTTTCGGTGTGGCGATTGAAAACTCCCGCATCCCGATATAACTGCCACGCTTACCCGCTTGCAAGCAGCGGTAACATCACTTACTCGCACTTCTGCATTCCTCCGCGCTATCGCAGTTCCTTTACACCGCTCGCTGCGGCGTGTTGCACAGGCTAGCGCTGCTAAGCTTAAGCATGGTCGGGGCGTGGTCTCAGAGATTGCCACGATGCAATCTAGGACGTCATGCTTTAGCACACACAGTGATGCTACCAGCCTAAGTTCTTTTGGAGCAGCTTTTGAAGCAGGCAAAACTACTTTTCGTAGCAGCAAAACTGCCTTTTGGAGCAGGTGTTGACAACAGTAATCGCAAAACGTACACAAGCTGCCTTCATGATGCACAATGATAAAGAGGGTGTGATGTACGCGCTGCGCACTGTTCATGTACTGTGTATTAAAAACATAAAAATCCTGACACAGCTCTCTTTTCTGCTGGCCTGCAACTATGCATGAGCTCGCCAATGATGAAACCTGAGAGCTGAGTCTCCTACATGGGGAGCGCAGTTACAAAATTACAAATTCATGTTAATGCTCCTATTAAGAATGAAGAATATTGCTAAAAGCCACGAAAAAAACATCGCAAGATTGTGCCCTCTCTCTCTTTTTATTGCATAAAGATATGTTTTGAATGGCTGCCTCCAGCTGTGATTTGCCTCCAGCTAAAAGGGAAGTGCCACTTTGAAATTCACCAAAGGCCTTTCACTTTAAACGATCTATTTGGCACCTATGAGCATGTTCTGCACAGTCTCCACTTCCTTTTCAAATGTCGACCCTCCTAGCTCGTTAACTGGAATTTAAGGGCGGCAGAAAAAATTTTGGAATTACTAACAGTACCAAGAGAATAAATGTCTGCCATATAGATGCACTCTGATTTCATGAATGAATAGGCGAATTCTGTTCTTAATTCTCATAATACCAGTGTAAAACAAGCGTTTCTGGTAATTTTGTGACTACCTTCTTGCAGTGACTGCAGTGTAAGAACCCCGCGCCTTAGTTCAACCGGAAAGTAGCGTTCCGCCCCCACCCCTTGCTGCTGCTGCCACTAAAATAACCATGCGCCAGAGGTGATCCTCTTTTTTTTTTGTCAACAAACCATTCATCCATCGCTGTTGTAACCGGTGCATTCGATGCCAGCATGCGGAACGTGGCAAAATCGCTGTTTATTCAGTACAGCTTCCGCCATGTAACTTCATAACATTGCACCGAGTCAAAACGAAATTACGCCACTTCTACTGCAGAAGTAACTGCGATCGCCAGCGAAGCATTTGTTGCACGCAGGCTCCAAAAACACGCGCGAAGAAAAATAAACCGAAACTATTACGGAGTGCCAAAACCGCGGTGTTCTGCAGACGTGACAGTAGTTGTTGGCGATGAGATCACACACAGCGCCCATGCATGCGCACTGTCTAAGCACAAAAATACTGCACTCCGAGTTCTCTCGGGATGAACCCCGCCTACGCCACAGCGGGCAGTGCCGTGATAGTGGATGGCGCCCACGCAGTTCTGAAGGCATGCGCAGCCTAAGCAGCCTAAGCGAACTATCAAGAGGAAACCACTGCTTGCCGAAGCCGCCACGGAAGAAGCGTAGCTACGTAGCTCGCTGTTGCGCAGTCATGGATGGGGAGCACACAATTCGAAAGGCATATAGCAAACACGAAAATGCTGTTTCCTGCAGCCGCTGTGCAACAAAGTTGCCGCTATTGACGCTATCACGGAGAAGCGTTCGCGCAGTTCACGCGTGCCGAGCAGGCACTAAGCTACAGCTTGCCACAGCCGCAGCGGATGTACCCTCCTTCACTATATAAACGCGGTCATAGTCGGCAACCCTGCTTTTTAATTAAAAAAGAATTGAGCAAAGCGTCTAGTGTAGCATGATGCCGCATGCTGTAGTAAACACGGTTTACACTGCTGCTGATGGTTGATCTGCTTGGCACGCTTAAGCTACTTTTCAAAAAGTAAATGCCCATGCCTGACAAGCTAGGCAGAAATTCTGGACAACCCTCATGCTCAAAATAGCGCTGCAAAAGTTCAACAGCCTCTTTGGCTGCAATGTCCGTCGGCACCACTGCACTGGCAATAATGTCATCACATTCATCGCTGGAGGAAGGTTGATCATCAGCTTGCACTTTGGATATCAGTTTTTCAACAGTCTCCTCACGACAGGCGCTAACATTTGCATCAGTAGTTTTGTAGTCCTGTCGTGTGTAAGGGGCAGAGGGAACGGCCTGACTGAACATTACATCAGCGTCAGCATCAGCAGGGCTTTTCCTCTTCATGTTCTTGTGCTTGAAAGCCCACATGGTGAAAGTACCTCAGTATTGTTGTCGCTTGCACTTGCTCCCAGGTATGAAACAAAATGTGAATGGCTCCCAACAAATCTAAATTGTAGGTTTTGTCAGTGTCTGCACAAAGCATTCGGCGGAGCAGATGTCTGCTGTAATCAGGGTGTCTAGCAGATTGGAGAATTCAATTTCCCTGACTTTTCCAGGTTTTCCCTGACCATTTTAGCTAAAATTCCCTGACCTATACAACAGACACCATTTTGTGGAAATGGTCCGTGAAGCATATAAAAAGGGTATGCAGAAAACACATTTCATTGTAGAGGAAAACATTTATTGCAACTGCCCTCATAATCAATTAGGGTTTGAGAGAGTTTATCTCATCTTGAAGAATGGAAGCTTCAAGTTGCACTTCACTGAGCAGCCTTTGCTTTTTTTCTTGTAGCTCTTTAATCAGAGCTGCAGGCGCAGATCCGGCGCTACTGCTATGCGAGGCGTCCGTCGGGCTCTTAAAAAATGACAATAGCTTTGGCTGGGAAGCACTTTTGAGAACATTCAATGCACCAATGTGCTTCTTGCTAGAGGTATGACTTGAAACATCTCTGTGACCCATGTTGCTCAGTGAAAACGTTTTCCGGCAATCTGTACACATGGCTTCGTGCGGATCATTTTCCACAGGCCTAATCCAACTTGCACAGTCGGAGACACTTGGGTTCGCCCAGTCCGCATTAAAGGAACACTTCTTGCCTCCTGACATCTTCAATGAAAAATATTTTGCGGCACGTGATACCGAAACGCAGCACTGATAAGCAGCGCGCGACACTGATACTCGCGTCGGAAATGCTGCAGGTCCGACGGATTTCTGCTCTCCGGAATATGTCGTCAGAGAAATATACGGATATGCTCACCTCAAATCACAGACGCACCTAGTCGCGGACAACGTCGCACACCACAATTCGCACTACGCAGGAACTCCGGGAAAACGTCCGCGAAAACGCAAAGCTCACAATTCACACAGTTCCAGTCGTAGTAGAGCCTAGTCGCACTGTACAACCACAGGCTGTGGTACAAGGGGACGTCGCCATGCTGGATTTATTGCGTGCGGCTTGTTATGGCTCGGCTCGATGTGCTACGTTACCCTGCCTCTAACTAATTTTAGTAGAGGTCAGTGCGTGCAAACGATGGCTCAAAAATACGTGACGCCGAAAACATGCCGTGTTCCACTTCGATTACGTAATTCTGGCTCTTGACGTCGTAAGAAAGCATTGTCTTAAATATTCGCTACCAAAATGCATCGCCTCCAAGATTGGTTACCAAAATACATCGCCTCAAAGATTTGCTACGAAAAAGCATCGCCTTCAAGATTTGCTACCAAAATGCATTGCCTTCAAGATTCCCTACATAAAAAAAAAAGCAATCGGAGCGTGCAATTTGGACACCCTCCTATCGTCCTTCTATGGAAATTTCATTCCCCCTGACGCTAGCGTTTCCCCCAAAGCGATCGGCTGTGCGAGTCATTAGTAGTGTGGGCAGCCCCAAAGACAATTTTCCCTGACGTGTCTCGCTTGATTGACAAATTCCCTGACAATTTCCTGACTTTTCCCGGTGGCTAAAAATTCCCTGACTTTTCCCGGTTTTCCTGGTCGCTAGACATCCTGGCTGTAATGAACTTTAACATTCTGAATTACCCTTTGATCCTTAGGCTGGATCACTGCTGCTGCACTGGCTAGCAAGAACTCAAGGCTGATGGACTTGAGTCCTTCAACCTGGCCATGGGCAGGGCAATTATGCAGGATGAAGACAACCTTCCTGCCTTGCCTCGCAAATCCTGCATCTTCCTCCCGTAGCGAGTTTTCGAAAATTGCCATAGTCATCCATGCCCTTCTGTTAGCATAGTAGGTATTGTTGTTATGTTGTTATGTGAGGTTTAACGTCCCAAAACCAGCTCTGATTATGAGAGACGTAGTGGAGGGCTCCAGTAATTTTGACCACCTGGGGTTCTTTAACGTGCACTGACATCGCACAGTACACGGGCCTCAACATTTCGCCTCCATCGAAATGCAGCCGCCGCAGCCGGGATTCCATCCCGCGACCCTCGGATCAGCAGCCGAGTACCATAGCCACTAGACCACCGCGGCGGGGCGCATAGTAGGTATTGGGGAGGTGTCAAACGCCCTTGAAGCAACAGGGGTGCTTTGATTTTCCAATTACCAACAGCTTCAGTTCTTCATCCCTGGCCATATTCGCACCCATCTGCACAGTAATGCGCTCCTTACTGTGTTTCTCACCGCTACAGGCTTCGCCTTTGAAGGCAAGTCTTGTCGACACTGAATATGTCTTGTGGCTCATAGTTCAGCAAAATTTCCTTAAGCTGTTCCTGCTGCCAGTCAGTGTAAACATGCAGATTGACTGCAGCACTCTCACCTGAGATTGCCTTGAAGACAAGTCCATGGCGTTTCTTGAACCGGCTAAGCCATCCATCACTTATGGCGAAGTTCTCAACACCCATTTGCAGAGCAATTTCTCAAGCCTTCTGCTCCAGAATAGGTCCACTTATTGGGAAATTGAAACTTCACAAAGATTTGAACCTCACAAAAAGAACTTTTTCTAGTTCTTCATACAACGTTGTCTGCACCTGCACCTGCTTAGAGGTAAAGGTCCCATTCTTGATGGCACCTTAGATCGGCTCTTTGTCTTCCAAGGTCCACGAGAGCATCGACTTGGGGATGTTGAATTTTTTCGGCTACTGTGTCTTGGACAGGCTGCTTCGATCGAGCTCCTGAAGAATTTCAATCTTCTTTTCAAGTGAAAGTGCTTGATGCGGCCGCTTCTTCGTGCTCTCCATCATGCCTATCCACCACACTTAGTTACACATGCAGACCTAACACACATCTGTCACATATTGTGCGCTCCTGCTGCAACACAATCCAGTATGGGTACGGCTACAGGATTGGCTTAGCTCACTATTAACTTTGAAAATACATTTCATGGTTGTGAGACCACTTTTTCTCGTGAACAAGCCTGTGCTGTGTTTAGCATTTATGCTGTTTAACCATAGATGACCAATAAGCAGTGTTTCGATTAACCGCTTACGCTCATAAGATATGTTTTGTCTCTTGTATTTCCACTTGACCTTGTGCTTGTAATAAAATCACACATTTAAAACTGAAAAACTGGTGGCACAATTGGTTGTGATGCCACCATGGCTGAGGAATCGCCGTGCACAGCGTAAATACCGTATTTACCCGTATAATTTGCGCCCTCGCATAATTTGCGCACGCCTAATATTTAGCCAGCTTTGGAAAAAAAAAATAACCTCGCATATTTTGCGCTCCTCGTTCCCAGCTCGCCGGCGCGCACGCACAGACCAACAGCCGCGCGGCCGCGCCCCTCGCTGCGCAGACGAGCGCAGTCATACGCAAAAGGGGCTGCGTGTGCGATGCCCCTTTTTCCGATTCTTTTCTCCGGAAGCCCCCGAAGCCCAAAGTACGGTCACTAGAATAAAAGCATGCGAGTGGGGGCAAAGAAAACGGCTGAAGCAGAGATCAAACGAGCCCGGCCTATCTCCGTCGCTCCGAGGGCCGATGTGCTAACATCACCCCGATCAGGTCACCTGCCGTCGATGCGGGTAGGAAAGGCCCCGCCTGTCTTTAACGAGCATGAAAAGACGCGAGGCGGGGGGGGGGGGGGGGTAGCGTCGCTCGGCTATCGGCTGCCAAGATAGCGCTATCTTGGCAGCCATCAGCGGCTCCTAAACACTTCTACGTGCTGCGCCTTCCCTGGAGCAGCCGTACGTTTTGCAGCGTTACGTTAGATCGTATCCAAAAGAGTTACCGCGCTAGTTGCATTATATTACACGTTATTTCAAACGTGTTTGCGAAATGTCCGCATAATTTGCGCACCCCCTTTTCGGAGCTCTAAAATCATGAAAAAATGCGCAAATTACCCGAGTAAATACGGTATGTACTGCAGTTAAGCTAAGCTTGTATCAGATGTGTCGTTCACGCTAGACACTTGACAGCCATCACTTTTTTGTAAGAGGTCAATTTAGGCATCTGCTAGAGATCACTATTCTCTCCAGAAAACAAGCTGTATCCAGTCTGACGCCATTGGCAATGATTGCCCAGCAAGGTGATCATGCACACGCTGATCACTGATCAGCCCGTCCATGATGTGCGTAACCTATTATGACGGTCACTACTAAAGTGCCATATATAAAAAACACAAAATTCACACACATTGCTAAACAAGAAGTCTGCTGTGCGAGCCAGTCTGTCTGACACAGCCATTCCTGCAAGAGCTTGACATTCTTCAGGAACACGAGAAATCCGAGACGATCTTGTTGCAGGCTGTTCTCGTAGCATCCCGGCAAACAGCACGCCAACTCAAGTGTCACAGCTCTTCAAAATAAAGCCGATAAAGCTTGTCAACACCATTCGCCAATGCAGCAGCTACGCATTTGAGCGTATCGCGACTGTTGTGAGTAGTACAAGTTCTGGCATGCACTACAGCAGCAGTGGCGTAGTGAAACACCGCACTGAGATAGGTCTATTCATGTCACTTCGCGGGCAAAGAGGACAGGTCAAGTGCCGGAAAGCAGTGCAGAAATTGTTTTTTTAAATAGAGCATGGTGTAGCGCTGGGATATTCGCAACAAGTGACCTCCGTAGCTTTCTCTATGAAGGGGTGAGCCTGTTTGGAAGATGTCAAAGAAGTCAGAGCCTGTTTATTGGCCCTACTGACCCAAATTTTTCACATTGTCGCATTGTTGCTGTAAATGAAAGTACTGGCGTGAAGAACCCCAAAAAGAGTATCATGGTGCCTCGCTATGCAATGAATATATTTTTAATACAGCTCCCTTAAAAGCCAACTTTGGGTTTCGATTTCGGTGGGGGAGTTTCCTCGTGACGTGTCAACACAGTCAGCCATACGTCTAAGTCACGTAGGGACAACAATTCGCGATATCGTTGCTGCAACTCTGTTGTCTGTGGTCAGTTTCACGTGGGGCAGGCAAACGACAATTTCATGGTCGTCCAGCGACTCTGAAAGCGATTTCGGCGATTTTTAAGAGACTGTTCATACATCATCGTAGTGTCCATTGTGCTGGGGCTGGCTTGCAGTGCTGGGCGGCGAAAACTTTAAAACCAAACTAAAATATTTTGTACCTGTTTTATGGCTTCCGTGTGCAGAGGACATTCACAACACATGGCTAGAAAGCAAAAAATGAATATTTTGTGCCGCCACAAAATCGTGCAGTACTCCTTTAAAATTAACAGTCAGTGACAGCACTTTTCATGAAAAACAGCATTTCAATGTAATGAAGTAATGTGCCAATATTGCTGATGTCGGAAAAACAAGTGGCAAGATCAAAAACATCACATGAACAACCTATTCAAAGCTTTGAAAACAAACAATCATGCAGACCTAATTTTGCTCAAGTGAAATGAGACTCACAGCTAGGTCAGTGCTTGTCTGTTTCTTGAGAGCCGACACAGAAGGGGGCTGTCGGTTCGCAAGGCTGCCCTTGGCAGCCAGCTCAGCCTTAGCTTTGGCAGCAGTTGAGTCCAGAAGCTCAGTATGAGGCACCGCTCGATCAAATGCATCGCCCGCGCCACGCCGCTCAACTGTTGATCTCCGGTGATCACCAGACACTTCATCAGGACTCAATTCACACCTCAGGCAATCATCACTGTCCAGTTCTGCACAGACACAAATGGTCCAATGGGGTCAATAATGTGGTTGAATTACTGCATCAACTTATCTCTCATACAGAAAAAAATGCCACTACAGTCAAGTCAACACCCAAGTTAAAGGATCCAGTAGAAAACTGTGTACAGACACCAAGGACTGTACCATATTTACTCGCATAATGATTGCACCTTTGTTCCCAAGAAACAGAAGCAAAGTTGGGAGGAGCGCTTATTACACGAGGTAAATATTACGAGATTTTTTTCAAGGTCAGCGACATTTTAACGCGCAAAAAAAAAAAAAAGACAGCGTTGCGACCCGCACTAATGCTTAGAGCCATGCGTGCAATAAACTTTTATTTAAAAAACAATTTTAAAAAAAGAGTACCACGCCACTCGGCACCCGCTACGACAGCCTTTGTAGTGACTGCGTTTTGCTCCACTGCGATGGCCTTTCGCTTCCATTTAACACGTGGTCCACCCACAACACCAAAAAACCAGAAAAATGGCGGCACCGTCGAACAGTCAACAGTGAAAAACGAACAAGCAGCACGAGTCGGTCTTCACCGCTCATTTATTTTCTATGTTGCCGTGCGTCCCACCCATAACGACGCCATGACACAGATGATGCATAGGCCAATGATCCTCACTGTGCCGGCTTGCGGCCAGTCACTACGTTACTGACGCAATCATGGAGGGCGTTCGGGAGCGTTTGCAAGTGGCTGTTAAGTCCCTCGATAATTGAAGGACTTCAGCCTAACGGGAAAAAAGGTTTTTCCAAACACCGCTCGCAAAACAGCTCACCATTGTATTTCTCCCTCATTTCTGTGCTGAGCCTCTCACTCATCCGCTTTAAGCACAATGTCCGAGATTGCATCATGGCAATCTTGGAAATCAAACCCCTACCGTGCTTAGGCTTAGCTGTGCCAGCATGTACTGCACGCATGGCAGCACGTCACAGCAAGTGGGGTGAGGGAACTGCGATAACACGGAGGAATGCAGCAGTCCGAGTAAATTATGTTACTGCTGCTCGTACATGGCTACATGTGGTAGTCTTATTGACACGCGGGAGTTTTAAATTGCTGCGCTGAACGGCTCCTGAACACCACAGATCGAGTGAAGTGGGAAAGCCACAGCATGGCTGTTCACGGGACTGTAGGGATACAAAGTTGGGGGGGTGCGTTTATTATGCGGAAGAAAAAACATCTGGAATTTGACTGCTAAAGTTGGGGGTGAGTTCATGCGTTCACTACACGTGTAAATACGGTATTTACACGAATCTAACAGGCACCTTCGTCACTATAAAATGATCCCAAATATTGCCTGTGCACTGGAATCGAGTGCAAAACCGAAACCATGCTCACGGAGATGGCAAAAGCCTCCCATCAGAAAGCTGAGATGCAGTGTCATTGCCATTGCAAAATGTTGGCACCCACGGCGGCAAAGCTCACTTTATCGCGAGTTCACGTTGGCTGTTTTGGTGCTGAATCGCGGCCAGTTTGCGTGGTATTTGTTCCGAAATACCACGCAAACCTTTATTCATTTCCTTCATTTCTTGTTTGTTTGTTAGCATTATATAATGTTCCATTCCTGCTATAGCCCTGAACAGGGCTGCAGTATGTACAAATAAATAAAAGCAAATGGTAGTGCGCCAGTCTTGTCGTAAAGCTAATATCAAAAGAAAGGCATTCTGCATGCTGAAGATAGCCGCATCGCTTTGCATGTCTAAGGCCTGTGGCCGTGGGTAATGCCTATGTCACACAGGCACATCAATGCCGATCCACAACCTATTTCTTGATTGCAATCAATGGTGGTTGCAGCTACACAGCACAAACTAATTCTGATCGAGTTAACTGCTGATGCCAGCCAAGTCACGATCAGTCTCCAGATTGCCATTAAAAGTGTCCGTGTGGTACTGGTACAACATAAACAAAGGGAGCACTGTGATAACAAGCCATGTGTCTACAGGGAAGTTTCTACGAGCTGAAAATGGGAAAATCACCGGATATTAAAGGCAAGCTTGCATGCATTATTCAGCAACTCCCAGTAGCCTTAGCTTGTCACGCTAATGAGTGATGCAATCGACATGTGCGCATAAGTGATCTCAAAGCCATAGAAATAGATCACAACAGAAAAAGAACTGCTGGAAGAACAAATTTCTTTTTCTGTAAATTCAAATAATACTCATCTCTTTCTTCAGATCGTCGACACAGTGGCTTACAAAAGTTTCTTTCTTAAAAAAATACATCCAGGTGCATTTTCATTCTGAACCCGCAAAAATTTGGTGCACATTGTATTCGAGGGTGTTGTTGTTGTTTTGTGGGGTTTAACGTCCCAAAACCAGCTCTGATTATGAGAGACGCCGTAGTGGAGGGCTCCGGAAATTTCGACCACCTGGGGTTCGTTAACGTGCACTGACATCGCACAGTACACGGGCCTCAACATTTCGCCACCATCGAAATGCAGCCGCCGCGGCCAGGATTCGATCCCGCGACCCTCGGATCAGCAGCCGAGTACCATAGCCACTAGACCACCGTGGCGGGGCTGTATTCGAGGGTGCATTAGCTTCGTGAAAATATGGTATGTTAAAAGTGCACTGGGTAGGATGAGGGATAAGAACTCATGACAATAGATCATTTGATAAAAGGTCAAGAGGCAGTTATGCCTAACTCCTAGTCCTCGTGGCGAGCAAATAGCATTTGATCCTAAAGCATGTAAAGTTACAGTTCATTATCATAAAAAAGATGCCATATATAACCCAGTTTAACTTGTGCAGTGATGCTACCAGCCTACGTCCTTTTGGAGCAGGTTTTGGAGCAGGCAAAACTGCCTTTTGTAGCAGCAAAACTGGCTTTTGGAGCAGGCGTTTGACAACAGTAATTGCAAAATGTACACAAGCTGCCTTCATGGTGCACAACTGATAAAGAGAGTGTGGTGTACGTGCTGCGCACCGTTCAAGTACTGTGCAATAAAAACAGACACAGCTCTCTTTTCTGCTGGCCTGCAACTACGCATGAGCTCGCCAATGACGAAACGCGAGAGCCAAGCCTCCTACACAGGGAGCACAGTTACAAAATTACAATTCATTACAATTACAAAATCATGCTAATTCTCCCATTAAAAATGAAGAATATTGCTAAAAGCCATGAAAAGAACATTACACGAGTGTGCCCTCTCTCTCTTTTTATTACATAAGGCTATGTTTTGAATGGCTGCCTCAAGTTGTGATTTGCCTCCAGCTAGAAGGGAAATGCCACTTTGAAATTCTCCAAATGCCTTTGGCTTTAAACGATCAGTTCAGCCCCTGTGAACATGTCCTGCAGTCTCCCCTTCCTTTTGAAAATCGCGATCCTCCTAACTCGTTAATTGGAATTTAAGGGCAGAAGAAAAAAAAAATCGGAATTACTAACAGTACCAGGAGAACAAATGCCTGCCATATAGATGCACTCTGATTTTATGAATGAATAAATGAAGCCTGTTAATTGTCATGCCAGTGTAAAAGAAGCGTTTCTGGTAATTTTGTTACTGCCTTCTTGTAGCGACCGCGGTGCAAGAACCCCGCGTCTTAGTTCAACCGGAAAGTAGCGACCAGTCCCCCCCCCCCCCCCCCCCCGTTGTTTCCCCTTTTGTTGCCGCTGCCGCCACCACTAAATTAACCACGCGCTAGCGACGATCCTCTTTTTTATTTTCTTTCTCAATAACTTGAGCGGCAACAAACCATTCATCCATCCCTGTTGTAGCCGTCGCGTTCGATGCCAGCATGCGGAATGCGGAAAAATCGCTATTTATTTCGAACAGCTTCCGCCATGTAACTTCATAACATTGCACCGAGTTAAAACGGAACTACGCCAGTTCTACTGCAGAAGTAACTGTGATCGCCAGCGACGCATTTGTTGCACGCAGGCTCCGAAGACTCGCGCGAAGACAAATCGAAACGATTGCCGAGTGCGAAAACAGCGGCGTTCCGCGTACGTGACGGCCGCTGGCGACACGATCATACGTAGCGCTCATGCACACGCACGGTCTGCGCACAAAACTACTGCACTCCGCGTTCTCTCGGAATGAACCCCGCCTACACCACTGCCGGTAGTGCCGTGATAGTGGACGGCGCCCACGCAATAGTGAAGGCATGCGCAGCCTAAGCGAGCTATCAAGAGGAAACCACTGCTTGCCGAAGCCGCCACGGAAGAAACGTAGCTACGTAGATCGCTGTTGCGCAACCATGGATGGGGAGAGAGCACAATTCGGAAGGCATACAGCAAGCACGAAAATGCTGTTTGCCGCAGCCGCTGTGCAACGAAGTGGCCGCTATCGACGCTATCACGGACAAGCGTTCGCGCAGTTCACGCGCGCGCGGGGCAAGCATAAATAGCTTGCCAAAGCCGCAGCGGATCTACCCTTCGTCACTATAAACGCGGTCATAGTCGGTAACCCTGCTTTTTAATAAAGAAAAAAAAAAAGAATTGAGCAAAACGTCTAGTGTATCGTGATGTCACACGCAATAACACGGTTTACGCCGCTGCAGATGGTTGATCCGTAATGCGCCGCCTCGTTTCGGCATCCACGCTCACGCCATTTTCACTCTTTCGTGTCGCACATTTACGGAGATTCGACTAAGCGCGCTTCGAGGATCGTCCGAAATAACCGCCGATTAGAACCGAACTACCGAGCATTTCGTGCCATTAAATAACGCATATGCTTGACGGGACTAGAGGATACGTCCAAATTATCCGAATTAACGAGAGTCCTAACGAGCTTTTACCGTGAATATCATATGGGATTTAGCACGCGATGTCGCTGTCGGCGGGGGGGACTTCGCGTAGCTGTAGTTTCGTTTCTGAAAGTCTGTGCATCCCTTTCGGCGCAGCTTTGGCGCAGGTTCCCCAAATTTCGGGGAAATGTAGCAGAATGTAGCAGCCTCCGCGCTTCGGCGCAGTATGGCGCAATTGGCGCAGCGGTAGCATCACTGCTTGTGTCAATGAGTACAATAACATTGCAGACAAGGGCTTATAATCTGGATGGAGATCATTCAGACATGCCTGATCATAAGGAAAGCTCTGCAACACCTCTGCTTGTCCTATGGACCTCATGAATAAGAAGAGGTGAAATTTTGGACAAGACAATTAGCCACGGAATAATTCAATTTCAGTTTCATGACGCACCTGCTAATTTAGCTGCAGACTCAAGCATAAATACTAACAATATTTTAGTTTTGATATGTTGCTGGCGTTTTTTCGAACTTGAAACTAAAGAACTAGTTCAGTAGCTGATGGTTGCACCGAGGGCCCCAAACAAGCCAAGCAGTCTTAAAGGGGTCGTGAAACGTTTTCTGAACATTTTGTACTAAGTGCGTATTCGGGATCCTGACCCTCCAATCAACAATATGCATTGTTCCGTTGCACCGTGTGCGTTGATTTAGAGCGATAAAAAAACGCGGTTTCGGTTTCACTGCGCGCGTTCCCCTCAACTCTGCAGATGACGTCATCTTAGTAGCCGTCATAAACAAACCGTGCTGCCGCTTTTCTTCCGAATGGTGGCACCGCACGGTTTCCAAGTATTTTCTTCCTTTCTAGCTTTCAAGTAAATCAATTCCTTTAGAGCAAACGCGAGTTCACTGTGCCTTTGAACTTAAAAATATCTTAACTCAACGTCACCAAATAGTACCACGCCGGCTGGTAGTGTCGCATAGTCGTTTCGGGAGCGCAAGAAAGCTGAGATTTAAAACGGGCGTTGTTAAATGTGCACTGAATATTTCGCCGAAATATTTCGGAATCTGCTTGTCGAATGCGTATTGAAGCAGTGACAATTACAAACCGGCATCTCCAAATTCTTTTCACGACCCCTTTAAGGTCTAACAGCTGCATTTACGTTATTTGCCATGCAAGTTTTGTTCTGCGTGTCCAAGTTAGTTCATTTACATGTTAAACAGCACACAAACTTCCTTCAAGTAGTTTCACTGTCACCAACTGCACCTTCAATGTCTGCATCAGACTGGTGCACTGTAAGGCAAGCAGCAGTCGATTAACATTGCAAAAAAGTACTACGCAATAATTAGACAATCATAGTGAAGTCAACATTGATGTTTCTAGGGCACATGCATTGACTACTTTACTTTTAGTGGCATCATGACAATGACCAGGATACGGGTAACTACTATGTAGCGGTGCCTCCCACATACTAGTTCAGTGCTACTGTTATACAATATTCATGGCTAACGGATGCCATTCATAACAAAGATAGAACATCACTCTGACCACTGATGAAGCATGAAAAGAAATAGCATAAGAAAAAGTGTCACCTCAAAGTTGTGGCCACGAACAGTTTATGCCACATGTAAATGCATGTTCATGTAACAGGGCATTCACAAAGTTGGGTCACATTACCAGATGATCACTTTTGATGATATTTTCCCTTTTGTACAGTAAAAGCTCCTTAGCTGAAATCTCAGGTCATTTGAATTTTTCAATAATTCAGTGGAACGGTCCTGCCAAGCACCATAGAACTCCATGTATTAATTAGCTCATAAACATAAATACAAATTCTAATAATTTCTGGCATTCTACGTCCCAAAACCATGATATGAGTACTAGGACATCGTTGTGGAGGGTCTGGAAATTTCAACCACCTGGGGTTCTTGAACATGCACAGACATCGCACATTACCAGGGCCTCCATCGAAATGCGGTCGCCACGGCCAGGATTCGATCCGGCGACCTTCAAGTCAGCAGTCAAGTGCAACAGCCACTAGATCATCACGGTTAGTGTTCACACACAAATCGGATCCACAATGGATCACTTGAACTCTTAAATGTCTTCAATCCCATCACATTTAAAATACAAAATTGTTCTACAGTAGAATCTCTATATGAATTCGTCAGGGCGATGCAAAATACTCGTATCATACCGAATTCATATGATCAAAAACAACCAAAATCGCAATAAAAAATGTACACAAATGATCAGGTACCAAGGTCTTATTATAGAGCTTGATTCCCGTATGATAGGGCCACGGTGCCTGAACATTCGTGCTTTTCTGATGTCGGTGCCTCGGGTGAACCCCATCTAAACTGTACATGACTGATGAGTTCTTTCACCGTTCAAGCTAGCAGCTCTCATGGGAGGAGGGAACGTGAAAAACACAAACAAAAAATTAAAAATACACTTGTTTCGGCATCTTCAATGCCTACCTATGCATAGTCAATGCAGTTTCACTGCTAACACAGAAGTACCTAAAACATAATTTTTTCATAGCAGATGGTGAGCAAGGGACGCAATATCATGCAAAAATACCATTCATGAAGCTATCTTATCTTTCCCGCTACTGAGGGCGTTCATCTCGGCATCGTAAAAAAGCTCAAACTTTCCGTTCCCGCCCTACTCACCCACAAGGACTGCATATATCAAAAAAAAAGAAAACACATAGAAATCAGCAGCCTGTCCAAAGAAGCTAGCGACGCACGTGCACCAGCACTTTGTGAAGCACTTACAGCAACAATGCACTGCCATGCCATTATGCCGTTGCTGCTAGGCCTTTTTGCAAAGACATCTGATATTTGTCAATCCCACCATTCTCATAAGCTGCGATGCAATGATCGTTCAACGAAACTGATGTTCGAGTGCTGACGCACACCGAGCAAATAGTTATCGCAATGATCAGACAAGCCTGTGATCAGAGAGTGGCGAACTGAACAAGTCGACAACTCGTAGTGTATAATCACCTCTTGCCGTGTCTGTAATAAAATGACAGCAAAGAAAACCTTTGCCTTTTCTCCTCAAGCCACCTACTATGCATCCGCACTTGTGCAGTTTTACTTTGGAAACCAGAAGCACACTGATGATTGCTTTCGTGCCCACGAGCTTTGTGAATGCACATCATTCATGCAGGCGAGCGCAGCCCAACAATCATGGTCATGTGACCCAGTGAATACGTGCAGAGGAGTAAGTGCTCAGCTGCTCTCCTCCTCACCTTACTTTTCCCAACCACTAGCCTGGCAGAGACTGGATATTGAAAAGGGCCACTCCGAGAGTGGCCGCACCGGCCTACACGCTCGCGGCTACAGTTCCCGCGTTTGTATGAACCGTGACGCATTCAGAAACCAATTGTATAAGTCATTTCCTTGGCGTATGCAATATTGAGTAAGCGGTCCACAACTTTTTCTAAACTTCGTATCATCGTGAAATTCGTATCAACCATGATTGTACCATTGAGATTCTACTGTATTCCCTTCTCATGTCCAGGTATCCACTTCAAGTCAAGTGAAGTATTTGTTAACTTTGTGCAGCTTCCCAATATTTGCATACCATACAAGCACCAAAGTGAACAAGGAAAAACATGAACACTTGAAGCAAGCAAAAATCACAGCATCATGTGCTTGGCAGTCCCATTTACTGCAACACATCTCTGCACCCCCCTCCTTCCTCTCCCAAATGTGCTGACACAGTTACTGGTTAGAGCATGCACGAAATCATATGGGTGGCTGTGCAAAAATCACAGCAGAAAAAATGAAAAGCCACAAACCTGAAAGAGGAACTGCAGGTGGTGGTGGCCTTCGCTTTTTCATTTGAGGCGTAAGAAGTTTCATTGTATTGTCATAGGGCAACTGTACAGGAACACCAGCTGCTTTCTGTGTCTCTGTCAGGCAGTTCTCGAGCAGTATTACCTGGGTAATAAGAAAGTTGAGGTGAGTCAAGCACATAAGGAGATAATCAGCTTAACAGCCACACTAGCTTTTCTTGACAAGTGACTGCCAAAGAATTACTGTATTTACTCAAATGTAACGCATGTCTTTGTGAAAATTTCTTTGACCTAATTTGGAGGTTGACATTTTAATCAAAGTGCCTCAAAACTTGCCTTGACGGTGTCGCAGCACAGGCTCTCCAAAATGGCTATGACAAATCTCATGATACTTCAATTTGTGCTGACAACATATACATGCAGGCAATCCAATCCTGTTCTTCTGCGACGTGTTTTGCGGGCTGCTCTTTTGTGCTTCCACATTCGGACTCGACGAAATGGCAACGCGAGGAGCTCAGTACGATGCCAGCTCTAAAAGTGCAATTCTGATAGCTGAGGAAATCGGGAACTCTGCCACGGCTCGGCTGCTAGATGTGACAGTATCGACTATCCATGGGTGGAAGCTCCATCGTGAAGCTCTCTGCAAGTGTGAGCCCGATCGAAAAGGCTTCCGCAGACCTTGCTGTTACCATCATACAGAACTCGGAAAAAAAATGAATGAATAAATAAATAAATAAAAAAGAAGTGGTGGAGTTCATAACTGAGCAGCGAAACTGCACCTTGGGAGTAAACGTCAAGCTGATTCAATGGAAAGCCCAAAACGTAGCTCGAGAGATGGGGATACCGCGGGAGAACTTCAAGGATTCACATAGATGGGTACAAAAGTTCATGCGAAAGAATGGCTTCTCCTTCCAGCGAACAGCTTCGATAAGGCAGAAGCTACCATCAAATATTGAAGCAGCTAGAGTTTGGTACAGCCTCGTGGTACAGCCTCCCGCACGACATGGTGGTTTGCGTGTTTAAGAAGTGCTCCATATCAGATGTCCAGGATGGCACAGAGGATGACCTCGTCTGAGAGGAAGAAAGCAACAAAGAGGGCTCAATACTGGCGATGATGGCATGAAAGCGATGAGTGAAATTCAAGAAGGGGAAGAGGGGGGAGGGGACACTTGATCACCGATGGCAAAAGCGACAACTGAGCAAAACTCATTTTATTTTTAGAAAGTGGCAGGTGTTTGCCACTACGTGCAACAAATAAAGGTACATTTTCCCTTCCCTTTACTCGCGTTACATTCGTGTATTTTGGCCCCACCCTCCCACTGTGAAAAGCCGCTTCTTACATTACAATCGTAGTCACGTTACATTCGCGTAAATAAATTACGTTTCATTGTAACTATTTTGCTTCAATTATTTTCAGAACCTGACATACCATTCATGGAGCCCAGTTTAAGGATCCCTACTATACTGTGTAGGCAATGTGCTTTCTAATTCAGCATTTCAAATTTCAGAGCTGGTTCAGGCACTTCCAGATATTGGTCCACATAAGACGTTGCACTAAAGGGCTAGAATAATGTAAGGGTTCTTTTTACCCCCCACTTCACAATATTCCATTCATTCCTTATGCAAGCACTGTTCATGGTCGTAGAAATGTCTGAGACAGGCAGCAGATAGGCAGCAAAGGAAAGAAGGAGGGGTTTACAAACAGAGAAAAGCATGCATACCCGATCTTTTAGGGCCTTGACAAGAGCATTGTACTCATGATCCTTCTCGTGCAACTGGTGTAAGTGGTACTCTTCACGCTGACGAGCCTCATGGGCACGCTGTTGCAGATCACGTAGCAAACGTTTGGCACGAGCATATTTGGCTTCAAGGGCTGCCAAACGCTCGCGCAACTCATGGGCTGCTTGGCGCTGCTGGGCAGCTTCTAGCCGCAGCGCCTGGCCCGCAGCTTCGGCCTCTTGCAGCCGTCCCTGGGCCCCCTCCAGCAGACGGCCCAGATCTCTCCGCTCGCCTTCGGCCAATGACAGTCGCTCACGCACAGACCGTGCCTCTGCCTCAGCCACTGCCAGACGATATCTGCCCATGTCAAACAAAAGCCTCTTATTAAATAGTTATTTTTTTGTCTTAAAAATAAACAAAAAAAACAGCACACAGTGCCCTGCAACACTTTTCCCAGTAAATCCTCAAGTGGCATCACTTAACGAGCTCACTGCATCACGAATTGCTTGCCACAAAAATCTTTCAAATCCACTGGGTTTAGGAGTTGCAGAGTCAAGTTTGGGGGAAGTTGCAGTGTCTGAGTGCATTTCCTGTCATTTCGTCCCAATGAGTGGAGTGGAAGCTACCTTTACAAAGGGGGACAAAAAGGGGTAAAAAGCTACACCAGTGCAAGTGATGACCTTGAACATTTTCTATTCTTTTTCTTTTTTTAACTTACTCTCATTTCTACAATGACAACACTACACTCATGCTGCCACAGTCACGGAGGGGATGTGGCACTGCCCCACAACAACCACAGTAACTGCATCCGCGAATCAGCCTATGATGGTTTTCCCGCCTCCTATGTAGTCCATGCCACAGATGCGATTTGTTAAAAGAAGAGCGGGCACTTTTTAGATGTACACTCGAACCTCGTTATAACGAAGTTGAAGGGAGACAAGGAATTACTTTGTTATATCCATTATTTTGTTAAACCATTATTGCCTTCAGTATTTGAGATTTGGGTGGAAAAATTTTAACGTGCAAGACAATAGCACTGTAGCCGGCAGTAATGCTATACAGAGCCACGCATTCCGATGAAGGTTTACTAAAGGGAAAAAAAAGCTTGACTCTTCAATACCGTACGAACCGGCAGCTGGGGTGACAGACCGCATTCTGTCGCAATGCAATTGTCTTTCACTTCCGTTTAGCACAAAGCACACGATTCGTAGGCTAACCATCACCGGGTCGGCTTGGCTTGGCTGCCTTGTGGTTCCCAATGTCGCTACGTTGCCGATGCACTCTGGTAGGACACACCCAGTCGCACCAGCGCTCAGCAGCGTTCGTGGGCGGCCATAACGAGAGAAGTGGGTGCAGTAATCACTTCTCACCACTGCATGCAAGAACCAGCGCACCATCGCATTTGTCCCTCATATCTGTACTGCCAGCCGCCTAATTGGGCAGTTAGCACAACCTCAGAGATCGGTGCGGTGCCCGCTCTAAGGCCATGTATTGACACCTAGCTGCTGCGAGCAAAAGGAAAAATAAAGCGGGGGTGGCAAGTGAAGTCTGCAATAAGGCAGAGGAAGGCAGCAGATGTTGGTATGCACTGCTGCTTGCACACAGCTAAGCGCGGTAATGTGCAGCAGTTTCATCAGGGCACGGGGTCTATGAATTGCTGCGCCAAACACTGCGAGAAGTGATATTTGTGGTGCAAACACATTCCAATTTTCGGATTCGGAGTTTATTTATTTATTTGAAAGTACCTTACATGACCACATGGGCACTGAGTAAGGGGGGCTTCACAAAAATTGTATAAACCAAAGGTATATAGACAAAGTAAATGACATAAGCAAAAAAGATAAGTAAAAAGCACAGAATGTTGAGCAAACAAGTAATAAAAAAATGTTATAAAAGGTGAATTATACAAGAACAATGCACAGAAGCTAACATCAAAAAGTGAAATACAAGTTACGTAGCATAATATAGTGCATAATAAATTACACAGAAAATACAAGTGATACAATGGATATCATGGGATAATGAAAAAAAAAAGAAAAAGGAATGAAAAAAAAAAAAGAAAAGGAAGAGGAGGGGGGGGGGGGGGTGAAGGGAGGACAACAACTTCAAGGCTATCGCACATGTAACTGCGCAAGCACTGGATGACCCCTGAAAACACTAATCAAACATTAGATAAGTTAGTCAGAACATGGTCTGTTGGTGATATGCGTGCTAGCGACTGACGAAATTTCATTGAGTTAGTTTCCGCGACTATGGTATCAGGTAGGCTGCTCCATAGGCATATGGCACGCGGAAGCGCCGAATGGTTGAATGCGTCAGTGTTACCGTATATTCGCGTTAAGCTTAGATTGTTGTGTATTCTACGCAATGTGTGCGGTGATGTATGCAGGCCTAAGATATGATGGTCGAACTGGTACACGTATTTATGGAATAGCGACAAGAGGGCAATATTACGACGGTCGTTTAACAGTTCGAGGGAAAGAGAGAGTTATTTGTGTCACACTTGAACGATAATTATAGCTTTGGGCAATGAAACGAGCGGCTCTGTTTTGGATTGATTCTAATGACGTAATCAAATACTTTTGATGGGGAGACCAGATAGAAGAGGAAAACTCAAGTTGTGGGCAGACAAATGTTTGGAAAGCAAGCTTGCGAATGGGCGAGGGTGAGTTTCGAAGGTTACGACGTAAGTACCCTAATGACCTGGCAGCGTTGGCACATACGCTGGTAATATGGGTAGTCCATGAGAGGTTCTGAGTAAGGGTGATGCCTAGGTATTTGAAAGAAGAGGCGTCAGATAAAGGAGCTGCTATTTACACTGTAACAAAAGTTGGATTTTAAATGCTTCCTGCTAAAAGACATTACTGTATTTACTCGCGTAATTTGCGCACTTTTTTTCGCGATTTTAGAGCTCCGAAAAGGGGGCGTGCAAATTATTTTAACTTACGTGGAGATTTCGCGAACACATTTCAAATAACGTGTAATATATGCAACTAGTGTGGTAACTTTTTTGGATACGATCTCACGTAACACTGCAAAATGCTGGTGTAGGAGAATACGGCCGCCCCAAGGACACATTTCGCATCCCTTCGCATTGAGAGCGCAGCACGTAGAAGCGTTTACGAGCCGCCCGCGAATGGTTGCTGAGATAGCGCGCGCGCCAGCGCTATCTCGGCAGCCGAGTGACCCTCCACTCCACCCCCCACCCCCGCCTCACGTCTTTTCATGCTCGTTAAAGACGGGCGGGGCCTTTCCTCCCCGCATCGACGGCAGGTGTCCCGGGGTGATGTTATCTCATCCGCCCTCCAAGCGACGGAGATAGGCCGGGCTCGTTTGATCTCTGCTTCAGCCGTTTTCCTCGCCCCCATTCGCATGCTTTTATTCTAGCGACCGTACTTTGGGCTTCGGAGGCTTCCGGAGAAAAGAATCGGAAAAAGGGGCATTGCACTCGCAGCTCCTTTTGCGTATGACTGCGCTCGCCTGCGCAGCGAGGGGTGCGGCCACGTGGCTGTCCGAAGTCTGTCCGTGTGTGCGCGCCGGAGAGCTGGGAACGGGGAGCGCAAAATATGTGAGGATTTTTTTTTTTTTTGCAAAGCTGGCTAAATATCAGGGGTGCGCAAATTATGCGAGGGCGCAAATTATGCGGGTAAATACGGTACTTTGCATTTCTTTGAGTTCAAATGCATTAGCCATGTGTCACACCAATCGGTAATTAAGTTGAAGTCTTCTTGAAGGGCCATGTGTTTAGTAAGTTATGTTGGTTTTTATGGTGCAAAAGCAAGAATGGCTATGATGCGCCGGACGATCGGTAGTTTGATAGAGGTAAAAATTCATGAATTCATGGCCATGTGGTCGGTGGAACTGTGAATTGGGCGATATATAATGCAGTCATCAGCGAATATGCGTATGCAGGATAAAATGTTATTGGGAAAGTCGCTGATGTAAATGAGAAACAATAGGGGACAAAGTACACTCCCTTGAGGTACACCTGAAGAAACATCGCAAAAGGACGAGGAAACATTGTTGGCCATGGTGAATTGCTGCCTGTTAGAAAGGAAATTTCGGAGCCAGGATAGAGTTAACGAGTCCAATTTTATTGCGGATAGCTTGATGAAGAGGCGACATTGTGCTACGCGGTCAAATGCCTTAGAGAAGTCAAAAAAGATGCAGTCTTTCTGTAAGTTCGAGTCCATGGTAAAGTGCAAGTCTGTTGTTAATTCCAGTAGTTGAGTCTCGCATGACAAACCTCTCAGGAACCCGTGCTGTTTAGCGAAAAAGAAGTGATTTGATTCGAGATGACGGTAAACATGAGATGCAATAATGTGTTCCATCATCTTACAACAAATGCACGTTAATGAAATGGGTCGGCAGGGGTGGAAGCGGGCTTGAGTGTTTTGGAGCAGCTCAGGGAGCAGGAATAATGCTGTTTTGGAGCAGCTTTCGAGCACCAAAATGTGTGTTTTGGAGCAATGCAAGTTAGTTTTGGAGCAGAATTCTAGGGTCAAACATTATTGTCGTTTAATGCTTTTTTTTATTTCTGGTAAACACAAAAATCTTAGAAAACATTCAATACCGACAAACCAACCACACTTAACACAAATAATATATATATATATGTATATATATATATATATATATACACGCGCGTGCGTACGTGTTATTAAAACATCACAGCTGTGATAGAGCAATGACTAAGGAAAACGAGATAAGTGATGTTTTGAATAGCTGCACTTGACTAGGCAGACACATGAAAAACGTTCATGGTAATAAAGCGCACCGTCGCTGACATGAACAACTGAAGACTAGAAATCAATAAATATTGGTTGCTTTCATGCTAAACTCCATGAGGCTCTTATAAAAAACGCTCAAAAAAGGTTATTGTCCCATCATTAAAACGACACAGCCGACATTACAACAGAGAGGAAAACAGAGATCCTTCGTTGCTAAACCTGACTACACTTCAGAGAAATTTTTTTAAATGCTCACATTGGCAAAACATAACTGCTCTCACGTACAAATCACAAGACGAAGCTATTCTGAAACATTCACTTCTTAAGCATCTAGCGAGCCTAGCCTACTTCGACTTCAGAGCTTCAAGAGCTGCGTCCACCGCTTGTATGCGTTCAAGGACTGACGGAAGTTTGGAGTTCACATCAGTCAGCAGCACGTTTCCAGTCTCAACTTTTTGCATGTCTTTCGATGACACACCCAAGTTGATAAGGTCTTGTGCACTGGCCAAGAGTGACTTAAGAGAGGTTAGACGAGCTTGCAAACCAGTTTTTTCTTCCTTAAGCTTTTTCACCTCGCAGTCCTTTGCCAATGGCTCCTCACTTTTTCTCTTGCGCGATGCTGAGGCTTCCTCCCTTTGCACGCGCTCGCGATAAGCTCGGTACGATTTCCCAACTGATCTGAGCAGCTCCTTCGTTAGTGGCACCTTCGTAGCGTCACCGCCATAACGCTTTAGAAAAGCTTTTGTCTGACAAAAGCTGGTCACACTTGTTATTGACAAAGAAGCTCGGTGATGCAGGGCTTGCTTGTTTTCACTAAATCCCCTTTCACAGTCCGCATTTCCATGCGGGAGACACAGAACTGCCTTTGCAAGTTTCGCAAGTTTTGGATATTTGGGCTCACCATTCGGCATTTTCACCAGGAACACATTTGCCCAATGCGGGATTACATCGTCAGAAATTTCCCAGTCTGCTGTTTCGCAGACGAGGGATAGCCACTCATCCGTCAGCGTTGATACTTCGTTCGGAGGAATGACTTGCGGCAAAGCATTTGCAATAAAACGCACAGACTTCGTGTAAGAATCTCCTGTAGCACCAGGCTTTAAGAATCTCATATGGAATAGCACTCTGTTGTCAAGAGGTAACCTTGAGACGAGATACTTTGTGCAGGTGATGTAAAAAGCTCTGGCCTTGACGTGGAAGGCCTTTTTCTGGGTAGGAGTCCACAGCTCCATTTCCTTCTCAGTGTCAGAGCCAAGCTCAGGCTTTGCCTTCCAGTTGGCCGGTAATTCGACATTCGTGTCTTTTAACTGGAAGCCTGTTGCATCCTTGAAAGCTTCTTGCCGCAAGAACCTGCCCATCACCAGCTTCACAATGGCCACCATTTCCTCGTAAAAGACATGAATGAGAGGCTTCTTGCTCTGAAACAGCGTCTGAAATCTGTTGAAGAGTTGAGCGGCATTCTTAAGAAAAAGAAGTCTCGCTCGGAGCGTGTGGTCAGCAAATGCAGCTGCCAGGTGATTGTGCCTCACATATGATGTTTTTGGCTCACCACTCTTGGAAAAAAAGCCTTCAAGGCATCGTACAACTCAAGCACACGCTGTATACTTGGCAGTAGTGTCAGCCACCGACTGCTTACGTGACGCAAGAACTCCAGCTGTGGCAAACCGAGCTTCTGCTGCAGATCTTTGATGTCTGCATGTCTCGTGGCACATTTGAAGTACTGGTGGATATCAGTAACAATACTATCAACTTCCTGGCAAAACGTGTCAAGAGCAGCAGCAAATGCGTTATGAACTTTATGTAGTCCGCATTCCCCAATGTCAATCATATTAGGGCTCAGCTCTGCTTTTATTTTGCGCTTCAGGCATTTCATCACATTGGGGCCGTCAGAGAAAAAGCACACCATGTTATTCTTGGGTAGCTCACTAAGCGAGTCGCTGACACAGGAAAAGAGCTCATCTGCAGTAGCGTGGCCCATGTGAAATGACTGAAGGTGCTCAACGACGACATCTTGTGCCTTTACAGAGAAGTACCGAACGAGCACGTCCAGCTGCTGCACCTTCATCTCGGGCACTGGCGTCTCGTCTATCATTACAGTGTAGAACACCCCAGGTTCTGCAAGTTCTTCTACTACTTTCCCTTTGAAGTATGGTCCGAGGCCGTCAGAGATTATGTAAGAAACTTTCTTGCGCCCACATTGGAAGGCCTTGGCTATCTGTGAATCTGGGAACATATGGGGGTATGTAGCTGTTGCGACATCTGCCAAAGTGTAAGGGAGTGAGTTGGCTACAACAGTAAGAGCAAAAAGCGCTTCAGCTTTCGCGACACTTTCTTGCAAGGACGTTGTTGGCGCATTCCTGCTGAAGTCTAGGGTGCTTTGGGTGCAGCGGCTCTTGGTAAGGACTCCATCTTTGTCTCTATGTTTTCTTGCATTTTCCACATGCTTAGCAGAAGTGGCATGGCGCATCACTGCTGAGCTTCCATGATGTGTACAGCTCACTGTAACGTTACACAGCACACAGAAGCCATCACTGTCATTTCCGCTTGGACGACACCAAAGAGATATGAAATCTCCATTGCCATCTTTCTTAGTCAAGATGTCGGGATTAAATTTGGTGCATCGCTCTGAAAAAAAAAAAGTGACCATAAAAACTGCTGTCCGCAAAAGAAATTTCAAAGATTAAATCGAAGACCTGCGCTAAACTGAATGAATCTGCATAGTTTCCTGCACAGAACATTTTGCTACACTGAAAAATCGCTAAGTGCACATGCTAAGAACAGGCCCATGTACTATGCACCACACCGCTAAACTATATAAACTACATTATAATATATCCGAGTCGCGGACACCGCCACATATGGGACTAAAGCGTAGTACACTGAACCAGTGACCACGTAATCCAGATTTTCTCTTTGTAAAAAAAAAAAAGCTCACCGCAAAACTATGTTTATCCGGATAACGAATGCACCAGTGTTTATTAAAACTTTTTTGCCCTCACGTACATAGCGCGCTTGCCGGAGAAGGAAAAAAAAAGGGGGGGGGGGGGAGAGGAGGGGTGCATGCATCACGCCGCAGTGCTGCGTGCGGCGAAGCTGCACTTTGAGGCAAAGTGCGCGAATTAAAGTGGAACCGCATGGCGCGTTTTTCGCTCGCGAAAAACACATGCGAAGAAGCCCGCGTTGCCGCGGAGGCAGGTGGACCCACACGGAAAGAAAGCAGCGGCGTTTGCCATGTTCCTACATTTTCGTCAAAAGCCTACGCCGGCTTCAAAAAGTTCCTTCGAAATGCGCGGAGGTCAGCGCCGTCTGGAGGCATTGGAAGAAACCAAACAAACACGCGTCTGCACCCTAAACTCCGCTTGTCGGACGAGCGGGCGACACGCTGCGCGAGGCGTTTTCTTTTCTACTTCGAGTAGGAAGATGCGGCGGCACGATTTTGAGATTGCGTTCGTCAAAATGACGCGCGCGCCTCTCCGACCACGCGTCAGTCCCGCATGAAATCAGGGCATTCGGGGCGCAACGGCGCGATTTCGCGAAGGCGTTCGTCAAAAAACACTCACGTCCCTCCAAACGCGTGTAAATCGCGCCAGAAAGTGCGCCATGCGGCTCCACCTTCTCCCTTTAAGTTCCCTTCCAAGATCTGTCTATTATTGGTGTCGGTTATATGCACACAAATATGGTACTTGAGGTGCGATGATACTAGATGTCGCAAGCGCACAATTTGTACCCCATGGTTCTGTTTTCGTACTACCTCACATTCGGCTTTTGAGTAATAAGCGTTCTAAGTGTCTATTTTGTTCTTTTTTGTATATTTCTTCACTCGCCACCTCATGTACCAAACCACACACAGCAACGGCGGCGAGCGGCATGTCATGTTGTGCTGCGTATGGTACGAGCTACAGCGTACTCGACCACGAGGTGAGCGCAGGTTCTGACGAGCCAAAATCGAACAACGCGACCGAGTGCACTGGCGAGACTAAGCTCATCGCTGCACGAGCGCGTTTACATGCTGCATCTATAACGTCTAAGGGCTTGTGTGCAATGCAAAATGTTCTGCACATGGAGAGGCACGCTCTCACTAGAGTTTCGGAAATGGTCCAACGGACTTACACAAACCGAAGCCCTGCGAGTGGTTTCGCGGTTGGCTTCATTGACCGCAAATGGATAAAACAAATTCTTCTTTCTCATGCAGACGTATGACACAAAATCCATATTACACACTCAGCAATACAGCGTTTTCCTTTATGCAAAGTTTCTAAATAATGGTCGTGCATTTACATCCGTGGCAGCTGCTCGCACTATCCTCATGGCTTCACATCAAATTAATATTCGCAGTAAATAGAACCTTTTCGACAATATGAAGCGTCGACGCACTTACTTTTATTCATGTTCGCAATCCCAGGCCACGATGACAGCAACCGCCTCGTGCGCGCAGTGCGCCAAAAAACTCCGTTGCCGCCGGCGTCACAATCGAAATATGGCCGCACAACTGACTTTTTTGCGCCTTCGACAACGTCACGAGAGCGCGCCAAGCGATGTGATGATGATGATATAAGCTCGCATAGGCGCGACACCACAAGGATGACAGCGGCTCATGAAGGCACAAAACGTAACCTCTGTGATCGGTTCCGGCAGCGCACCGGAGCCCATCGTGGAGGCCGTGCACCAAAGACCACTTGGGAGCAGTTTCGGCGCAATAATGCGTTTTGGAGCAGGATGGCGCAGCAGAAGCGGATTGGCGCAGCGTGGCGCAAATGGCGCAGCACTTCTACCCCTGGGTCGGTAATTTCCAACTGCATTTTTGTCGCCATTTTTAAAGACGGGTACAACTTTTGGCGGTTTTCCAATCGGTGGGAATCTGACCAGTGTTTAGAGATTGCTGGAAAATGTGGAATAGAATCTTGCGAGAAACCGAGACCGTGTTCTTTAGAAGTTTGGAGTTAATATTATCGATACCTGCCGTAGTGGATAGTTTAAGATTATCAATTAGATGCGCGATACCATCGATTGAAATGTCTATGGATGTCATGTATTGGTAGTCACGATCAGTGACCACGGGCAGATCATCTAAGCTTTCTTTCATGAATATGGATGAAAAGAAATGATTGAAAGCAGATGAACATTCATTGTCTGGAAGAGGAGCACCGTTATCGTCGTTTAACACAATGCGGTTAACGTGATCACTGGGCGTAAGATTTGCCAGAATTTAGGATTAGATTTAAGCAGTGAGGGGAGATAATGAGCAAAGTATTTATCTTTTGCGTTAGAAAGAGCGTAGCAGTAATCTTTTGCGCAGCAGTCATATTTTTCCCAGGATGCCTGGTTGTCGGAACGTCTTGCGGCTTTATATAAGCTTTTCTTTTTGTTACGAAGCTGTCGAAGATGTTTGGTGAACCATGGATTGTTTTTATCAGCTGTTATTTTTATAAGAGGCACGTGTTGGTCGACCAATGCGCACAACTTCTCTTTGAACATTATCCAGTTATCTTCAATGACCTTGAGTGAAACAACAGAAAAAGTGAGCGGCTAAAGAAGGAATCCAGTTCTTTGTTAATTTCAGTATAGTTTCCCTTGTTATAATCGCGGATGGTTTTTGTTTCAACTTCCGCGAATTGAAGAGGAACATTTATGGTTGTCTGGAGTAGGTTGTGGTCACTGAACCCGCCTAAATGTGTAACCATAGTCTCTGGCGCGTTTGTAAGAATCAGGTGCAACAGATTATTACAACGAGTCGGTAGAAAAACAACCTGGGATAAATTAAAGTCTACAGTTAGGTTAATAAATTCTGTTCAGAGGCGGCACGATGAGGACAGGTGTGACCAATCAATTAGGGGGAAATTGAAGTCACCAAGGAGGTAAGTGAATTTAGTCGAACAAAGCTGTGTTGCTTTATCAATGCTAGACTGGAGTTCATTAGAGAAACAGTCTGTGAAGTCAGAGGGGCGGTAGCAAATTCCAAACAAAACCTTCATTGTGGAACTGAGACACACGGCCCACACAACCTCTAGCTCAGAATTTGTGTGTCGAGCACATGGGAAGTGATTGTTTCTTTTATTGAGAGAAGGACGCCACCACCTCTTTTTTTGGTGTGGTCACAGCGCTATATATTATGGGTGTGCGCTAAAGAAGCAATTTCATTATCGGAAATGTCAGGGTGCAGCCATGTTTCCGTCAGCGCAAGAACATCACAATCAGAGTCATCAAGATAGGAGGCAAGGTGGTCACGTTTTGACATCACACTTCGAACATTCGTGAAAGATAACGAAAAGGATGGAGCAACGCAATGCGCTGGAGACGTGCCGGGACCTAGCTATCTGTTGAGTTCAAGCACTGATGCAGATGTGACATCATATGCGTAAGTTTTGTCGCCAATGCGCAGCCGGTACACTGACAATTTGAAGGGTTTTTTGAATGTTTTTGCATGCTGGATCAATTTTTGCCACGCTTGCCGTGTGGCCAAAGAAAAATCTTCTCTGATGTAGAAATCAGAGCCTTACATTTTTCTAGCATTGGCCAGGATTCGCTCTTTGTCCTTACAGTAAGTCAGCTTAGTGATAACAGGTCTTCGTTTTGTATCTGAAAACTTTCCTAATCTGTGAGCTCTGTCGAACTGCATACTGCCTGCGGCAATATCGAGTTTCTCCAAGCAGAAGGCAGTTATTTTCTTTTCCGTAGCAGTCCAGTCTTCCTTAGCGTCATCTTCGATGCCAAAGAACAGAAGATTTGAACGACGCATTCTATTTTCAGTATCGTTGCAGTTAACGACTTTAGTTCATTATATCCATTAAATGGTCAATTTTACTCCGCAAAACGAGGCTTAAAATGCATGTGTGTCTACGGGGATTTCAAGAAGAATTTTATTTACTTCGTTATGTCTATTACTTCGTTATATCCTGTTACACTATAAGGATGTTCAAGTGTATTTTGAAACTAAATTACAGCAGAGACCATTTATAACGTAACCGTTTATAGTGCAGGACCGGCTATAATGCGGTTTTTCTGACCCCATTTACCCTCCCATAGAACTTAATGTATAGGCATACTGCTTATTGTGCAGCTCAGTGAGATAAAAGACCGGTTATAATGCGGCTGCCGGGAAATTAGCGGACAACTGAGGAAGGGAGCAGGCTTCAGGATGGAAGTGTGCCGCCCGAGAAAAGCGCAACTAATCGCCATGGAGGAGGAAAAAGAGCGGAGTGAATGAACAAGGAGCGGAGGGAAGAAAAAAAAATGCCACGGCAGCAGCGGGTCGCGGGCGCGCCCTGTGAGGATAGGATTGCCAAAGCGACCGAGAACGCTGCTACGGCCGTTTGGGTGAAAACGGCTGTCAAACGGAACGAATCGCGAATTATTGAAGTCGGTGGGTCCACGCAAGCCCCACCATGTTCGATATTTCGCGATCCATTCCCTTCGACAGCCGCTTTCACACCCTTCCGCACGCCCTCCGCACGCGTGCGGAGCGGAGTGCGCGCTGAGCGAGAACAGGTCCTAACGCGCGCCCGCGATCGCATGATGTCCACATTACCAGTGTTTGTCTCCAGTTTTTCTTTTTTTATCATTTCATGCGCACTGCCCTTGAATCACCCCGTGAGCGCGATTGCTTGTGCACCCGATCCCTGTGTTGTCAAGGGCAAGCTTACCGTGCGGCGCGCCGCCCGCGACCCCACAAACTAGGCCTAACGAGCGCTACTTTTCCGGTGCTGGCTGCAGATAGGGTGCCGCGGGCGACTGTGATTCATGGCGGCCTCGTTTAAAACGCGGGCGAATCACTTCGACAACGGCAGCGAAGGCATGGATGGCAGGTGCACCACTCGAATGGCGGTTTGCGGTCGCTACGTTTTTGCCATCACGCACGCGTCAGAGAAAACGAAGGATAGCGCGTGCAGTAATCTGTTCCCGTTTCTGCGCAGTCCGGTTCCCCAGGAAGTCCGTATAAACGGCGACGTCGCTATTGCGATTTCTTTTTCTTTTTTTTTTTTTCGTTTTTGCACAGCGCGGCCTGGGACTTAACTCTCTGAAATGTCCCTTTTCTTTTCTCTTAAGCGGGTGAAAGCAGCCTGGTCGCGCGCTTTGAATGTCTAACATGTGCTGCTACCTGCTCGACAGTTTTATACACACGTGTAGACTGAAAAATGTTGTTTTGGTTATAGTGCGGTACCGCTTATAGTGCGGGTATTCGCGATTCCGGCGACTTACGTTATAAGCGGTCTATGCTGTACATTGCGAATTTCTGGCTGCATGCAGGGCAATAATACTTGGTTGACATAATCAGGGGAGCCTCCATGAGTGATCGGCAGCATTTTCTAGCTATGCTCAAAAAATGTTGCAAGGATCCTTGCACAGTCTTGATCACAGGTCACACATTACTTTTAATTAAGCCTGCTACGAAAGATGCAATATATTTGCTAACAAACCTGTGGAATGCTTTAACCCCTTCACTGTAGAGTGTTTCTGGCCAAGATGTAACTGCAGTGTCAGCTTGGTTTCGGGAATATCAGCGAACGAGCATAGCCATTTACAGTTAAACTTGGCTATAACAAACATCAATATAACGAATTCCTCAATATTATGAAGTTTTCAATCTCTGGCTACAACTCCACAAAAAATGTGTATTAGTAACCTCTGTATCATGAGGTGGCAGCAGTGGACACCCCAATATAATGAATTCCCCCTATCAACAACCAAATAATTTCGCACCAAGTATCGAATTTTAGCGTGAGCAGCAGCCGGATCCACTGTGGCGGCTACCCCACCCACAACATAGCAGGAAGCAATGTCATTGCGAATGGTGCACAAGCAACCATTACGGCAACCTCTCTTCCACAGAGTTCTGGCAGTGAAACATGAGGTGGGAGGACACTCGTATGCACAGGCCACATGTCCTTCTCAACTCCCCTGCGTCACTCGATTCAGCGACGCAATTCACGCAGCCACAGCTGTGTTGTTTCCACCTCCATCCAAACCTCGTATTTTGTTCCCAGTGGGTTGTGCGCCGCCTGCGCCACCACTCACTACTGCAGCTTTCCATGTCTATTTTTTTCACTTAGCCATCATGCCGTTCGCATTCGCTTTTTTTTTTTTTTTTCCCGTGGTACACATGCATGCAAGTTGACTCCCGTATCTGTGCATTCAGTCACTTAGGTGTATCACTGCAAGGTTGAGTGCCTCAATGAAGAAATGAGCTGCCCGTCACGCAGGAGCTTGGCTTTCATTGCGTGTGAATAGAGGAGTCCTAGACTGTGTGCAGTCCCCCCCCCCCCAGGCAACTGTGTCATCTTTACTGGAGAGATGTCGATTGAGGCACTGGTGGAAAGTCTGCGATATCATGGTGATGGCGAGGGCAAAGAATTGCCGGTATTTTTTAAGCTATGCCTTCCATATTTTTGCCACAAAATAATGTGTTCTGGGCTAGATATACTCCCAGTTGCCCTTTTGTTTCATTTGTGTGTTTCTTTTCCTAATTTTCATGCTGAAACTGGACATAACAAAAACCTCTTTATAATGAAATTTTCTAGCACTTGTCAATTTCATTATATCCAGGTTAAACTGCACTTGATTATGATTACAATACAGATAAAGTAAGACGATCCGGAATGTGACACCAGAAGACATCTTGTTCCAGACCATCCATGGTGAGAGAGCGAAAGCAGCAATCAAGTCACGTTTCAGTCTAATGGAGAGGCAACTGCATGTGCCCCTGAACTTGACACACTGTAGCAGACGCACCCACAGAATAAGAAAAAAGAATATGCAATCCACCAACACACAGTACAACAACCCTTGTAACCATAATCACACGTGCCTCGTATGGTCACTCAGCCCAAAAGAGTAGTGCGTGCAGTGACCATGCGCCCCAGTAAAGGGTGGGCACGGTCACTCTGTACACTTCAATATACAGTAGACTCCCTTTAAGACGAACTCGAGGGGACCATGAGAATTTGTTCGTCTTATCAGAAGTTCGTCTTATCAGAAGTGCCTCCGAGAATGGATTGGCCACGTGCCCAGGTGGATCCAAACATCTTACTTCAAAAAGTCAATCAAGTAGACTTGCAAATGAGAAAAAAATACAAATGAAACCATATTTTTACCCAACTTGAAAACTGTCTTCAAGCGCTGGCAAGCAGCCATAAATAACATTTCATCTAATGATTTTAAGTATCCTCCAGTATCTCCATGCTGCTGGGAAAGGTTGTTTATTAGAGAACTTAAGCAGGCACAAGATACCTCCCATATTCTTCGAAAGCACTTCAAGCACTTCTTCAGTGAGCATGTCACTTGTGTTGCCAGTCAATGGATTAGGCATTGTGACGGATCTTTGAGGATATTCACATATGCATTCATGTCCACCAAGACTCCTTTACTGCCCAGACTAGAAACTAGGCCTGTCTTTCTTCACGGCAGTTTTCCTGCACTTGGCCCAGGAAGTGCTGATCAGCCAAAACGTCTAATGTGTACACTTTGTTGTGGATAAGAAGCAGCATTCACTTTTTTATATCTGCCCCCTTTTTCTTGCCCCTTTGTGGGAGCCCAGGTCCTCCCTTTTTGTTTTGTTGTGCTTTGCTTTACCTCTGCTTTCCTAGGGGGAAACTTTATTCAAGTACCCAGAGTCTCTGTGCAAGCCTTCTTGGATTCTTTTGCCTTGTTTTCCTTTGTACTCTCCCTGTAGGTGCTGAAGAGGAGGTGGGGAGACAATGAAAGGGCCCAAGAAGGCAGGGTGCCCCTAGCACTTGGGGTCCCTAACAATAAAACTCTGCAGTTTTATTGCTGGCATCTAAGTGGCTTTGCTTACTTAGTCTTTGGTTCTTTTGTACTCTCCTTGGTGGGGAGACAACAAAAGAACCCAGGTGCCCAGTGCTTGGAGCCCTCTACAATAAACTTGGGGAGGCTGTCCACAGCACTGGGAAAGTTCTTAACAGAAGGTTACCTGTGAGGGGGTTCGTCTTAAGAGGATTTCTTTTACGTTGAGTCTATGGGAAACCAAACAAACATACCCATTTTGTTCGTTATATCCGAGAATTCGTTATAACCGAGTTTGTCTTAACGGGAGTTCACTGTACGTACTAACACAGTAAGTATGAGCTTCTAGGAACATTCGACAGATGGCGCAACAAGTCCATGCGGGCCAGCTTTGTGTTTCAGTCAGAATTTTTGAACGCACTATGGAGAACATATCGGTACGTCAGTGCGAGCAAAAGCATTAAAGAAAAGATAAAGTCAAAATGGCACTGACTGTGTTTCCTTGAACCGCAGCCGTAAGTTGTCTGGGTCAGCGTCAGGCGAGAGGGAATCACTGCTGTCATTTGAAAGCTCGAAGCTGGCACCAGGAGCCAATTCATCCACTTCATCGTCAGGAGTCGAAGCAAGGGAGTCCAGCCCACTACCAGGCACCACCTCCTGGACCACGCCTTTGAGCCGAGCCTCCCGTTCCCTGTCTGCCTGAATCGACTGGTAGATGAGCTGCGCTATCTCACTGTTTGTAGAGTCCCGCTCACGCCCAATCAAGAACCTACACAGCAAGAAAAGGCTTTTAAATGGTACAGTAAGACTTGAAATGATACAGCAAGATCATGGAAATTAAATCTGCCATTCCACTCATGCCGAAACAAGTCCTCAACATCTGAATGTTGACATTAACAATCAAGTGCGCACTGCACTGAAATGCATGCAGAGCTATGGCACTAATGAAAGAATGGGTCAACCTGAGCTGCCTGCCATGCAAAGAATACCTGTACCACCTCTGTAAGCTGTAACGTTAGACCACGAAGCCCACATCCACAGGGCAATCACAATGATATGAGATAGTACAAAAACACATACCAGAAGAAAAGAAAATGTGAAAGCAACATGGCCAGTGTATGAAAGACAGTAGACTGCCAAAATGTTTAAGGGGGGACGTGACGTTGGAAACCAACTTTCTTATTTCTTTATGGATTTTGATGAAATTTGGTAGACTTATTAGCAATGATTCTGTGATACTACTGTATAAATTTCATGAGCTTATCTTTAAAACTTTCTGATTTACAACAATGTCCTCCTTCTGACCTTGTTCCGAGCCTCAATCGCTTAAAAAATGTGATAGAAAGCTTTTTCAAAGTGCTGTGAGCTCTATGATGAACGGTCCAGGGCGTAACATTCTTAGATTTTTTTATTTGCTACACAATTTTTTTCAGTTGTCGTTTTTTACAAGGTGACTGCACCACAAGAGCTCAGGCTGTGAGCAATTAGTCGTATTGTTAAATGTTGTGAAGGAAAACTGGAAAAGCAAGAATGTCACGCCCTGGGCAATTCTTCTAGGAATATAGGAAAAAAAACGGAACTGAAATAGACCTAGTAGTCATGAAGAAATCAGCAGAACAAGCAAGGCAAGGAGCAAGAAAAGTCGTTTTGAGAAAACGGCTTTTAAAGTTTTTCCATGGATTTTTATTAGAAAAGGGCACTGAATACGTAGTGTTTTGTGTCCTTTTTGGTGCACGGCTTCTTGAATGTCCTTTCTTTAGTTTGGTATGCCTTGCTGGCCTCTTTTTTCCTAAAAGACACCTTTCTTTGCTGCTCTGGGAAAGGCATGTTGTCCAGGCTACAGTCAAAGTGTTGCACAATACTCAGCATAAGCATGGTGGGCTAAATGACTGTACTTGAAATACTGCCTCATGGACAGATCTGCATGCCAGAAAGGCATTGGTACCAGGGTACACAAATACTGTCAGCAACTGTCTCACTGGAAGGTCTGGACTGAGCCTTCAGACTTTTCTGATATGTTTTATGGTGCAACCCTCAATGTGAGATGTTGATTGTTGACCAGTGTAATTAGTCAGAGCTCCTAGCCCCTTTTCAATACTTTTGAGAGCCTGCACAGCTCTCCCAATGCACAGAAAATCTTACGATATTCATTTCGCGGCAATTACTACCGCTAGAGTTACTGTATATGTTCCTCTACATATATAGTTACTCTAACCACCCGTTCGCGAGAGCGCTGCCAGACGCGCGTACACGTCAGTATCATTTGCGATGCTGACCCATATCTAGTTCCTACTTAATTAAAAGTTATTAGGAGCGCTGCTGACTCCTACAACGCCGAGAAACGGGTTCAAGGTCGTGATTTTGAACGATCGGAAACTCGTTTGCTTTTTTGCGTACCGGCGCCTGTCATTCCGTTTTCAGCGCGGTCGCACACACACAACTTACTGGCACGTACGCGGCGACCTCGCGGAATGCGTTTGGTGATACAAAATGCGGCTCTAGGCGCGCCTGAAGGGTATCGTCCATACTTGCGGACGGCGTGGCAACGTGACGAGATTCGGGCACATCCGTGGCGCGATCGCTACATGCAGTCGGCAACGTCGGACGCCGCGCGACATGGGCAACGGTGCCACTGCCGCTCGCACATGATGCTTCGCCCGCGTATGAAATGCCACAAAGCGACCCGTCAAAGTTGACAAAAGCAAGCATACCGGCCGCGCGCGATTGATCGGGAGCGGACGCACCATCGGCACTCGCACGCGTTACTTCTGAAACCACGCTCCGCGCGCACCGACAGCGAGCCGAAAAGTCTAAACGCGCCCATCACAACAAAAATCCGCCGCTGAAACTACGTTCCGCAAATACCGACGATAATGGCGTGCTGAGATGTCAAGAGGCGCACAAAGCACTCGCGGAGTCCGCTGCCGAAACCGCTCCGTACGCGCTGACGAACATGGCGACGCGATCGTCAAACGCGCGGCGCCACGAGGCGCAAGCACCGCGAGCGATAAGATATCAGCTTTGGGATCAGCTGCCGTTCTGTCTACACACCGCCCGATCGCCGACACTGCAAATACTATCGGGGAAGGCACGCACAGACGAACATACAGCACAAAGGCGCGCCGGCGCGGTAGCAGAAGACGCGGACCGCCAAGGAGACCAATGGCGAGGCTCCGATTCGTCACGTGACGGGCGCGGCCAATTGGAGGCCTCGGCAAAATGGCGGCGCTCGGTTGCGCCGTTGCGGAGATATTGGGACTTGAAAACTGCTGTTTTTTCACGATTTCTATAGAGTTTTTTCGCCACGTTGGCCTCTATTAACATTTTTTTTAGCACTTCTACGCGGTTTTCAGCGTTCATATTTCGGAATCAGATAAAAAAGGACTTGTAGAAACTGACTATGTGGTTTTCAAAAAATCGATTTTTTGGTCATTTTTCGCGATACGAAGGCCGCGTCCCCCCTTAAAACATAATCTACATCACCATAAAGAACACTCAAAAGTACTGTCTCGCCTGCCAACAGCCAACGTAGACAATTAACAAAATGCTCAAAGGTGCAAGATCTTGAGCGTATCTGTCTTGGGCATCAAATGCAGCACGACACTGGTGCATGCTCTTATTTCTAGCCAGACACTGAAAGGTTTTCACTTCATGCATGAATAAATGCATAATAAAACCAAAAAACTAACCTATTCAGTAGCTTCTAACCTCCCGAATGGTGACCCCTGCACTATCCTCTCAATACTTACAAGGTCTGGCGATCATAGCTAGTGACCTCAAGGATGTCTGCTATTACATCGCTAATTCATGTTGCAAATTCTTTTGTCTCCCTCCTCTAAATACTATTCTCAATACAAAAGAAACAAGGTCTTCAAGCTTGATGTATACTATAGTTAACCCAGCTACCCCAGGGCATTATTTCGTGCAGAAACGTGTGACGTCCATACATTCATTAAAATCATGAGGTGAGCGAGGCTTTCATGCTCACTGCCTGTGGTGAACATTTCAACTGTCAAACAATGTGCTTTCGACCACCGTGACTACAGGATGTTGCAAGCACATAGAATATTTGTGGGACGAAGAGCTAAAACTTGATGATGAAAACTACATCGATGAAAGGGGCATGGACAAGAAAGACGCTCGACTCGCAACTGAATTCGATAAGCATGAAGAAATCCTGTGGGCGACAACCGTGCATCTTCAGTCACGAAGTGAAGTAAAAAAAGTTATGTAAGCACTTGCTCACGCTCATTACGACAATTAAGTTAATTCTAGTGTAATGATGATGCAAGGTGTGAACAGAGAAAAAAGAACTTGGACGTTGAAGGGGTAAAACGAGGCGTTGCCTGAACGACAGGTTCAGAGAACATATCACGTCCTTCAAGGACGAGAGTAACAGTGCTCACTTTCCAATGCAATGCTGGGAGTGCAGGTGCTCTGCCCTCTTCGCTGATGCCAAGGTGGTTGGCTGTGTTAGGGGTAGGCTGGAGAGGGGGATTCTTTACGTGTGCGGGATTTACTGAATTGGTGATAAGTGCATTACTTTTCACAGTAAGGGAATTACAATACTTGGTGAGCTGATGGTTTGGGTGCTATTTTTACTTTGTCACCCTCCTGAAGTGCGACTTGTTTTACCCCTTCCACATCCAGCCTTTATTATCTCTGTTAACACCTCATGTCATCATTACACTAGGATTCATTCATCGAAATGCAGCCGCAGCAGCTGGGATTTGATCACAAGACCTTCAGATCTGCAGCCGAGTGCAATAGCAACCAGACCACCATGGCAAGGCACATACTTCATGTTGACGTGAGCTATGCAGCCTGTGTTGGTCTAAAGGGTTCTTTTCTCTAACATCATGAATCGCCCTTGTGTGCTTCGCAGGCTGCAAATCTAGTGATAAGAAATATGTCAAGCTGCAACATTGTGTGCCTGTGCAAAGCAACCAGTGAATGGAACTGCTGTAGTGCATTGGTACAATGGGTTCTCACTATTTAATTAGCGTCAGGATCCATGAGTTCATAGCCACAATTCCCACCACAGCCCTCTCAAAGATACCACCACAATTTCTGTATTTACGCTCATGGGTGACCACTGTCAGAGAGCTTTTATTTGTCTGCATACTTCTTCATGTTTTCAGATTATCGGTGTAATGAAGAATAAAATGTTTGCGGCCAGATGCCCATATTGTTGCAGAAAAAAGCTCTGAATACTGTGGCATGACTACCATTTTATAGCATCCTAAGACACCTGAGCTCTTTAATTCAGCAACACAATGTTCATACCAATATCATGTTACTGTTTCCTTGACAATACAGTAAACCTCAAATTATTGAAATACACGACGTAACAAACTTGTTTCATTTTTCAAATTCAAGATCGAATTTTCCAACAGGTTACGGTCGATACCTCTGAAGCTCGTATCCTTTAAAAAAAAAAGGAGTCAGAAAGGGATGTTTCCTTTTTCTCTCTCTCTCTTTAGGTAAATAGTAATAAAAATGTCAACAGAAACTCACCGAACAAGACCAGATGTGTTTCGCAAAACTGAAGCAGCATAGGCTTGCGTGACACCAACAAGAGATTTTCCATCAACTTCAATGATTTGGTCATTGACACGAATCCTAGAAAAAAAGTAACAAGTATGTGTAAAAACGCAAAACGCAAGATACTACACGGCGTATATGTGCCACACACGCAAGCAAATAATCACAGGGGAGGTCAATCTCGGTATTCAAGAAAAATGGAACTTTTCAACTGAATACCAGGTACACTGGAAACTACAGCATGAAATATTGGATTAAATACCATATAATGTTTATATTTCTAGGCTATCAAAAGAGGAATATGAAAGGGAAATGAATTTTTTTTCTTTAACCCCCATATCCCGATGCCTTTAATTTCATTCAAATGGTGAGTTTGAGAACAAGAAAGTGCCATGGTTGCTGTGATAGGAATGGCAAGCAGTATTTTAATAAAAAGGCTACGAGCATAGAAAACATGCCCTCTTTAGCCTTTTTATGAGTTTCTAGGTGAAGTGGGTCGATTTTACTTCAAATAATGCACACGACATAAGTCTAACAAGAATTATTTATTACAGGCTTCAGAGATGCTGTTTATATGCAAGTTTGGAAGCAGTCACATTTAAATGCATACCCACTGTATAAAAGTTATGAAACATTATATAAAATGAGGGGGCTGTTCCACTAAATGTTCACACTTCCATTGTGGTTGTATTGTTGTTGTTTTGTTGTTTTGTGGGGTTTAACGTCCCAAAACCAGTTCTGATTATGAGAGACGCCGTAGTGGAGGGCTCCGGAAATTTCGACCACCTGGGGTTCTTTAACGTGCACTGACATCGCACAGTACACGGGCCTCAACATTTCGCCTCCATCGAAATGCAGCCGCCGCGGCCGGGATTCGATCCCGCGACCCTCGGATCAGCAGCCGAGTACCTTAGCTGCTAGACCACCGTGGCGGGGCATTGTGGTTGTATTGTCCAAAACAACAGGAATGAGCAGTTGTTTAACAAAAAATGTACAGCATGCCTTTACCACTTGCATTCCCCAAAATGTCCAATATGAAAATGTTAGATATACAGTTAAACCTGCTTATAACGAACCTCCATATAACGAATTCCTGGATATAACGAAGGTTTTCTATTCCCCACCATTACTCCATAGAAGCACATGTATTTGAGACCTCTATGTAACGAAGTGCCCGCGGGAGACCCCCTCGAAATAACGAATTTGCTCCGCCGACAACCTAGAAATTTTGCCCCAAATTTTGTCACTTTTGCGCGAGCAACAACCGATAGTACCTTCCGCACCATGACGGAATGCAAAGCGGCGGCGGCGAGCTTGGCACGCTTGAAGGCACGGCGACTGCGAAGCGAGAGCGAGCGCACTTGTGCGTGCGTGCGAGCGTGTGCGAGGCGGGCCTGCATCCCTGGACTCGGCAATCCAGCCGCCGCGGGCGTGTCCTTTCCCCCTCACTTAAAACCTGATCCAGCCGCTTGCTGTAGCTGGCCTAGTGTACCAAGCCAGCACCCTCCTTTTCCAGTTGATGTTGCCGAGCCGCGATGGCTTAAGAGAGAAAGAGAAAAGACTAGTTTTTTTTTAACGTGCTGGCAGCGCTACTCTTTCGTTACCGTGCAAGTCTCTGTGCTTCACTTCGCTAACCTGACACTCGGTGACAGCACTTGTTAGGCCTAGCTCGAGTGGTCGCGGGAGAAGCTTGCCCTCGACAACACAGGCATCGGGTGCAGAGGAAATCGCCCTCACGGGATGACTCAGGGGCAGTGCGCGTGAAATTATTTAAAAAAAATGAACTGGAGGCAAACAGCAGTAAATTGGAGGTCACGGGCGTGTGTTCGGTGTAGAGCGTTCGCAGCTGAAAAACGGCCATAGCAGCATGCTCCGTCGCCTTGGAAATCCTATCCTCGATGGCGCGCGCGCGCGATGCACTGCTGCCGCGGCTTTTTTTCTTCCCTCCACTCATTGTTCATCCGTGTGCTCCTTCCTCCTCTACGGCGATTCGCTGCGCTCTTTTCGAGCGGTGCACTGCCTTTATGAAGCCTGCTGGCTACCTCGATTGTCTGTGGGATTTCCTGGCAGACACATTATAACCGAAGGGGGGGGGGTCTGCACAATAAGCGGTATGTGTATACATTATGTTCTATGGGAGGACAAACAGGGGTCAGAAAAAATCGCATTATAGCCGGTCCATCACTATAATCTGTCACATAAGTGGTCTCAGCTGTAAATGTTTTCTGGGTGAGCTCTGCAGTCTGTTACCTTTTGGTTTAGTTAAGCATTTCTTTTTTTCAAATTTTCGTGCCAAACCTGCATACAATAAAATCCTCTTTATAATGAAGTTTTCCGAGAATTTGTCAATTTCGTTATATCCAGGTTTAACTGTAGGATCGTATTTTAAGCAAACTTTTTCCTAATCATTGGACATAAGTTGACACTTTTAATTTGGACAATGGTGGAATGGCACTCCTATTAGCAGCAAAGGAAGAAAGAAATATAAATATATTGTACGCTGCTGTTTATCCTTTTTTGCCATTTCTCTATTTCTGCGCAGAAATATTCATGCGGCACACACTGTAAGCAACAAAATGCAGTCTTCTCTGACACAGCAATGTCTACAGCATATCTTAACACTCACAGAATGTCACAGATGTTATTAGAAGCAAAATATTGCTTCCCTGAAAGACCACACTTTCAATTCTGTGTAAATGAAACTGTACATGGTCACAATGCGACCACTAGTATTAAGGCCTTTCCTTTATGTTATGAAAGGGCCATTGCAATTTAAGGCAAGGCATGCAGAGGTATGCAGTCGGCTAGCTCATGTGCTACAGGGTTGCTGCTAACTTAAATATTCTGATGCGACCACCAAGAAGGAAGGCATGCTGCTTCTGTTAGTAGCACGCCATTACAACACTATACTGCTAATTCTGTGTGCCAATGTGCAAGTGCCACCAACAGTAGCTCAGAGTGAAAGCTGATGATATGCCTTGGCCCACTCACTAGTACAAAGTTTCATTTCCAGAACTAATACAGTTCAGACTTCAGTATTGAGGAGGTTTTGCCACTCGCGTAAAGCTAAATATTATATAATTGATGGTGTTTTATGTGTCAAAACTGCAATATGATTACTATATTCCGTTTCACACGTCAGGTGCAGCTGTCAAAGCTAGCACTCATATTTACGCACGGTAATTCCACGACCAAAAAGTAGTGTGTTGCTTGCAGTAAATGAAAAACAACGCCTTGCTGGCAGCCTTAAATCATAATACATTTCTCATCAGCATGACAAAACATCACTCGTATTTTTGGGAAATAATCAGCATATTTCTGGGGAAACAATTGAAATATGTGAATTTGTATTTTGTGTATGTCATTTGTTTGTCGGAGCAATACACCTCTCCTTTTCTTTTTTTCTTTGCGGACTACTTGCACAGCATTCACAGTGTTGCACCTGATGTATGAAACAGAGTATAGGCACACGCCACAGAGCAGGGCTCCAGAGCAATTTTGACCACTTGGGGTTTCTGCATTTCGCCCCCATTGAAATGCAGCCGTGGTAGCCAGAATTCGATCCTGCGACCTCTAGCTTAGTAAGCCAACACCCTAGACGCTAAACTACCCCAGCAGCTGAGTCTAAATATTACCAAAGCTATCACCTGGAAAGTTCTTGCGATCATTAATTAAACTAGCCAATACCGATCTGGCACACTTGCTGCATAGTCATTCCCGCTCACTGCTTAGTTCGTTATTGGAGAGATCTCCTTTTAAAAGGCCCCGCCACGGTGGTCTAGTGGCTAAGGTACTCGGCTGCAGATCCGAGGGTCGCGGGATCGAATCCCGGCCGCGGCGGCTGCATTTCGATGGAGGCGAAATGTTGAGGCCCGTGTGCTGTGCGATGTCAGTGCACGTTAAAGAACCCCAGGTGGTCGAAATTTCCGGAGACCTCCACTACGGCGTCTCTCATAATCACAGCTGGTTTTGGGACGTTAAACCCCACAAATCAATCAATCAAAAATCCTTTTAAAAGGTTGGACAGTTTGTTTGATGGAGAGAACAAGCAATTTTCAGCTGCTTCTGACACGAAACTGCAAATTCCCCACTGAACAGTGCTGGCACTGACACAAATTTTAGTAGGGTGTTTTTTGCTGCAGTATATAGCTGCGGCTCATTAGTTATAATACGGCGCATCAACTCCTGCAGTGCCCAAGAGATTATTATTTACAGTCTATTACCGACCAGTTTCAGTCTTAGTTTGGGAGCGCTCTGAAAAATTATACAAGCCACTGGGTGCAACCAGTGCCACCTAGTGTTTGCAAAAGGGTAAACAAATTTGACTACCTGAGCACACACACCTGTGATGCATTTCCGCACGGCCTGCAATGCATGCTTGCGTTGTTTCACCTACAGTATGTCCTGCGCATCGTCATTTCTATTGTCGTGGTCTGGTGGCAACAATTTTCCTGAGGTTGGTATCATTAGGAGTTTACCAGTGCAAGCACGGCAAGAGGGTAATGGCAGCTATGACGCCACCATAGCCACCATTGCGCTCGACTGCCGTGGTGATGTCGTGGAAGTTGGGGGTCTTTTCCAGTCACCTAACGTAATGTCAATACCGTGAGGTGCGGCATGTAGCGCTCGATCACACACGCAAACTTCAATATTCATTTAAATTACCTTCCAAGCTATATTAGCCATTGAGATTTGGTAGACGATAGATGCATGCACACAGAATTTGATCCCGCAGGCTACCTCAACAGAAAAACTATGGTGTCAGTGTGCCTTTAATATCTGTCTCAAATGTTTACAGAAACATTCATCACAGATCGGCGGCAGTTGCAGGGGTCTTTAAATGTGTTGCAAAGGCCTTCTATGCATGCTTAAAGTTTCTCAAAGGTGCATGTCAAGCAATCTAGGGCTACCTTTTCATTTGTTGAGGACGTTAAGAGACACATATCCTAAACACGACACTAGTCTTAGGACGTCTTTTAGACAGACACTTACTCCTGAAAGAGGGGATTCATTCTTTGCAGTCAAAAGATGTGCTTTAAAGTTATTGATTTGAAAAGTTAATTACAGCATATTTTTATTTATCCACCCTGACATGGTAATTACTCACACAAAAGAATGTTCACCTCTACAGACACTCCACATTGATTAGGGTGAGTTGCGCTATAATCCCTATACCACGGGTTACCCATGGGTGCCACTTTCGCTTTCAGCAAGCGGTCTGAATGAATGCAGCCTGCTCCTGTTTTACCCTCATCAAACCCAATTTACTGATCTAGACAATAAATTTAGCATTGCATTTTGCATTTGACAAAGTCACTGCACCCCCCATTCGCACAACAGGAGCCTGTGAGTAGCAAAAGAGCCATGCAGTAGTGGCACTTGACTCATCACGGTGCACACCACCAAGTTTGTGCGGTTCAGGGACCCTCAGTGACAGCATGCACAGAGCATTGGCAATTCATGCTTGAGAGTGACGTTTGCAAAACATGCACTGAAATCAATTAAGGAATTCTGCAAGGCAAGAAATCGAAGACAATATGGCTGTTTAAACAACATTTTGTAATGGGAATGTGGGGTGCACTATTTTGTGGCTCATGGCAAATCATGCCATGTGTGTTCACATGGCATAAGTTTCTATATACCCGATCTGCACTAAAACATTTTTCTTATCAAAACACATGACGACTTCTCTGAAGCACATGAAAGGCATTGCTTCATGCCAGTCGCAGGCAACACAAGCATTTAAGCTTGCCTGGCACCCTGCATAGCAATGGCCATTTTGCAACACAACTGGCATTTTTTCTTACACTTCTTTTTGCGAAAAAAAGGACAGGCATCAGCACGTCATGCCACTTCTGTTGCATGAAGACAATGTTTGTGACATGCTGTATGCAAAGCATGAAGCATTTGTATGCTTCGTGGGTACAGTGAGACGCATGGGGAACGAAACATCTACGTATATTTATTATTGCGAGTTCCGTATCAACAGTGAATGCTTTTGAGATTAAAGACAATGGGTAAATGTGGTGGGATTAATACTTTGGTTATGCACTTCTAGCAATGTCATCACCTGTTCAACCCCACCTCAGTACTTCTTCATTTTGATTTCTGGGGTTTTAAGTATCAAAACCAGCTACGATTATGAGAGACACCGTAGTGGACGGCTCCGGAAATTTTAACCACCTGGGGTTCTTTAATGTGCACTGACACCGCACAGTACATAGGCCTCAACATTTCGCCTCCATCGAAATGCAGCCGCCGCAGCCGGGATTCGATCCCACGACCGGATCAGCAGCCGAGTACCATAGCCACTAGACCACCTTGGGAAGCACTTCATTTTCCCTCTGCTAAATGCACATCTGTGTAAAGAAAGAATCTAGGGGTTCGTTCTATGGTGCTCTGGAAAAGCTGTTGGTGTTCCCCAAGGACATAATTTAAGAACCTGTGCTCTATAGAAATGACTCAAACTGATAAAATACACAAAACATGGTCAAACTGATCCACATGCCACATTAGTGACAAAGATATCGTCACAACAGTAGAGGAAACTGTACTTTCGGTGACAGAATTAAGGCATCCCAGTATTGAAGCAAGCTTCACTACACAACCTTAAATTTTCACCATGAAATAAAAGCTCTTCTAAAGCAAACACACAAGTACCCATCTGTGCAGCATTTCTGTGTTATATCAGTAACCATTAAATAATAACAAAAAAAAAGAACACTGCTGAAGATGTACAGTAAATCTGCATATCTCAACTTTTATGCAGGCTGTGCAGCTTTTAAAGAAAGAAAACTTCGTCTACCATGAAACACTGTAAGAACCAGTGAAAAACAATTAACATACGAGTTGCAGAAACTGATGAAAATCCTACCCTCAACCTCGGCATTTTTTTTCCTGCCTCCCACCCCTTGATAGCAATGACGTCGTTACAGGTATCCAGCCCTTGATTCTATGGGCAGATCAGACGCTACAGTGCTCCCTGAAATGACGTCAGAAATTTAGGGTGGAAAACTGAGCGTGTTGCCTTTGCACAATGTGATGTGATAAGAGTGAAAATGACAACACACAAGAGAGCTACACACAAGGTGCGTGTGGTTACCTTTCTTTACGTGTGTCAACTTTATGCCGTTCATCTTAATACAGACAAAGACAGCATTTCTCGTATATACACCAGTATGTCTTGTTTTCCCAGCCTGCTTATGAAAAAAAATTTTTTTCATATAACATGCCTCAATAAGTTTGTGTATGTCTCTTCCTTTTGCCCATGTCCCTTTTGTAGCATAAACACATACTAGAATTAAAATCTAAAGGTCAAAATGCAGGTAGTAGCCAAAGTTTGCCTTAAAGGGCCCCTAAACCACCCCAACATCTTTTTGAACATTTCAAGCTAACACGCCCATCAAGTTGAGAATGGCGCCACAATGAACGATGTCAAATGAGGCAGCGCTACGCGCCGCGGCCGTGCCACAAACTCGAAAAACAATCCCATGAGCCTCGCAGTCCATTTCTGGCATACCAAAGTTAGCTGCGACGACACTGTGGTTTTTAGTGATGTCAGAAGAGTCCGAGCTCCTCTGAGTGGTCAAAGGAGAACGTCGACTTCCGGTTAGTCTGCTAGCAAATGCACGCGCTCCCTGCCTGTTTGATTTTCCTTCGCGTGTGCAAGCGTGTGCACGCTTGTTTGCGTGTGCACGCTTGTGAATTCGTAACTGCACTACGCTACGCAAGTGCAAAATCGCTCGCGTTCCAACACAGCCGTACACAGCTTTCTGTTCAGCTGCGCGTAAGTCGACAGTGTTTGCAATGGCTGAACGACAACGCGCGGTGCTTGGCTGCAGAGTCGACAACTGGACAGCCGACCCGATGCAACACCGGCTGCCTCAAGACGACGCCTGCGCATTGTCTGGCTTAAGCTCATTGGGAATACAGAACAATCAAGGCACAGAGCTTTGGCACATTACCAACAAAACACTTGCGCAAATGCGGGCTCCATGCAGGAGCCCGGCGGAGGCGCGTCAGCCGGAAGTGGACAGTTTGTCACGTGACACTCGGAGGACCGCTCGGCGAGGAGGTGGCACCGGCAACTACAAGCGGACGGTGCATGGCACAGGAGAGATCGAAACAAGCAAGCACCGCATTTTAATAATCAAGCGCGTGTAACTCCGCTATTTCGGCCCCATTTCGAAAAATTCGTGCGGCTACGTGTTCATTGCGGACACCGGCACAAAAGCAACACCACAACTGAATTTTGACCTCTGGGTGGTTTAGGGGCCCTTTAAGCAACATTAATCACAGTGCCATGAAGTAACATGTCAAGGTAATTTTCCCATTGTCCCATGTTACATAATGTCTCAGGGAAGTCCAATCTCTCCCCAGTCCCTCATGTTGAAGTTCCCTGCTCTACTCTTTCATGGTTGCCATGGGAGAAAGCCATTAACCATTTTCATACCCAGAAGCTTGGATTCCTAGAAAATTGGGAGATTCACAAAGAGAGTGTGTGTGTGTGTGTGTGTGTGTGTGTGTGTGTGTGTGTGTGTGTGTGTGTGTGTGTGTGTGTGTGTGTGTGTGTGTGTGTGTGTGTGTGTGTGTGTGTGTGTGTGTGTGTGTGTGTGTGTGTGTGTGTGTGTGTTTGTGAGGGGGGGAACGAACAAGAATAATGAACACATTTTCATTTCTTGCCTCTAGGGCTACAGAATGTCATACACAGCTCTCAATGATCGCCAGTAAAACATTGGATGCCAGCTATCATACTGGTACTCATAATTAGTATAGTGCATGCAAGTAATTAATTACACACATGTGCTAGGCAAAATGTGCCGTAACCTGCAAAGGCTGGTGGCCCCTTCCCACACTTGGCATACGGCACACTTCACTGCATAACACAATTGTATGATGGCAAAGCTAATGTTGCATGCACTTCAGTGTGATGTTATGGCGAGTTCTTTGTCAAGTTAAAGATAACACATGGAAAAGTAAATAATGAGGGACACACACACAAACACAGGGGCCTCTCTTCCTTTTACAACAGTGGGCAGAGGAGAAGGTCACACGTCAAGCTGTTGGGGTTCTTCAAGACCAAAAAAATCTTTAGAATAACTGCCCTTTGCTGTTTTCCTTTTGCAGTAGGGTTAGGGAGATTTATGGCTGGGCCCGTACAGCCGAAAAGGCTGGTCAGAAATTGGGCGAGTTGTGGGTACACCTTTACATTCTCCATAATGCTTGTCCTCTCTCTTCTTCTGAGACCACTACTGACCCTTTTCATAATTGTAAAGCTAGCTTCCTTACGATGCAGCTTGCCCTACTAATAGCAGCGTAGGCAATCCTGCAAACAGCGTGTACAAGTGCAGTTTGCTGGCAATTGGGCATGTGATATGTCGACTCAGCCCTTCCGATACAAACATGCACAAAAAACAAGCCTCAGCATGTGCAACTTCAATTCTGACAGCACTTCAATCAAGACAGCTGTCGCCACTAGTTGGGCAAAAGTGCAGTGGAGAGAAGGGCACTTGTGAATTATGAAAAGGGTCTATTCTTGCATATTGGCTAGCATATCATGGGTTGAGGGCGTGCGATCCAGAACCCAGATCACGAGCTGCAATTGGCAGCAGTCTTTAACAGTGTAAAAGCAGCTGGATATTATTAGCACTTCTGAAACGTGGGGAGGCAGTTGGCAGATATACAACATTGACAAGTTATGAATCTACGAACAGAAAAAACTTTAAAAACATTAGGGCTTGTGGTATGCGAGTATTCCTGCAGGCTATGTGCATAATTCTTTTTTTTTTTTTATCCCTTTTCGGGTGTTGTAAATGGGGAGTGGGTTATACATTTAAAAAATGGCCCAGTAATGAAAACTAATTCTACAGTTAAAGTTGTAATAAGGCCGGAAATTTTATTTAAAACAAAACTTCTTTAGCTTTTCAACAGAAAAGCTGTTACATAGATAGTAGAAAGGCACCATATGAATGAGCTATTTTCCTAATAAAACACTAATAATTGTACAGTAGTAACATTAAAGCACAAAAAGTACCCAGGCCTAGGCAAAGGCTGTAGTCCCTTTTGCACACCTGTCCACTTCATTGCTTTCACCGTTGTTACAGGAAAAGTAAATGTAAAAAAAAAAGGGGGGGGGGGGGGGGGAGTACAGACTGTGTGGGTACCTGGGGGCTCATGCGGGACCCTGACTGATCATATTGGAGCCCGTTTAGGTTCACAGGGGCACATGCTACGATGAACCCTTTAGGTTACAACTGAATTCCTGAAGAAAATAACGCAATTTAGTTTTTCTTTTTTTTAATGCCAAAACCAAGCTCTGATTACATTATAGCTCAGGATTGTTTTTTTTTTTTTTCTTTAACCACTGCACCCTATTTACCATTTTCGTGGAGTGTATGTCTGCACAGTGAACAAAAAACAAAACTGCAGTTAAACTTTTATACCTGTTGTCTTTGTAGGCAGCTCCATTCTCTGTAATAGTTTTGACAAAAATTCCCAGTTTTTCTAACCCAGCATCGGCACCAACTCCCATGCCAATAATGCTGAGGCCCAGTCCTTCTGGCCCTGCATAGAATGAAAAAGAAAGAAGATTTTTGTACATGTATTACAGGTAGTTTTAAAAGGACATACAGGTGCTAAGCCATATAACAAGAACATACCAGCATATCTTACTCCATCGTTGACTGCCAAACTTCAACCTTAAAACAGGAATACTATGCACGAGCTGCTTATAAGTTGTTTCATCTGAGCCCAGTTCCACAATATACACAAGCACCCAAAGTATACAACTGTAATGTGGAGAAGCAAATCAGCATAGTACACTACAATAAAATTAAAGCTACAACTGTTTCTCTTATTAGGATCCTCTACCGGCAAATATGCTTCTAAAGTCTAGTGCTCCTGAGCACTGTATGCTGAAAACACACGTATGTATACAATGAAGTTTTCTGCATTCTATTCATATGTGACTTGACAATGCAAAATACAAACAGCGAAAATACACTGAATACATTAAGAAATGCCCTGAAAGGACAAGAGTTTGCTTACATTTTGAATGACTAGAACAATACAAACACTTTCGGATCAGGCAATTCTGGTAATGCTAGATGTCACCTCCCTATACACGAATATACCTATCACTGAAGGAATCGAAGCGCTCTCGAAGGCAATACAGAATAGCAAACGTGCACACGCCGCTGAAGTTTATGTCACGTTACTAAAATTAGTACTTACACTTAATTACTTTGAATTTGACTCGAACAACTACCTACAAATTTTTGGCGCCAGCATGGGAACTCCTTTTGCACCGACCTACGCCAATATCTTCATGGGGCAACTAGAAGCACAGCTTTTGGAATCATCGCCGCTAAAACCTCACACCTACCTCCGTTACATAGACATCTTTATTATTTGGGAACATGGTGTAAGTGCACTAAGCACATTTTTTGAGCATTTTAACAACTTTCATCCCAGCATAGTTTTCCATGCACCACTCTTCTAGTAAAATTGATTTTCTCGACACGACAGTATCCATCGAAAAAGGAAAACTAAAGACGACACTTTAAAGAAAGCCAACGGACAGCCAGCAATATCTAGATTATAATAGTCATCACCCGCGACACTGCAAACGGGATATTTATAGGTCAGGCAAGACGCATAAGAAGGATTTGTAGCAACGACGCGGATTATGTTCACCACTTAAGCAATTTAAAGGCAACCTTAGCTGAACGAAATCACCCCGCACGACGCTCTCAACAAGGCATACAATGACGCGCATAAACTAGATAGGACACCAGCACTAGAAAAAAGAGCTCCTAAAGCGCAGGCCAACCAACCGCTAGCATTCATAACGAAATACTCCAATGCGCTTCCAAACATAAATAATATTCTTCGCATATACAGTGGACTCTCGCTACAACGAAATTGACGGTGCGCGGAAAAAAATTCGTTGAAGCGAAAATTTCGTTGTAGTGAAATTGAAGATATATAAACTTGAGCTGGTAGAACAATGAAACTTTTATACCTTAATCTTGCGCGCAGCACGCGGCATCACGGTGGTAGTCGGAAGGGTTCGGAAACCGCGAGTACTGAAACCATACCTGCCAAGTTTGGAGAAACGGAATCCGGGAGATTTACGTATTTATGCAATTCTACTGCGCCCTCGATAGCAATGCGTACCCATTTCCCGCGACCAAAAAAGAAAAGTGAAACGTCGATTGTAATACGCACCCACGAAAAAAAAAGGCCTTAGTAATCAACCTTCTCACATTCATAAAAACAAATGTCGTACTCGCATGATGTACGCACTCGCATAATATACCGACCGCCGACTTTGGACCCCTACAGTCCGTCAAACGGCCGCGCTGTGGCTTTCCCGCTTCGCTTGATACGCGGTGTCTCGAAGGCGCTTGGCGAGCCGATTCATAAATCCCGTGTTCCGCCAAAACTGCCGCACGTCGCTGGGCACAGTCACGGGCAAGCAGCGGTAACATCATTTACTCGCAATGCTGCATTCCTCCGTGCTGTCACAGTTCCCTCACGCTCGCTGCCGCATGCTGCCATGCGTGCTGCGCACAGGCTGGCGCAGCTAAGCTTAGCATGATCGCGGGGTGTGGTCTCCGAGATTGCCGCGATGCAATCTCGGATGTCATGCAGCGCACGATTGAGAGGCTCAGGCTCAGCACAGATATGAGGGATAAATGCGATGATGAGCCGTTTTGCATGCGGTGACGAGAAACATCTTTTCCCCCGTTACGGCCACCCTCGAACGCTACCGAAAGCTGCGGCGGCTGAGCATGTCAGAGATTGCATCGGCGACCTAGCGACTTTGATTGGCCGCGAGACGGACAAGCCGGCGCAGCATCATTGGCCTACGCATCATGTGCGTCATGGCGTCGCTACCCGCGGGACCGGCAGCGAAATAAAGTTGTCGACCGCGGGGTGGGGAGTTACTGCGACATCAATGGTATGGACACTGTTAGCGGGTTTTTGTAGTCGCCGTTTTTCTGTACGAAGTCCAACTCGATAACACCGCCCACGCATCGTATGTTCCACACGCGAGTAAAAGCGCGCTAACGCTGGGGACAAACGCGGCTGAAGCAGAAATGAAACGACTCGGCCGTCTCCGCCGAACGAACTGAACAATACGATAACATCGCGCCGCGTGTGATAGCTGTCATCGGTTGCTTCTCAAGCAGAGAGGAAACCGCCTAGCCCTTCTTTCGTCGGGCGAAGGACCAAAAGGGGCGCGGGTGGGAGAGGGGCGGTCGCGCGCGCTATCTCGACAGACGTCGGTAAACGGCATCGGTAGACATCGGTGATCAACCACGCAAGCAACAGCGGCCATTTCTAGTGGTGCCAACACGCGATTTCGACTTTGTAGACGTATTTTTATCTTCTGAAATGCACCAAAATGTTTCGGATTGTGTTTACTGCACAGAAAATCGAATTTTCGAGATGGCATTGCATTGTCAAATTTCGTTGAAGTGAAACGGCACAAAAGAATGTGTTCGTTGTGGCGAGCATATTTATGCATATTCTCGGATCCCCCTGACGGGGATCCGAGAATATTTCGTTGTACCGGATATTTCGTTGAAGCGGCGTTCGTTGTAGCGAGAGTCGACTGTACTATCCAATACTAACAAGCAACGATCGACTTAGAAAAGTGTTTCCGGAAATACCAAGAGCCACCTACCGCCGTAATAGAAACTTTAAGGACCTGTTAGTACATGCCAAAGTAAACCCTCAGCGCACCGCCTGCGTAATAACTTGCTCCCGTCCCAGATGTAAGACTTGCAAGCATATTCAAAATGATCTTAAAGTTAAAAGTACGGGAAGTGACTATGTCCATCATGTCAAATCTAGTTTCACTTGCATTAGTTCAAACGTTATTTACATGTTGGAATGTTCACTCTGTCACAAGCAATACACCGGCGAAACTGGTCAACCAATTAATGTTAGATTAACCGGGCACCGCGTGGACACCACGAATAATCCGCCCAAGGCAGTGGCGAAGCATTTTAATATGACAGGTCATAATTTCGACGAAATGAAACTCTACATACTTGAGGGAAACTTCCACTCGCCGAGGGACAGAAAATACAGGGAATCGTATCTCATATACAGGTTCAGTACTCTCCAGCCTACAGGCATAAACCTTTCAAAGGGAACCCTTGAGTCCATTAGATACGGTGGGGGGTTAACAAAGACGCCAAAAGGTTAAGGTATGCACAAGCTAACAGTGTTTCTCCCAGAAAGTCTACTTTCAGGTGCAGAGCCCCCATCCAGTTCGACGAGAAGAACGGCGTCAAACAGTGTAGTTATATTTTCAGCCACAAGCTTTCACTGAAATGCACTGTTGGTGCGGCGCAGGTGGTGTGGGATGGAGAGAGGGGCACATGCCATAGGAGCAACTTCTGTTCCGAGCGTGCGTTCCTTTTTTCACCCTGCTTTCTGGCACTGTGCACACAATGCATTTGCAAGATATGTACAAGGAGCGGATTCTTTGGAAGTCTTGGCTTTTGCCCCTTATATTAGTCACGCTAACACCTGTCACCGAACTACCCCTGCACCCAAACCCCCCGCCCCTTCTTTTATTTTTTTTTTATTTTTTTAGCGCACTGTGCTGCTCTTCTTCTCCTCTCTTTCTGAGGACGGAGGAGAGTGTGCAAAGGCGTACATAAACGAACGCTGGAGAAGGCAGTTGCCGCCCTGACGAAGACAAGTCCGCTTGTCGAAACGTTGGCTCCCGTGACATTCCCTGTTCTAAATCGTATTTTGCGATTTGTTCATCGATTCAAGCATCCATCTTCCCCTGAGCTTCTCTTCTAGTTTAGAACAATGTAACAATTTTACAACAAAATAATAATAAGGTAGTTGGGAGGGATAAGTTTTGCCTACAGTTAAACGTTGCTATAAAGAAGGCACTATAATTACCACACTAATTTGCTATATTTAAACTTCTGCTGTATTGGCAATCAGTCTTTGTGCAAAGTATGGCCCTCAACTAATTGTTTTTTACATAAAGGCTGCCACAAAATTATCCTAATAATGGGGCATTATGAAAAAAAGATGGGCCTAATACGAAGTTAGGAAAATACCACATGCTATGAGATTTTCTACACTTGCAATGACCACAAAATGCATCAATAAAAAGAAGGAAAGCTGTCTGTAAATACCTTTTACAAGTTCAACGGGAAACACATCCATCTTTTCGATTCTTTTTTCAAGCTCATATTCTGCCGATGCTGATACAGGATCCACTTCATCGTTTCGTCTATCATACTCATCAACCGAATGTGTGCTGAAAACCTAGGAACAAGTAAAAAACAAAAATTAGTAGAGTGATTCAGTAAAAGAATGCAGTATTTATAAATAAAATCAAGCTGTACAGTGATGATATCAAAAGTGCTTCAGAAACCTCAAATTTTCTCATGGAACGTTGCTGCTCTGAAAAGAATCACGGGACATCCATCAAGCAGAAAATCAGATAAGGCTCAGGATAGCCTACCTCAGTAATAAATGAACTATAGCGTCACATCCTATGCAAGCAGTTGAATTTTTTGGTATCATACAAATAAAACATTAAGCTCCATCATACACTATAATTTATAATAATGCTTATAAAGATGTGCAGAACAGCAGCACAAGCTGGCCAGACAAACATGCAAGGGTCCCTGGCTGAAAAGTCTTTTGTGCACCTGCATGAACGTATGTGTATGTACACATACACACATAAAAGTTTACAACTATTTTGTTTCTAATCAATGCCACACTTCATGCAAAACACCATAAATATGCACTGCTCAAGCCAAGTTGTACTAGTAGCAATATAAACCTGCTTCGATGCTGTGTGGAGAGCAAAGAAATATCAACTTGGAACAGGCGCATACAGCATAGCTAAACCTGCTTGAGAGATTTGTCTGTTATGTTTTCGCAGCTTTCGCACTCTGAAACACCAGCCCTGTTTGCATCCCTGGGGCCATGTGTATGAAGAATGTTTGATAATTTTAATTAAAGAAAGTACTCTCCACAACATCAGGTTCCCATTGTGCCAAAGCTTACAATCGATCATTTTTGTAACCCAGCACAGATACTGATTCATCACAGTGTCTACCTTTATGGGTTCGGTGCTGAATTTGACACGTGAGGGGCGTGGCTGGAAGGGCACTGGATATGGCTCCTCCTCCTCGTCGCTTGCCAGGCCAGGCTGTTCAGTAAAAAAGTGTCCATCTGGCAGCACATGGTAGGCGACGCCCTCTTCCTCCACCAGAACTACACTGGGAGGCCTACTCTCCTCTTCAGCCACCGTCGGTGACGGTGTGCGCAACACAAGCAGTCGTCGCACTTCTTGAGCTTCTTCATCACTCAATATCTCTTGTTGCCGGCTGAAACATAAACCCAAACCAGCTGCAGGACCAACCCTAGAAGCCTGTTCATGGCCTTAAAGAGGCTGCTACAGCTGCATTAGGCAAATAAACACAAGAACCACACCTCTGTCATGAAATTTTAATGGTTGAAATGCCTGTCCTTAAAATTCACTGCCCTTAAAAAGAAATGTGCATGTGAAAAAAGGAAAGGGGGTGGGGGGTGACGCAACTATGGGACCTCCTCCTGCACTTTTAACTGTTCATGTACACATAAGAAAAAGTAAACTGGTGAAATAAAATAAAAGAGTGAAGTGTCCCTGTCCCCCTGACTTTTCGCTAAAAATCTAGATCTGCTCAGTGCTCCTATGTTAGTGTGGCATCAGTGAACATCGCATTATCATCATATGTTTGGCAAATGGTTTTTATTAAGTCAATAAGTTCTCAAAGTTCATTAGGTTGATCCTATGGCATATTTAAAGGGTAATGTAATTCATGCTTACCAGTAAAATAGTAACTAGAGTAAAGGAGACATTGTCCCTACCTCAAGACGTCACAAGCAGTTCATGTAGGAACTTCAAAGTCTGTCCTTTGATACTGCTTCTTTTCTGGCTTGCCACAATTCTACTGCACAATAAGGCTGCTGTTTCTGGTATTCTGGGAGTAATTTCTCAACTCAGATTAACTTTACATTCCTCGTTAGGACCTTTTTATAAGCAGTCATCCGCCCTTCTCGAGCAATGACCCAGAAGGGCAAAGAAAGTGGTGCTTTTGAGTTGCTGTTCAGCTTGGAATGCAATGCCTTTCAACAGCAGTTACAAAGGCATGGGAAAACCTACTTATCAATACAGCAGTACTTCATTATAGTGAACTAATTAGGGGTGTGCAAATAGTAATATATTATGGTTTGAAGCAAATAGTTCTTTGGACAAAATAATACAGAAGCAATTTGATCGAATAATCATCAACTGTCTGAAGAATGAAACTGAAATTTGAGCTTGTCCTTTGTAAAAGAAATCTTTATTTGGGTGCTTACAACGTACAAAATCATCCCTGAGAATCATTCGACAACATATTTATCCAATAAATTTTTTATACAGGCGCTAGCTGCTCTGCGTGCAGTAAGGTGTTCCTTTCTACACAAGCAACAAGCTGTGACACCCACTAGCTGCTCACCATTCCGTAAAACTTCCTTTCAAGAGCCAATAACCCACAAAAAAGTAATTACAATACTAGACTTGTGCAAATATCACTCTTTTGGTTTAGGCAAATTTGAGAATAGTAGTAGGACTGTAATAGTAGCAGGTGTACTTGACCCATATAAGCCCTTATAATCCATTTTAAAGACAAATTCTTGCAACCGCAACGTTTTGACACTGTCAAAGTAATGCCTATTATATACTCCCGAGACATCCTTGCCTCGGGAGTATATAATAGCCTGATATACATATATATATAGCCTGATAGTAAATATGCTCAGAAAATGTTTTAATGTTTAATAATAAAGAGCAAAACCAACACCCAACCAAGCAGTACGTACACTGTGTGAAGTAGTATTGTGTGCAAGCATGTACAACTGGCAATTTCTAAAGTAGATGCACCAGTAATTCAGCGTCATTTGCTACCAATCTTTTCATTGTACACACGGAACATAGGTAATTACCACCTACAGCAATATTTAACACCACACACTAGCTCAGGAACATTGAACTTATCGATGCTCCTTGCATACACGCTTCTATATCACAAATAAGGTGGCCAAGCCAAAAGGGCGATTGGGGGTAATCAACAAAGGTCATTTGTAAGAAATCTGTGTATCTCTCAAGCCTGTTATTTTGATAAATGACAGAAGTATGCATGGTAGAATGCTCATTTGATATCATTGGGACCCAATGACATCTGAAAATCACCGGAGTTGGCCTATAAGACTAAAAAGGTTTATCGGTGTGCAGGTAACATGCACTTTCATTATAATGTGTGGTTTCAAGGCAGTGCAGATTTCCTCAGAAAAGGCAGTTCCACAGCAAAGTGGATCATGCTACAGTGAAACCACCCTTTCAGGCAGGATACATGCAGAAAAATAAGTTTATTCATTCCATTCAAATACGTCGTGTTTTGAAAGTTTTATGATTCTTGTCAAAGAAAACTTGAGCACTGTGATATTTGAAGGGCTCAAATATTCGCACATGTCTGGAACTAATGCTCAAAGTGAAGAGAAAGTTATTCCCTAGTGCATAAGCTTAGGACTAATGTTTTTTTCTTTTCACTTATGTATAGTGAATATATGTATTGCGAATAAATGAATATGCAGGATTAAAAAATGCATTTTTTTATTGCATCTGGTACAGCATAAATAGATCTGCCCTTGAAAAGCTAAAAATAAGAAAAAGTGAGAAATATAGTAGGAAAAGCTGACTTTCTGGAGGTGATGAAAACGACGATTTTACTCCCCAAGGTTTCAGTGGGCTTCCCCAAATTCTTACTGGGTAATTCCCTATGTTTTCCTATCATGACGCATTCGTCAAATGGTTGGAGTACCCATTTGTTTAATATTAGTAGCCTGTCCTTTACAGTGTGCTGCAAATGGTGTGGTAACACAATATAGTCTCTTTATAAGGGCCTTCCAACACTTGTCGTTTTATTTGTGGGCTGCACAGACAGATGGCTGGGTAGAAAGTCACCGGCTCATGTCATCCGATTGAGTATTTTAATCGTGCAATGAAGTCACCACATCACTGCTGACCACATCAGCGTATAGTGGCACATGCCACAACTATATGCTCCGAAAGTGACAACATACCATGCAAGGCTACGATTGGACAGAAGTAAAATTAGAAGCAGTCACAGCATTACATTGAAAAACAGAGTAATATTTGGTTTCGTTTTTCTCTTGCATGGTTTTGTTTTGAAAACCAGAGAAGCAGATAATTCATAACGTGGCACAGACAGACTCAACGTTGTTTGTTGCTATGTCAGTGGCATCACCAGTACAGTGGAAAGAACAGGCAACAATGTTGTGCAAACTTCCCTTACGTAGGCGTTTCAAGCCTTTTGCACTGTCTGCGTGCTATGTCACACGTGGCGCATGTTATGTTGCACGTGGCGAGTAATATGTAGTCTCCTGACCCCATGAAACTTGAGTTGAGGGTTGGCATGTTTTGCTTGTATTTTGATAATTAGTGGTGTCTTACATGCTAAACCAGCTATGATTATCAGACACACCCCGTAGTGAAGGGCTATGGAGTAATTCTAACTACCCGTGGTTTAATGTGCACCGAAATCTAAGCACGTGGGCGTTTTCTGCATTTTGCCCCCATCAAAATGCGGCCGCCATGGCCAAGGTTCAATCCTGAGACTTCGGGCTTCGCGAGCCAACACCTAGCGGCTAAGCTACCACAGCGAATTTGCTTGTATTTTGAATGTTGTTTGGACTGTGTGCTCCTGTCACTGTTGCTCTTGCAACATTTATTGAGGTTTCTTCCAACACCGATATATTCAACATAAGGTTCTAACTACCTTAAGCTCTGAAAATACTATGCTATTATTCTTTCTCTGCAGTAAGGTACTCAAAAAGTTTAGAAAAAGAAGCATGGATATAATATGAACATAAACATGATGCAGTTTCCCGAAAAAGGTTAGAAAATCAAAGGCTGCAGGCTACTTGGAATGCCTACAAATAGCACAAAGAGGCTGTCATAACATTTGCTTCATGTGAATGAAGTGTGTATTAGTTATAATAGTTTAACCAGGTGTAATTTCCACCTATGGAGGCCTTTAAAGCCCATGAAGGCGATGCTACTCCCAAGTAAGTACCACAATTATTTCACATAACACTTTCTTTTCTCACCTTGAACTAAGTAGCTTATCTGCCTCCTCCTGTGTCATAAACTCCACACCACTGCCGTCAACTTGAGCATCCAGGTTAATATCTCCAAATGGATCACCCTGCAAAACAAAAAAGAAAAAAAGAAAAGCTCCACGGTAAACAAAGAAATACTCGCTATTCAATACAGCAAGCATTTAGTTTTTAAGTAAATCACTGTCCCACATCTCAAAGTGTATCTGTCAGCAGCTAGTTCCATGCTTAGAGTATCAGCTATAATTGCAACTTACTTTGTACGAGCGCGAATTTATGACTGCTTCAACGTTGAATAATTCATGCTCTCGCGTCCCAAGCTCTGCCAAGGTTTCACCCGCGGCATGCTTTAAAGCACTGTTGTTGCTGTACTTGTCATGGCAGACGGTGTCCTAAAACGTCAAAAAGGAAGGAAAACTTGCATCAGTAGGGCCACAAAAAATGTTCTTTAACACAAAGCGCACAAGTCCAAATTTCCTTTAAAAGTTGCAAAGGCTTTTCGTGCATGCAATAAAAAGCACAAAAAGTTAGATCAAGCCACAAACAAGTCAGATTAAGAGGACAGTATCTATAGCTGAACAGTATAGATGCCTATTTTAGGTCTGTTCGATCTACACATGGCCCTTCATCAATGCTTTTAAAACCATGACGGACTGTGGTATCATCAGTCTGCAGCCCCAATTCTGGCACAGCATAGTATACACAGCATAGTAGAGAAGACATAAAGCCTCTGATCATGTTAATTTGCATAAGCAAGGACCTACAGAAGCTTACAGCACTTTGATATGCATGGGAACCTAATTTTGTGCTGCTACTCCCATCAGGTTTGTTTCACTATTCTGCACTTAAGATATAACACTGTCACTGATGCAGTGTTATGGTATTCCTTTAAGGACATACAGAAGACACATACAGAACACTCCACTTAAAAACATATGCAACTTGTAACACTGGCATCACCCAATATTTTCCAGCACTGATACAGTGAATGACATGCATATCGAATTGACCTTGTCTATGAACAATCCCCTTAGTGGCCTTGGAGACGGTCATCACAAGGTAATAGAATATTTCTGTACCTGTTGTAGAAGCATAGTAGATCTTCCTGATGCAGCTGCTATTGTATAGAGAATAACGCTGTTGGAAGGGGGTTCACTAATCCCATTGTGGCCAACGTAATCTTGCTGAGGCCAATGAGGCACATCTTCCATTTCAACTGAGGGACCTGGAAAACAATATGCTTCGTTATAGAAAAACCACTTACTTCTTACATTTCATTATAAAACAGGGAACACTTTTATACACATTACAATCTCCTATATTCATATGACTTAATCACATTATACATTTAAAGGGGGGCACAGGGCCTGAGAAATTCTTTTTATTATTGACCCCACACACATTATTTTTCAGGGAGTATTCAACTTCATGTACTGATTACGAATGTGTAATTACAGTTTCTTTACATCAATGTGGCAGTTTGGGCATGTTGGTGAACCATTTTGAGAAAACGTAAAAGCACACGGAACTCACAGACAAAGACAGGCACAGATATATGTACATGTGTGTATATTTGTGCTTCTCTTCGACCGTGTGTTCTGTGCTCTTTTACATTTCATCAAAATGGCTTACATCAATCCAAAAAAGTTACAAGACGTATCGCCTCGCCCACCCGCTCACACACGGAGTCTAGGTGCCGTGCATTACCGGCGGGGGGAGTTCTCCCAAGCAGAGATGCCCGTTAATGACCGGGTGTCTGGTCAGGCATCGCTTGTACCCGACTGACCGGTGGGTGTCCGGCGGTGGGGTTCGAACCCGCCACCTCCCGCAGCCGAGCCGTACGCCCTAACCATTAGGCCACGGCTGTGGTAAAACTATTCTTATCATATAAATATGGGATGTGACTTGCACAATAAGCAATGCACCAAAAGAGCTCAAACTAAGCAGGTATGTTCCTGAATGTTGAAATAGTGCAAATATGCAATTTAGTTCTTGTACCTATATTTTAGCCAAAGTTATGAAGCTCCTGTGTCGCAGTCTCATAGCTCTGAATTTTCACTGAAGATTTACACATGACTTCAAAACATTGCAGAGTCCTAAACATTGTATCATAGTTTCCTTGCACACTAATTCTCTAGAACTCAAGCAAAACAAAAAAGAAAGAATTGAATGAGTAGTGGCCACACAGTGTTGATCCATAAATTGAAAACATGTCAAGATCTTTATTTGAGAAAAATACCAAGTTTAAAGAGACCAAAGGCCCATACTTCATACTTGAAGGCCACCAGCACTCATAATTACAATCACTCAGAATGCTCTTAGGTTCCAACAATGGCTAGGGTGAGCCAAGCAACTCAAAAGGGGACTGTTTTCAGCATTTTTGCAAGTGAAACAAAATTGTGCAATGAGTAAGTACAAGTTGATCATTTTTTTCCTGAGTGACGCATCATCTTTAGCTGATTTTTTGCTAGCAGGTGTGCAATGATATGAAGAGAATGAAAATCACAAAACTGGAAATTCATTTTTTTACATTTTTTTGCCACCAGGACCCCCATGTCCCCCCTAAAGTAATTTCATATTTATTACTCAGAGTATATACCTTCCAATCCTCATTTGATCTAAGCGAGCAATACCTGTTACTGGAAACTTCTATGAATAAGAGCTGTTTTTTAATGTGACCACTTCAAACTATAACTATTATGTAAATCGCACACCTCACCTTTGCATTTACATTTTATATGCCTGCACAGCAACCAATTTCAAGCCTTTGTACAGCCACATAAATCACACATTTCATATACAATGTTCGACCTGTGCATTGTGCCTGGCCCTCATTGGCCATGTCTGGCTACAGTACCATAAAACATCACATATCACCATTACTATTGTTGTTATTATTCAGCTCTGAAAAAAAATGCATTTGTGATGTGTTTGAGTGGCAGACAAAAGCAACTTCTACGCTCCCTTCAACTTATGTTATCAGTCTGAACAGTGATATGTTATCAGTCTGAACAGTGCATTAGGAATCAGCACTGCCCTGCACCCTGCACAGGGGTCATAGGCCTGTGCAATGGGGAAAAATAGGAGGGGGGGGCACAAATTCAGTCTTTAAACTTTTATGATTTTGTAGGCAACATATGGAATCAGCAAGAATGTTCAAAATAAAATTCACATATGGTACCTCAAATGGTAAACATTATGTACGTGTTCGTGCTGCTTCTCGCAAAATTCACTACTTGACTATCCCAACCACTCAGGTTCACTAACAATTTAAAAAAGCCTGCAACTGTGATAATATGCACAAGCTGAAATCCACGCTACACTAGAAATAAATCACAGTTAGTGCAAGTAAGCTCACTCTTCTGTGATGGGTGCCAGAGACATAGTTTTTTTTTGGATGTCAGCACATATATTATACTGCGGGTCATATGCACTGTCGCCAAATTACTAAGCATTTTTTTTTTTCTGGCTGTCACAATAAATTTGTAAATTGGACTTGTCTTGGTAAATGAAATAAAAACATTTTACGCTGTAAAAATAATGTTACAGACAATAAGATTAAGAACAGGAAAGGTAATGGAATATTGGCAGATGCAAAAGTGAAGAGCAGTGTTTACACCAACACCTTGCGATGCCCTGTTCAAGCAAAGCACAGAAGGTTTTTCCTACACACCTGTTCACTATTCACCTAGTGGTGCAAATATGCTGACAGAACATAATAAATTCCTCAGGTTTTTACATGTGAAAACCACACTATGATTATGAGGTATGCCATATCGGGGAAAAGCTAAAAAAATGTCCAGGAGTCCTTAGCTATAACTCAAGATACATAAAGGCAAAAGCCAGAACCTTTCATAGTTGAACCCAACACCTAGGGGGTTTGAACCCGCAACCTTCAGTAGTCAAACATCATGTGAATGTGATTTTACATATGCTTGAATCATGTGTGGCTCGTACCCACATATCCAATGCAAGTATGACCCACACGTGAACTACACATATACGATTTGCAAGGATTTAAACCCAGCTTAACCGGAGACATGCCACCAACCCCTGACCCTCACCACCTGGTTAGGCACCTTGTGTTCTCAGCCACATCTTATAGTGGAAGCAATGCTGCTGATTCTTTTAATAACCTCAGTCTTTATAAGCAAGTGAAGAAATGTGACAAAATCATAGTGCAGATAAAAAAGTATGAAAGGAAGTATTTCACAGCATAAATATGTGCAGAAAAAGTGTCCAATATGAGCGTACCTTCAATGATTCATTCATACCAGATAACTCCACATTTGCATGTAGCCCATGAACGAAGCGCACAATTTCCTCTAGCTTTTACACTTTGTTTGAAGTGGAAGAATAGTGCAACAAAATGTTATTTCCTTAAACTACCCCGACTGATTTATTTCTGGGGTTTTACGTTACAACAAAGAAGAACAGGGAAAGTCACTACATTGTGGGCATAACTTGTAATTGCCAGTTCAGTCTACTAGCAGCCAAGAAAGAGAACAATACATTGAGCTTTGAATGAAATGAACCTCCTGTATATTCTATCTCCCTTCATTCAACCTCAGTGTTTGGGACATTCAAGGTAGAGGATCAATCATTGCAGGCACTACCACGTTGGACAAGTAATTCAATGTGCTGTGTTCTAGGAGCAGCTTCAAAAGTGCAACTTTTGTTGGCTTGAAATGAGTGTAAGCAATAACTAACTGCTTATCTATTTCATGTCTGAGATTTCTTCCTTTTTATGCAAAAATATAACACCACTCACTTCATTGTAAATATGAAATTACAACATGATAACAATTACTAAACATGGACAAGTTAGTGTATCGTAACCCTTTATTTCTTGCAATAAGATAATGCATGCTCAACAATCAATTTATTTAAATTTGATGCATTTACAGGCAGTCAGGCAGTTACAATCCATGCCTGAAGGAGTTAAAGAGTGCTGACACAAAAATATTGGTCTATTTTTTTTGCTGCAATATGTAGCTGGGAGTCTCTTATTTGTGACAGGGCACATCAACTGCTGCAGCACACAACAGATAACCATTTACAATCTGTTCATTGCAAACCAGTTACAATTTTGCTTTGGGAGAGCTCCAAAGATTACAAGCTACCAGGTGCAACTAGCACCACCTAGCATTTCCAACGTGGTAAACAAATTCAACCATGTGACAACACAAACTGTGATGTAGTGCCACCTGCAATGTCTGCTCGCACTCTTCTGCCTGCTGCATGTATTGCACACTGTCATCATCCCCGCTCTCATCGCCTGGTGGCAACAATTTTTTTGAGGCTGGCATTGCCAGGAGTCTACTAGTGCAAACGTAGCAAAAGGGCAATGGCAGCTATGACATCATTACTATCTGCACTGCTTACTTGACATCACAGAAGTTGAAGGTCCCCTTTGGTCACCTAACGTAACATTGATGTCCCCATGTTCATGAGTATAGCACTCAATTGCACATGCAAAAGTCAATATTCGTTTAAATTTCCTTCCAAGCTATATTCACTGTTGAGGTTTGGCGGATGATATATGAATGTCCCCCGTAACCTATCCCACAGGTTACCTCGGCAACGAAATTTTGTGTCAGCACTCCTTAAGTAACACTGTGTGAACTAATATATAAAACAGACATCAGCTCCTTCTTGTGACTGCATCTGGGGTGATACACCCCCTTTTGTAGCAATGCCAAATAATAAATGTACAGTTACTAGTATGACTCAGTCACTCGAAACTTTGTGATAGATTATTTTGACTGACAGCCGCGAAAGCTGCAACATTCTTTCACACTTGCTGTGTGAACTGGCTAATAAGGCTTAGTGAGGTGCAGTAAAACCCGAATCTTTCAACTTAGTGTCCTCTAGAACATCATCACATGCGGGGTAACGACAGCATGCTTAAAAACCACGCTCTGTTGTACAAAAAATCAAAATGAATACAAGTCATCTTACAAAAAAAAAACATATTGTGGCATACTCCTATGCAGAACAATCCATTAAAAAATTCACTATGTACCAATGATGCGATGCAAAAAGCAGCAATCACTCATGAAAACCTGATGTCAACTAGCGTAAATGAATTTAAGCATAAAATAACACACACAACATGTCCAAACCTTATGAGCGAAATTCCCAAAACGGTAAAGATAAAAAAAATAACTTACAAGGGTCATGCTTGGAAGAAGCATGATGGAGCACCGGAGGTTTAGAAGGCAACGGTGGCTTGCTACTGTTGGCCCGAGCAAACACATTGCCTAAAGGCTGTTTGGCACTGTCGGTTCCTTCTGAAGCTCCCCAGCTTTTTTCTCCTTCTTTTGTTTCACCAGGATCAGCACAGAGTGGGCTATCTTCTTTTAGGTGCACTGTGCTCTGCTCCTGCTGTGGTTTGTTTGAGCATACAGGCACTGAGTTTTTTGGCAAAGGTGCATCCAATCGTTCACTTGTATGGTCAGAAATTCGAGATTCCCCAGTCCCCGAGTCCAATGAACAACTAGAACTACTTTGAGCAGATGACAGAGTTTGATTTGCTTCTTCACCCACAGGTTGACTGTGTGGGGGGACTGGAGGTTCCTGCAGCGCAGCATCTTCAGGTGGCCGAGGCAACTCTGCCTGCAATAGACCATCTTCGGATGACCGCCTCAATGATTCTACCCGTGGTGGTGCAGATGGCTTTTTGTGCTGTGGCACTTTAACAGGAGGTTCAACTTCAGAGGCTGCAGCATCTTTACCAGCACACGTTCCTGACAACTCTGGCCTTGTAACACCGTTGGAGATTGCAGAACTAGGCCCATTCCTGGCAGGGTCACTGACTGCCTCGGTACTGCCTTTGGCACTGTGCTGGGAGTCTCCATTTACAAGGCCTTGGGAACATTCTTCGGCAGGGCCCTCTTCGTTCCATTTGGGAAATGATGTCGCAGGGGTGGCAGAGGATGGAGAGCTAGCTGGTGAGCTGGCCACACTTCCTTTGCGCCCTGACACAGGCTGGGGTTTTTTGGATGCCTCCTGCAGACGCTCAAACATGGCGCGCGCATTGTAAAACCGTGCAACATGACTGTCACTCCGTGTTAATGTTGGCGGTCCCGACGGTCTTGCTGCCTCGGCTGTGTTTGGCTCTAAGGGGGACGTGCGTGAGAGCGATTCATTGGAGGCAGTTTTGCAATCATCACGGGCCTGGAACATGTTTGCAATTGAGCTGACCTTAGACCCTGCCTTGGAACCTGCCGGTGCCACGCGTCGCCGCTCAGCACCATCTTGTGTCTGGTTCGTTCGTTGCTCAAAAGTTGAGCGCAGACTTGAAATGAAGGGCTTTGCTGGAGATGTAGGAGATGTAGATGTAGGAGGGGGTTCATCAAGCCATCCCGTACGGGACCGTGATGCAGCCAGAACTTCTGAACGCCTGACCTCAGCCATGCTGCAGCCAAGGGAGGGTGGCACCAATGAAAGTGAAGGCTTCCTCGGCCATTACGCACCCTGCAATAGCCACGTAAGGTTAATAACACTGCTGCTTCTGTATAACACTACTAGTGCAAACAAAATGGTCATGCTGATTCAAAAGCTCAAGACATAAAGGACAAAAGGCCTGCACAGATGTTTTGACTTAATGTCCCAGGAGTAGCCAAAGAATAATGTGATGCTTCTTGCTGTGGATGCCTGTCAAGAAAACAGGCATTCACAATACAAATGTGTTGTGTTCCACATAGTGTTGCGGCTAGACCCTTCAAAATGTCAAAAACCAATACCGACAGCAATATCTGAATTTCAACATGGTTTTCAAGTTTTTCAAAACATACCACTGTTAGGCAGGTATAAAATTCCAGTGAAAATGCAACATTGTTTTGCTGCAGGCATGCCTGAGCACTAGAGATAAATAAGCAAAAATGCACCATAACAAAATTTTATCTTAAGAGTCTCATTCGTGAAAACATGTAAAACTCATTAACACAACTCAGAATTCCACAAGTGATACTATTGTGACAAAACTGTGAATCCATACAGAACTATGATTTAAAATGCAAAATCAAAATATCATAAATGTGAACAAAGCTGCTCACAAAACACACAGGCTCACACAGTTTACGGTGTCAAATAGCCCATGCCCATTTGCAAGCAAAAAAATGCAAATAAAACACCATTATGGCAAAATGCAAGGTTTCACTGTGAACTTTCATCCTACAACAGGCAGGGCTTCCTATTTCCCTGCTTTCTTTCTTATCTTGCTCTGATAAGGCCACAATGGACCAATATCTATGGCTGGTTCTTTTTAACAAAGCAAGACTGTTTTAGCTAGTGTGCATTTACCAATTAACATTTGACAGCACTAGTTGAGAAAGCAACACAAAAAAATTGTCTTGACAAGCAAGTTGACAACGGAAGAATACAAGAGACTGCTTACTTAAACAATTTTGCTAAGCTTTCCCTCCTCGAGCAATGTTCAAAGGGCACACAGTAGGAAAAATACTTCTATATCTTCTAAAAGCACTAAAATGAATTTACTTAACAGGAGTGCATAAATTAAGCAGTGCATGGTGCGTGCACTAAGTTCAGATTAGCAGCCACATGAACATATGAATAAGAATTGCAGTAACACGAATTCAACTAACCTTACAATAACGTTACAATTTGACCACACATGCTGGATGTAAAATTGATTTTACGTTTCTCACGTAAGATCAATTTCCTCACAGCTCGAGCCAACATCTTCAGAGACATAAAAACAAAAAAAGCAGACGGAGGGAGGGGGAGGGGGGGGCGTAAGATTATCAAAAATCCGACTGGCACACGTCCAAACGACCGGGGCACAATCACCGAAAGTTCGACAGCGCCACTGTGCAAGTTGCAGGCCTTCCAAAAAGTGCCGTGCGCAAACTAAGTTCCCTGACGGATGAACTAAGTTCACTTCACCAAACTAAGTTCACTGACAGATGATTACTCGCTCGTGACCGTGAGTACACAATATTTCCTTAAAGCAAAAGTGCGCACTCAATAGGTACTTTTGCAGGAAACAGCTATGTGAAAAAGTCGCTCTATTTTATCGCGGAAACGACAGCGCACAATACAGAATATAAAAGAAATGCAATGTTTTTTTTTTCTTCTTATTTTTCCTCACAGTAAAAGTAAACGCCGATCCAGAAACTGCACGGCGAGTACGCACTGCAGGACCGGACTACCGTTCCTTTAAACACACCTGGCCTTCAGCCCACAATTATAACGCGGCAAGCCCATTAACACCAACCCGGAAAAGAAAAGCCTGAATACATCGAACAATTTTAAAGAAAGGAGTACCCAAGACTTCGGTCCAAGGTTGCTCCAAACCCACGTACGAGGCTGCACTGAGGTGCTAAACGCGACACGATCGGTCGCACCACACGCGAAGCCGGTCTCTCTTTTTCTCTCTCAACCAAAATAGAATGCACGTAACGCTACTATGCACAACCCGCTGGCCCTACCGTAAAGCTGGTGAACGGAGTTCGTTCCGTAGGCTTTGCTCGAAAGCGTGACCGGGAAGGCGAGCGCATAAATAATCCGGCTGATGAGATAAGAAGCATAAAAAGAAACTGCCGTCATAAAAGTATATGCAGCTGAGTCATGGACGTTCTTCGAAAAACCAAGCGATGAAAGAGAAGCAAATTTTAAGCGCGCCACTTGATGCACTGCAACCAAAATAAACATCAGTCTAAATGAAGGCAGTGCACACTGACGATCGCGAAAAGTGAACCGTGTACCCTAGTGGGCGTCCGCGGTCTTTTTAACAGCGTGGGTGTGCTAACTGTTAACGACATCATGCAAGAGTCACACAAGACGACGGAACACAGGCGCAACACCACCACACTCGGGTTAACGATTGCTGTGCTAGCAACTGCAGATGCCTCCTCCCCCGGCACACTTCTTTGTCGTTGACACACAGCTTCCGGACGTGCCGCGTCCGTGCGTGAATAAGCAAGCGCTTACGCGTTGTCACAAAACAATGTAGACGGCAAGCTACATCCCACTAACTCAAATTAACGATTCACAGGGGAAAAGCAATGGAAATTCAGTACCATTCAGCCGTCGCTTGCAAAATGAGAACCCGCCGATAACGCACGTCGCTGGCCCGCCGCCATGTTTTGGAGCGTTTAAGACGGAGGCGAGGAGGAAAGCGCAAGGGAAGAGCGGCAAGGGTCTTCGCCCTCCAGCGGCAGAAATCGAAAGCACTGTTGACCTGTGTAGGAGTCACGGGAGCTCCGGAGGCTCCTAACCATGTGCGACAATGCACAAAAACAACACGCGACCAGCGATCGCTCCGGCTGCTCTGACGGCGGCCGCGCGGTTGAGGTTAGCGTAGTGGAGCGAAAAGAAACGGGATCGGCTATCGGTAAACCTTTTGAGGGGAGCTTTGCAACGAAAAGAAACAAAGGCGTTGCGGAGATGTGACGATTCAGTCGACGTTCTTTCGCCTGCGGTCAACGATTTGTCGTGTTAAAAACCGCGTGTAGCACGTGGGAACATTTAAGAGCAGAAATATCCAAGAACGAAATGGAGTTGTTAGTTTGGCCATGCAATTGTGTTTGTCATGCTGCCCCATCAAATGAGTATACGTAGGAGTCTTCTGTTCTTTGAACATTAAAACTCCTCCTGTGCACGTATATTTTTATCGCCGTCTGTAATATCTGCCTGTAATAGATTCGACCAAAAAAATGTAAAATAAAGCGAGTCTCTCCCTTGACACACGTGCGCTTATCGCGCATCCTATCAACACGGTAACCCAACGTATGTTAACGGTAAAGTAAAACAAGCTTGCGAATCCCGGGAATTCGCTCACACCTTCTCGTTCTCTTATTGTCTCAAAACGTGAGGAGACACCCCTCCCCCTTTCTTTCTCTCTCTCTCTTTTCATCTACACTTCACTGTCCCTGCACCTATTAATAAAAATACTATAAGCGACGCGTTCTCTTCAAAACAATCTAGGGTAATTGATCATTTTCATTGCTGATCGCACAATTTGTGCCAGCTTGACGTCCTCTGAGCCGCTCAAGAGCAGAAATTTAGGTAGCGTTATATTTATCATTATCTTCCCCAAGCCCTCTTCCAGAGAGGTTGCGAGCTTCATGCCTTGAAATGAGGTTATCACGTCCAACGAGGCAACGAGATAGCAGAATCTTGCCTAACCTTTCCAACGCCTTTTTGAGTATTGACACCGTTACGGACATGACCTTTCTCCTTTCGCGCTTCGTCTGTCAAAAAAAGAAAGGAAATAAAGATCTTAAGCGAAGCTGAAGAAGGTCTATGAAAGGCTAACGGTCCGGCATAACAAAACGACAACAGCATCGATTAATATCTGGATGGATGTTTTACCATGACTTTACATACAGTGTTGTACCTTGACAAGAAAACTGCAATTTCTGGTCTCTTCTGAGCGGAGATACGAGCCGAAGAAGCCATGGCAGGTGCGTGGCGTTGGAAAAAAAAATAACAAGAAAAAGTGGGAGTAAGGAAGTAAAAGACCAGCTAAAAATACAAATTTCTGTTGTTATAGGACAGCTATAACTAACGTTTTATGCAGTCTTCCATTGTTTTCGTTGCATTCTTGTACCCTGAATTAATTTTTGCACATTTTAATGTACGCAGCGCGCACGTTTTGCGTAATGAAACAGCAACGATGCTTACAACAAAAAACGTTTTCGTGTTCCATCGGAGTTAAAATCTGATCCCCTTAAATATTTAAGCATAACCAGAACATATGCTGCAGACGAGGCATGGTGCAAGGAAAGAGTTTTCAGTTCAAAAAACAAATGAAGGAGAAGAAAGAAAGAAAACAGATTTTCGCACTTTGACTGGAAGCTCGCACTTCACGTAACAGAAGAATGAACGCACTGCATGGAGAGTTACAACAATTCTAATAATTCTCTCGCGATGTATCCAAGCATGTTCTCTGCTACAGCAGCTTTGAGACAACATACTTTCGTCGCAGAATTGAAGACGAAGTCGTAGCTTTGGGAATGTGGCACTGAGAGGACGCTGGTGGAGGCAGCAGGTTCCATAGTGATTTCCATCTCGTTTATGTAACTGTCGTAAAAGATGTCGCAGTTGAAAGCGAGTTTCTTTCGCGACAAAATAAATTTTGCCCAGGTCCAGGTTGTAGTATTGGTTAACTATTGCATTTATATCCTGTTCGAATCCCGCAAGTGCGAAAGGACTTGACGGCGGTGCACTTTGGAAGCAGGCGGACTGAGCCAGAAATGTGCCGGAGTGCTGGTGTTCCGAGGACTGTCAATGACTAGGAGACTAGGACATACATTGGATGATATTATATAAAGCTGTTGTGCAGGTGAAATCATGGAGTATATTCGCTTTTTTTGTTTTGCTTATTACTGGTCATTATTTCACAGCATACGCTTTCAGCGGACACCCATTGTTGAGGAGACCAAGACAGCTGGGCTTGTGGCCTCAAAGTTCGCCGAACTCCAGCGCGAGCGCTCGAACACGAGCGCCGTTGCTTCCGTGTTCTGTGTGCGAATCTCCTTTGGGAGTTGATGTTGGTGCACTGTAGGCGACGGGTCCAAGCCGTAGCTGCTAAAAATGCACCCCGAACTACCAGTGCTTCCCGAACCACCCGACCACGCAAGCGCTCTGCCATGGTGCCAGTGCATTAGTGAAGAAAACTGAATTTCTCTAAGTAAAATGTGTCAGCGGAAATATAATTCTGTTACAAGGAAACTCAGATTAATTCAGCATCTTAAAGAGATGGCGCTAATTTTAATGAATGTTCTCGTATGAGAAAGCGATGTGAACGGGACTCAATGACGATATATATAGTGTTCATCTACTACAGTCGAAGCTTAAACGTGCTTTACCTTTTCTTTTTTTTTTCTTTCTGCGAAGATGAGCTAAATGAAGCCTTGTGTTGCTGTAATCAGCAAAACAAGATTTCATTTAGCTCTATCTTCGCCTTGCCTGCTTTTCGACATCGTTGAAGCTTGACGGAAGAGCATCATTCTACAACGCAACTGATTGGCTCAAATAGGGTTGAATTTTTCGTTTTTAATTAGATGTCTGTAAGGAGATGTTCGCGCCTATTCCGAATGGAACAAAGCAATAAGTTAGCAGTAGTAGCAGTAGTAGAAGAAGAAGAAACACTGTTCATCATCATAATCACTATCATCATCATGATTTCGTTCGAGCTTATATGGCCGTCAGTCCAGGGCTTCACTGGCTATTGCGGATCGCTGGACTTGGTCGAGCAAAACCCCTTGGCATCACGCGATCCTCGCTAACGTACGAGTCGTGCCTGAGCTGCTTCCTTAAATTCGAGCTTGTTTGCACCGAATAAGGGTGAATTCACTTTTAATGTCTAAAGGAAACGAGTAAGAGCAAACAGCGCGGAGCGAAACCAAGACATGTCGAAGCGCTGTCAGGTCAGCACTTCGTCTGCCTCTGTTTCTTCCCTTCGTTTGCGTTGTCACTCGTTTCCTCTAGATAAGTATAGCAGCATGTCCAAGTAAGCAGTTGCCTTTCACTATTGATGGCTTTTTATTTACAGGTAAACGTTATGTGGAGTATACAGAGTCGGCCGCTCCCCGCACCATGGTAATGTGTCCGGCCAACGGTCCGGCTCACTGGCGTCCTGATCCCCCTTGTGTTCAGGCTGGGGGCAACCCCCTCGCAAATGTGCACTAGCAAGTGTCCCCTCCCCCCCCCCCCCTCTTTCTCATTAATTTTAGCTTCCAGGCGTGATATTTGGATTCTTCAGAGTTAAGTATATCGCGGTCTTCGTAAAACCAACTCGAAAATCTGAATCCCTTCCAAAGAGTACAAACGAAGTACAAAAATGAAAGTTACTTTTTCGTTTGAAAATGGGCCCTACATGTCCATCACGAGCTTCCCGAAGTACTGCTGGTTACTTCTGGCGTGCTGCAAATATTTGTTATGTTGGGCTATGAGATGTAACGCATATAAAAGAATTCCCGATCATCTCCCGTTATTTATTTAAAGGTTAAAGTGATTTAACCTTTAGTAAAGGAGTATATTTTCACATTTTTGTGTACCCATAAAATAAACTAAAGGTTACCGTGCTAAGAGTGTATACCATCAGAAACTGCTTCTCCTTATTTCCGCCTGCCCTTGATCTATGCACAATGTTACCAAAGCAACGAGATAATAATCGTGGCGACAATTCATGAGGCGGCGAGTTACGAAAACAACTGTGAAAGTCGAGAGCAATTAACAATAGCGCGCAGTTTCGATGGCCCAATTATAAATTTTCTATAGAATAAAATGAACGCTACATTGAGTGGTGTTTAGTCGAAGATAACAGCCGACAACGCGATTGCCTATATACGAGTGCAGGGCGTGTTCCGTGACAAAGACACGCGCGAGGAGATATATGTTCGTTCGAAGGGTGGCTACTGAGAGTTTGCCAGAACGGCGGCCCGATACTATATAACGAAGCTGGTTTTATGGCTTACCGTCGGGGTAGTTTTTTTTTCTTTTTTAACCTTGATCCGGCTGAGCACTAAACCGGTTTCCGTGCTGCCGACAGCGCAGTTTCCGTTAGTCGACAGGAGGGTCGCGTAGCGACGAGCGCAGTCGCTATCTTTAAGCGAGCAGAGTCTCGTAGGAAACAGGGTTGTCGAGGAATCCCGTCCGATTCCATTCCTTCCATCGTAGGCGGCGACCGCAGCTCGCGACATGCAGCATATACGCCCCGGTCGCCGTACAAGTGCGGACTTTGAAGGTCACACAACCTCGCGCAGAGACCCGCTATATCTATCTATCTATCTATCTATCTATCTATCTATCTATCTATCTATCTATCTATCTATCTATCTATCTATCTATCTATCTATCTAAATAACTGCTGCAGACTGAGCGCAGAACATACAGAACCTTGACAAACCCGTATAAGATTTCCTGTTAGACACATTTAGGAAATTGTATGTAGCTTTAGCCAGGGCCAGCAGGTACGCGGACTCATTCAAGCACGATTTTCCGGAGTGCGGAGATCCCTTCTGAACCTTAGAACATATTGGAACAACTATACTGCCGCGGGTCGTTACAATATGCTCTTGCGGGGCTCTTCGTTACGGGACCACGATCATCTCGCCACGGAAGAAGAGTGGGAGGAGGCGCTTAAGAGCTTCGACCTCACCGCTCAGCTATTGAGGGCCCTCGACGGCTCCTCCCATGTAAGTTTTCAGAGTCGCTCCTCAAGACAATGAAGATCGCTGTCTGTCTGTCTGTCTGCCTGTCTGTCTCTTCAGTGGAGAGCAGGAGAGGGAAGTATATCCCCTTGACATACGCAATACCTTTCACATAAATATGCAGTAGAGGTAATGACAGCTCAATTCAACGTGTTGGCGGCAGTACTCGGATCCATGCCCTTTTTCGGGATAACTATGCCGCATTCAGTAAGAAAATGCCCGATGATTTTTCGCGCATGCATGCTTTATATGTAACTCACGGAGAAGGCGACTATCATTATTATCATTATCGACAGCAGTGAGAAGTGGATGACTCTCACTTGTTTGCCGCGCGATGACAAAGCTGCAGCTATCACGAACAAGGACGTTCCGTCCACGTGCTGATTTTAACAGCTCATATATACCCGGTATACCAGCGCGCATGTCGGCGGGAGTGCGCGGGTACTCGAGATGGTTCCGTTGGAATGTGGCATTTTGCTATTCGCCGACTTTACAGAAGCGCGAAATGATGCAAGCGGTCAGTCGCCATAACGACCGCAAGAACGATTTCCTCCTTCCTCCTCGTGCTTTGTGACATGAAATGAGAAGTACGCTCAACACGCCGACCGCTGCAGACGCCGAGAATCATTAGAGTCGAGGGGAAAGTGAAGGAATGAAAGTGTTGCCGAAATAACTTCCCGTTTTTCAGCGGAGTTTCGAAAAACACTTACAGTCAACGCGTTACAATCTATGGAGGATGGCAGAAGTCGCTCATAACAGTCGGTATGTTCGCAGAAGTACAGATCATCCGGTATAACACACTGAATTTTCTATTCGAAGATAAAAAAGCTTAAAAATAAAAATAAATAAAAAAATACAAGGTTATGTTGTGTTAGTTCAAACTTCACGAGGTTCTTCATGCATCATATAGATTCCCGAATTTCTGTGTGTGGCGAAAACGACTTTATATATATATATATATATATATATATATATATAAGCAGGCGAATCTGATGTAATGGAAACGCGATCACGCTCAGTGTTTCAGCTTAGCTTACTCGCGCAAGGATACGTAAAACGACAAATTAATTCCAGACATTCGCATAGCGCTATCTGAAGGGATCTACCGGTAGCACCACGCGCGTTTCTCAGCTTAACTGTGCCCATAGAAGCGGCACATTCTGCCGGAACAATTATGGGTACACTGTACACGTAGTCTACAAGTCCATTTTGCCGGAGGCTGCGTGATAACTCTCAAAATAGAGAGGTTTAAACGGGTACTTTAAATACATTCTGTTTGTTGCTCGTGGATGGATAGATGGATGAAAAACTTTACTCTTCCTTCGCTCATGTTCACTCGAAACATGTAGCCGGGGTATTTTTCGAAGGGCGGGAAGGGCACACAAATTTAAAATTTTCACGGGGAGGGGGGAAGCCTGACTGCCTACATGACTGCCTTTTTTACGGTGGCGGTATTTCAAAAAAACTCCTCCAAAATATCCCGCCAAAATACCCCCGCTCCCGACCACCTTCCGTCACGCCCATGCAAAACGCTATGTACTTTCGTTCTCGTTGTCAATGCTCTCTCTCTCTCTGTAGTTCTCAGTTAAGGACAATGGAAAAGGAAATGCCTAGTCTGTTCAAGTTCATTGGGTGCGCCTTTGCCAGTCGTATCCAAGTCCTCTAAAACCCGGGATTCGGGAACTGCAGTCCAGCACCATGCGGAGACCAGACCGCCTTCTTTATGGTGGCGTCTACCAAGTTATCGATTCATGCGTCACGGCCAGGCTGAGTCTCGCAAGTCTCCCCCCTCAACGCGGACCCCCCGGGGAACTCGTTCGCCGCAGCACGTGTGTGAGCGTTGCACGGCCACAAAACGTGGTTTGCGGCGGAGAGCGCAACACGTCCTCCGGGTGTCGGATGCCCTGCGCTGCGCATCCTCCCCTTTAATGCGTGACAGCTTAAATAGCCCAGAATTGCGCGCCGTCTTTGGAGGATGTAGGCTCGGCGCTGTCAAGAGCAATGTCGCAACGCAAAGGAACGACGACTCTGAAACGGATTTTTCTCTCTCCACTTCGCTACCCGACGGCGTCGATTGGCTGGCGCCCTTCCGTACAGCGCTGTAACGATAGGACCGTTTCGCTTCCGTTTTGATACCATTTTTTGAGGGCTCACGGACTGGAAATTACCGTAGGCACATGATGACTTGCAACACTACTACTACCAGATGTGGATCCCAAGCCACAAGTACCTCCTGCTTCGTGGTGCAGGGTAAAGTTGCGGGGGAAAGGAGAAAGCAACGGTAGAACACAAACAGCAGCTCCATTCGGATTTATCCTTATTTTTTATTCAATATTCAATGTACTGAGAATTTAATGAGCAACCGGTGTCGGAGATCGCACTATTAAGCAACGGAGCAGGGACATGATGTCATCGTCATCATCTTCTTCATAAGTTACTCTTTGTGTCCACAGCAGAGCGAAAGCCTCTTCCGACACTGTCTTTGTACTGTGCCAGCTGACTTCATTCATAAGCCTGCAATATTCCCGTAGTTTCAATACCTGCCGCATCTAGTTGTCTGCCGTCCACATCTGACCTTTTCACCTTTTGGAGCTCAAGTTTCTGCATCTCTGATACAAAAAGAGCACGCCGGTTATCGAATAAGTTTTTACTGGCACGAGTTTCTGGTGACACTCTTGTTTCTTACGCAGCGCGTCACGTTGGTCCCTGAATTAAGCACGCGTTACGAGATGCTTTGTGAAACTAAAACATTAAAAAATTTAACTGCACGAAAGGGGACTTGTTGAGAATCATAGCGATATATATTATATTAGAACATAGCTCTCTTATACTAAAGAGGCATTCAGCTATCAGGGTAATTAATGAAATTTAAAATCGCGTGCGACTCACGCCCACACTGCATATGCAGGTTTGAACCCCACGCATGAATAACTAAATAAATAAATAAATAAATAAATAAATAAATAAATAAATAAATAAATCACGTGTATCTCATATGCGCAATGGATATCGTGGATAGTGTACATAAAGTGACACAACGTTCACAACATCACCGAGGGGCAAGTGACACTAACAGGCACCCAAGTCAAGGATTATAGGGTCGCCTAGATCTCAAAACCGTTTTCGTTGTTTGTTCATCTTTTTCGGTACTAAGTTCGATGCATGCTTATATATGCGTGCGTTACTGCTTCAATAATGTTGGGAGTCAGCGCTACAGTATGGCATACAGACACATTTTTATCAAAAGTAGAGATTCACACGATTAACAAAAACAATATAACTTTAGTGACGTTGCGGCCGGTGGACCGGCCTTCATCATAGTCAATGAAGGCCGGTCCACCGGCCGCAACGTCAGTGAAGTTATATTGTTTTTGTTAATCGTGTTAATCTCTTCTCTCTCTCTCTCTCTCCCCCCCCTCTCTCTCTCTCTCTCTCTATATATATATATATATATATATATATATATATATATATATATATATATATATATATATATATAAAACGAACACATATGCATATGTAGTAAGCAACGCGTCCTGTTCGTCCTCTCGCTGGCCCGTAGTTCTCTCTCTCTCTTCTTAAATTTTACAATACATTACACGACTGCCATAGCGCTGGAACAAAAGGACTACTTCGCACTGTTTTGCAGTACGCGAACAAAATAGCCCAGATAGGTGCCCTTGTCCAACCATATAGCTTTTATGGTTCACTTTCCTCTCTCTCTCTCTCTTTCCTGCCTTCTGCCTTACTGTTTCCTTCCTTCGGAAGACGGGGTTATAGTTTCTCGGCATTGATAATGATCGAAGAACTGTATGCTGCTTTGCTGTGATTTGTGGACCACAAACGATTGTTCTCATTTGCTGTGACCTGGCATGAAGACCTTCGGCTGCGATCTTCCAGCACGGGCCACAAGGTCAGCCGCTCGTCTCTCGACTGAGACTGGTTTTCTGGCACAGAGATCGCGTGCACGCGCAAGTGTACGCATTCGTCTTTAGAGGAGAAAAAAACAAACCGTAAACGAAATACTCCATTCGATCGTGCTGTCCTCGCGATACTTGTTTCTCGCTTTGCGCGTACGCTTCGCTGTCACAAACGGTTAGAGAAACGTATGTTCGGAACCAGCTGCGTCATAAAACATGCAACTGCCAAGCGTTGGCTATTATGTCTTTATAACTGCGGCGCAAGCGAGGCCACATGCCCAAAGCGAAATGAGAGCACGCACGTCTCTTTTTTTTCGTTTTTTTTTTACTTCTGATTGTCATGTTTTTCGATCAATATCCGAGTATAATCGATGCACTCACACTGTATACATTTGCGTGCCGGTTGCAGAACAGGCAAACACCGTCAGACCAAAGGACTAAGAATGGACAAAAAGTAAAAACAAAACACAGATAGACAGAAACAGCAAAAGAAATTTCGCGCAGTTATATAGCGAACTTATTCAACACCAAAACAAAAATTAATGCTTCGTGCAAAAGGTGATGCATTAATATACAGTGGCAGCAAGGTATCCGACGGCTATATATGCTCCGTGTAAGCTGCATAACTTTATCGGCCATAAGGCCGATAAAGTTATGCAGTTATGCAAGTTACATAAGGATCCACTCGCCAATCAAGTGAATAGCGACTACGGTAAGTTCAGTCGACGATCGCATGTCCACTCGCTGTGTGTGTGTGTGTGTGTGTGTGTGTGTGTGTGTGTGTGTGTGTGTGTGTGTGTGTGTGTGTGTGTGTGTGTGTGTGTGTGTGTGTGTGTGTGTGTGTGTGTGTGGAGAGAGAGAGTCAGGCGTGATGAAGAAAGCACACTCAAAAGTGCAAGCGAGTGGCAATTCTCGCTTCAACGCGCCTCCGAAACTTGGAGATAACGCGACCTTCAGCACAGGCTCGCGGGAACACAGCACTTCTGAATGCATCGACCGTTTCGGCTCACCAAGCCCACGGCTCAGCCTTTGCAACCGCCGCAGATTACCTCCAAGATAAGCCGCGTAGGCCACGTATGCGCTTAGACCGCGACAAAGGAGTACACTATACAGGCACGCTCGACGCGCTTGACCTATACAGCTATTCTTATACGCCGCAGGTCTACAACACAGGGCGCAACGTCACAGTGACGGCGACTGCAATTCATTTGGTGTTCCTATATTACGGTTACCGGAATAAATAAAGCTTCGCAGTGCTATTTCTATCCGTATGTCTAAGGTGGGAGAAAGTTTGACATTTTTCACCGTGACCTCGCGGTGTGAAGCCCTCACACCAGTGGCATAAGCTGTACAAGTAATTTGACCACTTTCTTGCAGCTGGGTGAGATATGATACGATGCAACTTTACTTGGAAGTTCCAAGTCAATGAGGTACTTTTCTAATTTATTTATTTATTTATTTACCCTCAGGGTCAAGAGACATTACAGAGGGAAGTGGTTATAAGTTCAAAATAAGTGATCATTCCTATTTATACAATAATAGTTAGTATAGGATTGCACAAAATACAAACATTACAAATAACACAATAAGTAAACCAGTAATGTTTTACAATGACATTTGAAGTGTAAGACTAAAAAAAAGTAATACAATAAACAGAGAAAAGTGAAGAAAAAAAAAAGCGCCGTACCTAATGTAAAATCAAACATAGCAGTTACGTTGTGTACACTAAATGCACAAAAAAAAAAAGTTATGAAGTCACTGGTAGAGCACGCATGAACAATTCACAGTCTTTTATTTCAGCCGTTAGCGCGGGAAGGCAATTCCACTCTTCCGATGTATACGCGGTATGAATGGAGGAATGCGTAAGTTCTACATGATGGAATTCCGACTTTATGTATATGGTCTAGTCTATTGGAGACATACTGCGGAGGAGTAATTAATTCACTATGCAAGTGTGGATGGTAATAGAGCTTATGAAAAGGAACTAAACGATGCATTTTACGTCGAGATGCGAGAGAAGGTAAAGAGGGACGCACAAAGAAATTACACTATTATAAATGTAACGTTATCGCATATTTTCTGTGAAGTTGTCCCCGAAAGAGATTCTTCTCCCAAAGTAGACTATTACATCAGGAAAAAGAAAAGAAAAAAAGGCCCAGCTATTTCTGTTACACTGGCCCTTACAGCAGTCTGAAAGAGGACGCTGTCATCGGTCTGGTTGATTCATGGGGTTTCACGTCCCAAAACCACGATATAATGAGCGGCGCGTATAGTGTAGGGCTTCGGAAATTTCGACCATCTGGGGTTCTTTAACTTGCAGTGACATCGCACAGCACACGGGCCTCAATTTCGTCTCCACCGAAATATGCAGCCGTCGCGGTCAGGATCCGATCCCGCGACCTTCGGACAAGCAGCCGAGTGCCGTAGCCACTATAGACCACCGTGGCGGGACGCTGTCATCTTTCTAAAGGCCCAACCACAGGCACGCGTCAGCACGCGCCTACGCGTCAAAAGCGTCAAATGCGTCGCCGCGCGTCACCCTCGGAGGGGGTTGACGGACCGAGACGCGTCGACGCGAGGGTATCTAGCGAACAGCTTTTGCCATGCACACAACGCCGTCCTCGTGCGCTGTAGTCTATGCTCAGGGATTTATGCTTCCAAGTGCCATTAACCGTTATTCTTTGCTGCACTGTAGCCAGTCGACACAGTGTTACGGAAAATTAAACACAACAAAAAATTTATATTGCGTTGGAAGCGAAGTACCTCGTACGTGTGCTTCGACGATAGCTAGAGGGCACGGCTTGAAGAAAAGAGAGCTTTAGTAGCGCCGGCTTACCGTGCGCAGGTAAGTACGGTAATCCCGTACCGTCCCGTACCGTCGTTGTCGGCACGTAGAAAATTTAGCTTGCGAGAACTTTACCAGCAAGTTTAGTCGTCTGACCACGTTAACGTACTCACCGGGTAACTATCGTGCAGGTCTTTCCGACTAAAATACCCGTGTGCAGACAGACCATGACAGTACGGCATTACCGTCATTACCGCACGGCAAGCCGGCATTGCTAAAACGCCTGAAGAAGCGACGGCGTTCGTTTGCCATCGTTGTTAGCGCGAAGAGACTGACGTTCCCGCGCACGGCAGCGTCTAACGCCGGCGTTTCTGCTCTGCTTTCCTCTGTCGCAGACCAACGCGACAGTTCGCTGAACCTGCGACCGCTCTGCGAGCCACCGGGCGTCCCAAACGCCGACACTGCGACATTTTAATCGCGATAGGGTCTCGCGCGCCACCGTGGGCACCCACGTGCACTCGGAAACTTTCTTTCGAAAGAACCCGTTTGGCGCCAGCGGCCGCTGCCGGTATCGGACGCGCCGAGGGAGCCCCGCAGCGGGGTGACGCTGTGACCCGTTTACAAATAACGTGCCCGGCGACGCGCTTCTTCTGCACGTTGCATACGCTTTGCGGCCAGCAATGAACGCCGCGTCCTTGCATTATTCATGTTTCTATTAACCGAAAGTTGCGCGCTCGGAGCCGGCGGCGCGCTTGTCTCGTCGCGGTCGTCCTCAACGCGACGACGGGCAGCGCCGGCGTGGAATCCGCGGAACTCGTTTGGCGCGCTCGGGTTCGGCAGGAAGAAGCGCCAGGGATGAGGAGGAGGACTGACCCGGGCGCCGCCACCTGTAGCACCGTTACCTGGCGAAGGCGCCCCCGGCGGAGCGGGCGGAGTACGTGGAGTACGCGCGCCTCTCCTGACCATTGTGCACATTGGAAATCAAAACTGGTTCCTCCCCGTTCGTCGGCGAAGCACGCGCGGCGCCGCGAGCGACACGACAAATACTTCCCGTGCTCCGGGGCGATGAGTCGACCTGTTACGACGGCCGACCGCGGCGTCGAAGTATGCGCGAAGACAACCTCGATCAGGCGCTTGCAGTACTTCCGATTCAAGACGCGTGCTTTATGTGTCCGTCGGAAAAAAAAAAGAAAAAGAGAAGAAACATGCTCTTGCCCTTCCAGACATACAATCTCCCTTCATTTGTCTTCCTTCTGTATGTAATATTGTCATAGCCAATCCCTCTACTACCTTCCCTGTGCACTGCTGTTTGCAAGTGTCCTCCGTGTGAGGGACAGGTATTGCGGTGCACTTTTCTTTTTCCTCCTTTCGAGAAGCGTTTAAATATGGTTCTCAATTTCGCTTCGTTGTTAAAGCGTTTTTTCATCTCCCAGCGTCATGCCGCCGTGTAACATCAAACAGTGATGAAGAAGAGGAACCAACAGCGTTTTACTAAGCTGAAGTCCTTTGCAGTCTGCCGAATCGGACTAGATTGCATAGGACGTAGACGCAAGACATTTTTCTCACAATGAACTGACGGCCGATCATTTATTTGTTACCATAAATTCGCCTAAATTTGCCTGCGGCGAACTTGTCGTAAGAAATGGTGATTAAGTGAAGAAAAAGGGTGTTTTGCGACAAAAAAGTAATAAATTCGTAATATATCTTCTTTCAGTTCGCGCTCTTTTTTTGGGGGGGGGGGGGTGGAGGGGGGGGGGGGTTGGTGTGTTTCATTTCAGGGAGTATTTTGACACCGAAAGGCTCACTACCCGCCCCTCCCCAGTTAATGGAGGCTGGGGAGCCTTTTTTAATTGAATAAACTCGCGTACTAGCTCAGCAGCCGCGCAGTTCGAATACAACGAAATTTGAGAAATCATATATCGCCGCAGGCCTCCCGGCCATCTCTTCTGCTGTGCTCTACGTTAGAGGCTAAACAGCAGAAAAATCTGTCACGTTTTGTGGCTAAATCTCCTGAGTGCGTAAAATATGCCTGAGCCACGGCAAACATGCGCATGTGACATTGGAAGCATGAGAAAGTAACCATTGTGCATCTAGCAAAAGAGCACGATGCCATCACTGAGTGGCTTTCAGGTCACTGTTGTAATTCGGCTCAATGACCGTTTGCTGCCCATGTCATCTACAGAGGCACCCAGACGCTGGCGTAGCCAGAAATATTATTTTTCGGGGGGTGTTGCACGGTGTCTTTCGGGGGGTGTTGTGCGATTCGGCGTGTAAATGTGATGGGTGAAAAAAAAAAAAAATGTCGAAGTAGGCGGAGAGGGAGATTATGCAGCGCTCAGAAAATTTCGGGTGGTGTCCTGACGGTAAGTTCCGGTTATTACCCCTGCTGTAAAAGGATGCGGCACTGGGTTAGCTTGTATTGCGTATTGTGGTGGAAAGCAGAGCGAAAGAGGACAGCTGCAGGACAAAGCAACACGAGCGCTCTTGCTGTGCTCGTCTTTCGCGGACAATAGTCTTTCTCGCGGGAATGCAATACACTGCCGTCTATGGTTGCATGGGGCACATACGATCCCGCATTCTTTGCGCCACGGGACTGTTGACCCAGCAAGATTCGAGATACATGTTTAAGTGTGAACGAACAATAATTATGAAGCAATACTCTTTGCGTAGTTGACCTCGACGCGACATGTCATTACAGGTCACACAAAGACAACTGCACTCTATAGAACATTTTACGAAACGATCACTCCCGGACCCTGGCCACATCCGTCGATGGGAGAGCAAAATGTTCATGCGCTATATATATATATATATATATATATATATATATATATATATATATATATATATATATATATATATATATATATATATATATATACACACACACTGTAATTCTCGAAGGTCACCGCCCACAGTGACCGATCGCGAGCCTTTCAGCGCGCGTGCGGTGCTCGCTCTCTCTATTTTGCTTTCTGTATTCGCCGTTAGGCCTGCATTTAGTACCAAACCACGGCGCTCGTCTGATTGACATCCCTATCTTGCCCCTCCTTATCCTTATCTTGCCCATCCCTATCTAGCCTCTCTCTCTCTCTCTCTCTCTCTCTCTCTCTCTCTCTCTCTCTCTCTCTCTCTCTCTCAATTATCCCCCTCCCCCTTTTCTGGCTAGAATCCTATAATAATAATTGCTGGGGTTTTACGTGCCAAAACTACGATATATTTATAAGGCACGCAGCGCATAATGAATCTGAGTATACGCGGGTGTATTCTTCATTTCGCAGCCGCTGAAATGCGGCCGCCGTGGCCGGGATTCGATTCCGCGACCGCGAGCCTATAGCGACCCGACACTTAACTGCTAAGCTGTAGCACGGCGAGTGAACTAGAATCCTGGCTGTACGCCCAGTGAATTATAGTAACATTTTGCTAGGAGGATCGAGCCTGACGCGCGACTTCAAGCCCGTGACATGTACGTGACGAGTTCACTACTCCTTTCGAAAAATAAATAAATAAATAAATAAATAAATAAATAAATAAATAAATAAATAGGCCGTCAATAAAGACATGTGTGACTGAAATGACCATACATTGGATGAGCGCGAAGTTGATGACATAGACGGCGATCATTAAAAGAGTGTGCGTCACTTGCGGGCCCAAATGCGGAGTGACAATGGCTTCAATTCCGCATCAGGGATATGCGCCCTAAGGTGGATTACTACAGCAATTACCTGAAAACATATCACAAGAGAAAAAACAAGAAGTGGCCGTCGACCAATGTGAGAGAAAATATATTTTAAAAATGACTTTTTGTGTGGGAGCTGATACGTCACTTTTGAAACACACTTTCTTCACCTTGGTCGGCATCCCTCATTCGTTTTTTCGACAGTGATTAAACTCGACCGGACGAGATTTCACCAGACTCTCGGTTTGACTAAATCATATCAAAGTATGTAATGCAGGTAATACCTGCCTTTTCGAGAAATTCAGCTGGTGCGATGAACAGATGGTATTTAAAGGCTTGTTTGTAGAGGGAAAAAAATTCTGGTACACGCGGATTTCACTTATACGCTAGCTGCTCAGGAATGCGCGATTTCATTCTCCCTTACGTGTGGCTCATGGGCGCATACCCAAAATGGGCATGAGCCACGCGTGATGGTAATTTTAATCGGACTGCAATAATTAATTTTCATTAACTATCCTAAATGTTAAATTTCTGTCTAATATAAAATACTTATGCCCTGATATCGTGTCTACAATTACAATACTTAACGAAAGAACGAAATGGGTTAAGGGCTCGTTTATTTGTCAGAAGCAACTTAATGAAGCCAACAGAAAATGAAGCCAAGGGAAATTATTGTACTTTTTAACTGTAGTATAAAATAATTGAATAAATGGAAAGGAGTGCTGCGTCATCGGCTGCTGTGTTGCCGGGAATGTTGCAGTGGCCTGGTATCCACTGAAACACTCTCATGTTGCGCTTGGTTTGCTCTTGCGAGTTCAAGTGTCTCATATATTATACTCTCACTGATTGTGATGCGACGATTTATTAGGCGGAAGCCATCTCGTAATAAGATCACGTCCTATGTGACACCTTCTGGCAAAAAAAAAAAAAAAAAGGGATCCACACTCGCCGTCATGGCTACGAGTGACGCTAACACTTATAGGACTATACGCACATAAATGCTCAATAAAGTGGACTGGAGAACGACCGCCTTCGTAGCTAAGTTGTATAGAACATCAGACGCGTTATCCGGAGGTCGTAAGTCTGGTTCATGTATCGAAGGCAGTTTTTTTTTTTTTTGTGCACTTTACCTCCTCTAATCTTTGTACACTTTTTTTGTACGCTTTACTTCCTCTACAATTATTCCATAATTAGTATACTGCAGATAAAAACTACAGCAATTTCTCTTGTTGTGCTTTCCTTGGCTTCATTGTTCGTTGACTTCAATAGGTTATACACTTAGCATGTCCTCTTTTGGGCAGTTTACATGTGTGGGCACACACACACACACACACACACACACACACACACACACACACACACACACACACACACACACACAGGCGTGCGCGTGCGCCGGTGGAAATGGTTCCCGCCGCTCCGCGACTGCCTGCAACCTTAAATGCGCGACTGGGGAGCTAATAATGGCAACTGAGCGCGCGCAACGCCCGCAGGCCAAGACGGGCGCCTTGTGTTCTCGAAGGTGGCAGAGTCCAGCGCGAACGCTCGGACACAATCGCCCTTTGTTTCCGTCTTCTGTGTGCGAATCTCCTTTAGTCGATGCTCACGCAGTGCAGGCGAAACCAGAAATGCTCATCGCTATTTTATTTATGTTCTGGAACCAGCTTCCACAATTTTCGCGATGTCACGGCGCCACAGTATAGCGCACTTGAGTAGGAACTTTGTGCGACGAATTCTTTCGCGACGAGAACTCAAAATGAACCGCGATATACACATGTTTGAATTTCATAACACCTTTCGTAACGCGTTCTTATGTAGGAGGCGAGCGGTACGTGCTGCGCGAGAAACAAGAGCATCGCTCGGCGCCCTCGGCGAAAAAAACAAAAAAAAAAAAACAAAAAGGGGTTGGGCCATGTTTTATAGAGAATTAGGGCGAGTTATCAGTGCTACTCTACATCGACTGAACGTGAACCAACGTAAGGCAGAAATAAAGTATATAAAGCAGTGCTATTTCATGATTAAGTTAAGCGACCCATTTATAATAAAATCGAAGAGAGGAGGCCGGAAGCCAGAATTATGGCAGTGCGACCACGCGGCACTGAAGAGCTCCTACTAAGAGACTCCGGCCGAGCTCTGTATATATATATATATGAAGTGAAGCCGCGCACAGAGCTTTCGTGTCTGCCGATGCGGACACTCCCGTTGTCACGCGCTCCGCGGATGCTGACACGCATTGTGTTACGAGCTGAAAAGAAGTCGAAAGGACGTTTGTTAGAGGACGCCGACGGGACGACAGCGGAGAAGCGAGAAGCGTGTCGCAACGCAGAAAGCCGCTGCAGTGACTATATACTAATGACCTTATTCCATGCAAGGAGAAACTATGGAGAGGGCTGTTTGGTGCCGGAACGACAGACACATCGGCTTCCTGCGACCGTCCTTTGTTTTCGTATTTCCTTTGCTATGAGGCAGCCAAGTTCTCGCCGACACATCGTCACAGCCTTATGAATGAGGTTTAAGCACTTCATTTCTCTTAATTCTCGACTACAGAGATTTCATCGCGGGTTCCTTTTACTTATCTTCGCAGACAAGATAAACTTGGTGAGCGGCTTTCCGGTAGCTTACGTCAAGTGCGCGCAACATCGGTTGGCTTGCGTCGAGAAACAAGGATATTTATTATCAGGAAAGCATAATGATATCTATAGGTCTTGCGTTCTAAAACAACGATATCATAACGAGGCACGCCGTAACGGAAAGCTCCGGAAGTTGACACCTCCGTGCACCGACAGCGCACAGCATACAGGGCTTGCGGCATTCCACCTCCATCGAAATTTGACGACCGCATATTCTCTGAAATCAAAAATCATCATTTTACAGAAAAAAAAAAAAAGCAAGGCGAGAGTGGCGACAGATGACAAGCAGTCTCGAGGTGGTCGTCGACCAAACGGGGGTTATGCTGACAACTCAGGGAATAAGCAGTTCGCAGGAGGCTGTCGCCTGTCTCGGATGCTATAAATTGGATTCGCAATGGTAGCTGCGTGTATCTCTCGTGCTCACGTCACAAGCCTCGCAAAAAGAAAGTTAAGCGTTACTGAATTCAGCTCTCGAGAGCCCGTCGGTTGAAATTATATGTTGTTCATTCAGCCGACAACCCCGAAAGAGCAAGCAAATTGGACAGGCGATATGCCTCAGCGATCTCTTCGCACATTCATAGTTGCCGGGAGCTTAAAAGCTCGTAAATTCCTAATAAGGCAACCAGCACACTTGCTTATGATCCTAACAAGATCGGTCTACGTTGTAATAGTAATCTTGGCACTTGGGCATGCCATTAACGAAGATGACCCGGCCAACGATAAAGAACACGATCAGAAGGCTTTGTGAATAAAGAGGGGGAAGGAAGGCCTCTAAAACCTTAGAGGAGGGGAATGGGAGAGAGTGGTAGTGGGCACTGTCTCAGACAGACGCGCATTCATCACCGAAGATGGTAAGGCGCGCAGACGCGAACCCGGGGGAGCATAACCAGACACCACAGACGCCGTTCGTGTTGGTTGGCTCTCTTCTCCTGTGTACGCACGCGTTAGCTTCTTTAATGATGAATGCCTTTAAATAGAAACCAGCTCAGCTTTCTATCCATCCAGACGCGCGCCATGCGGCAAAAGGCAACACGCAAATGACCAAGACAAAGGACGCAGTTGAGACCGAGGCAAACTGAGACTCGCGCTGCAGAACGCGAACCCCGGGAAGTCGAAGGCTGCGCGGTTACGCGGCCTGGCGTGGCCGTCGACCGATTGGCACATCCCACTTTCCATACCCGGAAACAGTGACATGCTCGAACTTTTTTTTTTCCCAATGACGCTAGCAGCTAGCGACATTATGTTTCTTGGTCAGCACCTCCGATTCACCTCCGGAGGGGCTTGTCAACAACAACAACAACAACAACAACAACAACAACAACAACAACAACAACAAAGAAATAAAAAAATAAACGTTTAAAGGAAAAACTGTAAAAACAAAACCATATAACAGACATCAAGTTTAGAGTTGTGTGATGCAGACGTGAGATTAGAGCAAAAGTTTAGCACAAAAAAGGGTCATCCCGCTGGGGTAGTTAACAACATTCAATTAAAGGAATACAGGTGCGCACTGCATTGGATATGCGGGCATGGTACACGCGCAACCTGGAAAGAAACCACGTGTGGCTCATGCTTGCATTGGGTATGCGGATATGAGCTGCAGTCCACCTGTAGAGTTACCCTAAGTTCTAGCCCCAGTCAACCAAAAGTGAACCAAACGCTCGGGCTATAGCGCCATTCAAGACAGTTAAAGGGCAATTCCGGCGGTTTTCCCCGTATACTTTGATATCGCTATTTTTAAATAGTATTGATAGCCCTGAAGCAGCCAGGGTCATTCAGTTTGCTCAGAAACTCGCCAATAATTTTAAATAACCGAATGAATGATGTGTTCAAGCAGAAATCGAAACGTGTAGACGCTTCGTGCAGCGTATGGGATAACGCCGCAGCCTCCGCGCCATCAGAAATATTGAGCTGGTGCCAGAAAAATGAAAGTGGTGATGTCCTCCAACGATGCACTGAGCTCTTGTGAACTCGACAGCGAGGAGTCGAGCGCTGAAGTATTGCCGTTTTGCATTAGATGGCCCGCCTGCTCGGGTAGGCAGCGTAGCACGTAGTGACGTCAAAAACACAGGGTGGCTTGCGTGGGAATCTGATAAAAAATTTTAAAGTTCATTTTCAGAAAAACCAAATGACTCGCAACACCCTGGCTTGGCATAAATTATTGTAGTACCGAGGAGAACATGTACTGAAAATTTGATTGAGATCAGTGGACAATGAAAAATTGCCGGAGTTACCCTTTAGGAGAATATTAAGCTCGCCTTTACAATATTTTATTTATAAGCTGCATGACGGTTTCTCAAAACGAATCACGCAGACGTTTATTGCGTGATTACATTAAATAGAGTTAGGAGTGAACATTACGGGAAAATGACCCATAGATATGGTACTCGGCTGCTGATCCGACGGTCTCGGGATCGAATCCCGGCCGCGGCGGCTGCATCTCGATGGAGGCGAAATGTTGAGGCCCGTGTACTGTGCGATGTCAGTGCACGTTAAAGAACCCCAGGTGGTCGAAATTTCCGGAGCCCTCCACTACGGCGTCTCTCATAATCACAGCTGGTTTTGGGACGTAAAACCGCACAAATCATCAGCTAAGAGTTATAACGGATAAAAGTGCAGGTGTTTCCTTTTTCAACGGTTAAATAGACCGATTGCTAAATTCAGGAAATATTTGAGAGCCATGAACCCCTTCATGGAATATATCAGGGCGGTAACTTTAAGAAATGCGACGACAGTCATGTCCGCAGTAGCATGTTTATAAGAAGAAGAAAAAGAAAAAGAAGAAGGAGGAGGAGGAGGAGGAGGAGGCCAAGATATCTGAGCCATATTCGTTTGGGACAACGAAAACAACGACGACAACAACAGAGAAAAACGGTCGCATACGACTGATGATGGTCTCTTCTATACACACTTGCGTTCCAAATGATACCGAAAACATAACTCGATCACACAGCGTCTGTCGGTGACACGTACGTCCGTTAGACGAGAACCACTCGTCAGCGCTGAAAGGCTCGAGCGTGCGGAGGACAATGACGACGGCAGGCAAGGAGAACGGAATCCCACCTTTATTGTATTCCCGTCAGTGCGCTTCCCGTGACCCCGCTTTTCTTCAGCGTGCGTGCGCGACCGATTCTGCAGACGTACTCGCCGGGTTTTCTGTCCCGCGCAGGTTGTGGAGGCACCGGCAAGGTAAGGACACTGTTTCGGTCCATCTTGAATTCTATACGTATACGCGTGTGCACGGGCGAAACACGCGAACGCTGCAGACGATTTGAGCGGGAAAGCTGGACACCGAGCGCTTACCTTGCACATGCGTATGCGATGATCGAAAAAGAGAGCGCTTGCAACAAAACATGTGCCGACTGACCCAGCGTCGGCTTTGCGACTGCTGTTTGTCGCACGACATATGTACGGGATCCGCGCGTGTACGCTGCTTCCCAAGAGGTAAAGCCCCACGCAAAGCAGCGGGGGGGTCTCCAATTTGGCTTCTATCCCTCTCGCTGCCGAGCTATGACCCTGACTCCGTTCACCTTTCGTTGCCCTTGTTTGCTTGGCAGACAGAAACAAAACAATAAGGGTGGGAAAAAAGAAAGAAAACACGCCCAGCACCACACTAAATGTCCCTTGCAAATGTCGCTCGATTTTTGTTAGCCTTGCCATGTATAGCAGACGTGCGCCATTCCTTGCGGGACAATGAAAGAGGAGAGACAACCCGCTCGTAACAGTTTTACACGGCTGATCGTTTCACGATGCGCTTGCGTGCCGACGGTGACAGCAACATAGACCGGCGTTTTGCAACTGCGGTGAAGACGCGCAACGGCGCGCCATGCGAACGATTGCCCGTACTCGCGAGCGGAGGACGGAGGATTGCGCAGTGGAGAAGACGATAAAATCACGCGCGCATCGAGGCGGGCTGTCAAGGCGAAGAGCGACAAAAGGCTTCTTCGTGCGACGGGTGGGTCCGGGGACTTAACAAAACGTGACCGGCGTAGTAAGGTGAGACCTATCGCGGCAGACGACTCGGCTGTCGAATGTAGGCCGCGTCGACAAGTTCGTGGAAAGTGGGCACCTGAACGCCTAGAGGGAGCCGAATTCGCGTATGTTGTTCCGTTTGTTTGGCTTTCGCCCTCGATGAGGTTTCTTTCTTTCTTTCTTTCTTTCTTTCTTTCTTTCTTTCTTTCTTTCTTTCTTTCTTTCTTTCTTTCTTTGAGATTCACTCTCAGTTTCTCACACAGCGCCACATAGCTTGCGTACACGGCTGTTGCGACGAAAGTGCAAATGAACATATTATGTGTATTGAGCATTCCTTCGAAAGACAGTTGATTGCTTACCGTACGCGCACGCATTCTCTAGACAGTTGGCTGAAAAACTGCACAGCATGTTCTACTTAGAACATTTAATATATCGTGAAAGAAAAGCAGTCAGAAACGGAAATCCCGAGAACCTTCTTTAGGGTTGTAAAGGGTGAATCGAGCTCTCAGTTATATGGGAAAGCCTGAATACAGGCTTTCCCTAGAAATACACAGGGGTAGCAAAGTGGGCTTGGTGTTTCGATCATGACGAAAGCATATCTTGGATAGTACAGCAAAGCTCATGGACACATTAAGGAAAGAGACGAGGAGGGACGCTTACTTTCAACAATGAATTTTTATTATCGGGAACGGACATATTTGTGCAAACAAGAAACACGTGACAAAGATAAACACTCCGAGACACGCGCCTGAAGGCATGAACACAACTTAAAAATGATATTTCATGAATACTACAAAAATGAAAAGGATATATATACACGTATGTGCAACCGGCTCTCATGGCATGCGCTTGGTACTTTCTCGCGGACGATGACAATGATGGTTTACGGATGCATCAGTCATCGGCCGCAAGGATTTTCTCAGTTTCAATTAATAATCAATAATTTAATAAATACACTGATTTTAATTAATAAATAATAAATAGGGGAAGAGCAGTACAGCTGCAGCCGCATTCGACAGAGTGTGTGCCGCTGATGTTCCGTTGGACGTTCGATTTGCAGCCTCAGACACGAAATCGGGCGAAATGAGGAAAAGAAAGGAACTATTGTACTTTAAATTAGGCGCACATTTCCCGACATTGCCAAAATTATTCCGTAGTGCGCATGAATTTCAGTGGAAGAAAGGCAAAAAAAATGAGATGGTGTTAACTCTACCGCCGTGCTATACCAGATGGGCTGGAAAAAAAAGCGCCTCTTCCTTTTTTAAACAATGCGTCTCGAGCAACGAGAGCAAGACGTGTGTGCGTGCGCAAAACAAAAACTGTAGAGTGGTTGCCTCCTCCTCCGCCCCCCCCCCCCTCTTTCATTTCTCCCTTTCTCTTCCACGGCAATGTTTTCCTTATCAATCGATTCGAGGCCTGCTCTGTCCTGAACCGGTTTAATATTTTCGTTTTACACATATGCGCTCTTTTTGTGGTGAATTCTTAATGAGGTCACGGATGTCTTATTATATTTGATTTACCTTGTCGATGATTTCCTACTTTACGAAAAAAAAAAGGGAGGGGGGGGGGGGGCGCTGTCTTGTCGGGTTGGCCATGGCTTAGCGACTTCCTTGTAGCCTTCCGCAGGTTCTTCGATTGATGGCGACAGCAACTGGAACGCTCAGCAACAGGACTTTTCGTTAAAAGTTCCACGCAATTACCTAGATTAATTAAGCCCTTTCCAGTTAACTTATGTGTCTTTATGCTTTATTTTATTAAGGTTTACATTATTATACATCGCGCAATTAATTTTTTGACACCAATGGAGCTATGCTCCTTTTTTTTTCTCTTTCATAATACAGCAAGCACTTCAGTGAATATCTGCGCGACATATTCTAGGTCAATTCCCATGCGCTATAATCAAAACGGGGCGTACTATAGCTATACACTATACTACTACTACTACTACTACTGCTACTACTACTACTACTACTACTACTACTACTACTACTACTACTACTACTACTACTACTACTACTACTACTACTATTGCCGCTCCTTGATATAAAGCAAGCGGCCGCCTAACCGCTTGCCGCAAGCGCGATGGCAACGGCAGCGTGTGCTGGGTGTGGCCCTATTCGAAAGGTTAGCATCTCAGATGTGCTTCGAGGGGCGACCACCTTGAGGCCGTTCTCCTTTCCCCGGCAAGTGACCCGCTCCAAGGTCTGTTACACGGACACACCGCGCCTGCTCTGCTTGCATGTGTATATATATGGGTCAGTTTTGCTACTGTCTCGCCTACGCCACACTCGGGCTTGTCCCCTCGCCTCGCTTCTGCCATTTATTTGCGCTAAACAACTGCCCTCTGTTGGAACGAAAGGTTACGCAGGCGATGGAACCCACCGACATTCGCTCCAAAGGCTGCCCCGATGGCAATCCGCTTTACAGGTGGCGTGACGGCGCATTGGTTTCGAGCAGTTTCTTTTATTATTTTTTAAAGGTAGGCTTCTTGTGACCGCATAAACGAGGGTTTTATATCGCGGCTGTCGATGATCGGCCGCTTTCTATGATTATCGCTGTCACGTGTGGCCTGTCTTTACTTGCCGTTAGGAATAGTTTTGTGTTTAGGAGTACAATGCAGTGTGAAAAAATGATAGGCCGAGTAGCTTACTCTCAGTCGTATACAAGGTATATTTACCAAGGTAATCGCTAACATAATTCATGCCACTTTAGATTTCTGTGCAGGGTTTCGAACAAGCAGGGTTTCGTAAAGGGTATTCAACAACAGACCATATTCCCACCATCAATCAGGTGAAAGAGAAATGCGCAGAGTATAATCAACCCATATACATAGCCTTTATAGATTACGAGAAAGAATTTGACTCCGTCGAAACCTCAGCAGTCATGCAAGTATTGTGGAATCAGGGCGCAGACGAGCATTATGTAAGAATACTGGATGATATCTACAACGACGCCACACCGACCATAGTCGGTGTGGCGTCGTTGTAGATATCATATCGATAAGGAAGGGCTTATGACAAGGGGACGCAACCTCTCCAATGTTATTCATAGCATGTTTGCAAGAGGCATTTAGAACATTGGATTGGGAACAGGTGGGTGTAAGTCGTTCACGGTGAATACCTCAGTAACCTCAGATTTGCTGACGACATTGCCTTGCTGAGTAACTCGAGAGGCGAATTGCAAAGCACGATTACTGACCTAGACAGGCGAAGTGGAACGGTGGGCCAACATAACAGGCAGAAAACTAAAGTAGTGTTCAATAGCCTTGGGCAAGCACGATGGTTTGAGATAGGTGGCGAGGCGTTGGAAGTGGTAAGCGAATATATCTACTTGGGCCAGGTAGTGACCCCTGATCCAAACCAAAGGCTGAAATAATTAAGAGGATAAGAATGGGGTGGAGCGCATTCGGCAGCCCTTCTCAGATAATGAATGGCAGCTTACCATTGTCATTCAAGAGGAAAGTGCATAACAGCTGCATCTAACCGGTAAAAGCCTACGCGGCAGAAACTTGCAGGCTCACTGAAATGGTTCAATTTAAATTGAGGACGACACAGCGAGCAGTGAAACGCAAAAGGATATTAACTTAAGGGACAAGAAGAGAGCGGAGTGGGTCAGGGAACAAACGCGTGTAAAGGACGTATTAGTAGAAATTAGTAAGAGGAAATGGGCCTGAGCAGGGCCTGTAATGCGAAGGCAAGACAACCGTAAACATAAACTGCTTTTATGATCGGAATGTCAACATAAATGTCGTGTGCATCAGAAGGTCGCCTTGTGCACCCAGGCGAACAATGCTTTCAATGGCAATTGTAACGACCCACTTCTGGATGCGTGATGTAAGCGTAAGATGTCTTTATGATTCATAATACTAATGATACATCCCGAAGTATCATTTCACCTCACTAAATATTGCCAAATCATGCACCGGGCTACCCGCGGAAGAGAGGGCGTGATCAAGTGTCGTTTAGATTTGGCCACCGGTTGCGGGTGTATCGAGGTTGCAATGAGCGCAGGTGACTCCAATAAAGACGCCGATCCGACGGCGTCGTCTCATGGCCCTGAGCGTATTTTCTTTATTTATGAGTTCTACAATGTGCTTTCATCACGCGCGGACGTCGAACGTCCAAGGCTTACAGTTTCCCTCTTTCCCAAGAGCTCTCAGAGCGTGTGGTGTCAGTCAGGGTCGTCAGAACGGCTCCTGCGTGCTAGCGAGCGAGCGGTTTTGTGCGTGCGTGTGCGTGTGTGTGTGTCCTTGCTCGCCTGCAAGTCAGCAATGAAGAAACCGTGTTGCGATCACTAAATTGTATAGATTAAATCTCCACAATAGAAACGCTCAAACAGCCACGACAACTTTAGTCGAAAGCAATGCACGCAGTATACTCCATAGACCTTTCCACGGGAGGCGAAGCACCGCCATATTGGGCTGCGCACGGCAGTAGAAAGGCTTGTGCCGTCTCGTTCGTTCCCTTTGTCTTCGTGTGTGTGCCTTGTTAGATAACGAAGGGCTGCCAACTCGCCGAAATTACTGCTACAAACCCTCGTCAGCGCTTTCTTCGGGGGTCACGCATACCTAGCACAGCCTAGCGGCGGTTATGGCGGCGCCCGTGGAGCCTTCTGTGCAGATTGATTGATTAGTGGGGTTTATAACGTCCCAAAACCAGCTCTGATTATGAGAGACGCCGTAGTGGAGGGCTCCGGAAAGTTCGATCACCTGAGGTTCTTTAACGTGCACTGACATCGCACAGCATACGGCCTTCTGTGCAGCCAATTGAGGCCATAAGCACGTTCTGCAGATACACTATAGGTGGGGCTTGACGACGGTCATGCACTCCAGGTGTGCCGACTGTGGTCCCTCGGATGGAATCAAATGATCTCCCAATTTGCGGAGCGTCTCTTACAGACTATCCTATCCACACATTAACTTAGATGAGCCCACCCCGACACGGTGGTCTACTGGCTATGGTACTCGGTGTTAAGATCGGCGTAGGCCCCCCATGGATGTGGTGGAGGGAGGCTGCTGCCGGTGGCCGCTGGATCTACTTTTCAAGGAAGATGACCGTGGGGAGCGCGTGGGCCTGCGTTCCCACGAATGTACTTCGCCGGGCTGCCGTCTCGAAGAGACAAGGGCATTGTTTGGACGCTGTAGCGACGGCCTTGTTCACCGCTTGCCTCGAGCTTCCGACCGGCCCGCGTGATGTTCCCGGAACGCCTGGACCGGCGGTGGGTCGTGCGGTGTGCGTGTTTGTGCCGCTTCTGGAAATATGAACTTCTGGGCAGCATCATCGCAGCGGGAGCGGTACAGCAGCACACCGGACTCAGGACTGCTGCAAGCCGGTGGCCCTACGGCGGCCCCATTGTGAGAACACGGCGGTGTGTCGTCAAAAGGACGAGGCCGAGAAGAGCGCTTTTATTTGTGCTGTTGATGTTGTTCTTCAGCAAGCCTCTTCTCCGAACCGTACCTTCTCCGGATTTCAGCATCGGCTGCCACCCTTGTCACGTCATACCTTGCCACCGAGAAGCAGCGAAGGCGGGGCGTGACCTCCTCTCTTCGAGGGCGGAGACAACGTCGTCATTGGACTCTTTTGTACATAGTGATGTATATAATACGAACGCAGACAAGCGCAGAGCTCCTCTCATCATGTAAAATAAAAATCATCTCTCTTCTTCCTCTTCTGAATCGTCATCGTCTCCGTGTCAACTCGGCACTCCGGCATCCTTCCCTTGGAGTCCGGGATGGGTGAAACGTCGGCCTAGTAGCGTGGAACCTAGGACCGGCGGCCCGACTCCTGCATCCCCACCAGGACCCCAATATTTGGATGGCAGCGGCTGGGATGAACCTGGTGACATGGCGCTGCATTTGCGGGTGAGCGTTTGGTTTTTGCTTTGAGATTTACCAGGCTTCAAATTCTGGGTTAACAATTTGAATTCCTGGGTGTGTGTGTGTGCGCGTTCAGATGCATAGTGCGAGTGTTTAAGCATCTGTTCGCAAGCAAAACCATCGTTTTAAGCAGTGGCCATGGACCTGAGTAGGTTGCGAGGGGCAGAGCTGTTGCAGTTGTGCGACGAGTTGGCACTCGAGTGGGAAGAGTCGATGACTGAGTGTGAGCTACTAAAATTAATAGAGAAAAGTGGTAGCAGCGAGGAAGACATTGAATTCGCTTGGGGTCTTGTTCAGGAAAATCTTAAAAAGGAGGAAGCAAAGGAACTGTACGAAAAAGAAAAGAAAGAAAGGGAGAAGAAATTGTTAGAGCTCAAAATTGAGAGGGATCGGCTAACGGTTCGAGGAGGAATTAGCGGAACTCCTGAGAGAGCAAGCGTAAAGCGTAAGGAAAGTAAAGTGCGGGAAGCCTTGTTCAGGCGTATTGGTGTCTCCGTTAAGGATGAGACAAAGCAAGAGGTGCTTGAGATGGCGGAAGATTGTGAGGCGTCCGCTAACGTCGCGTGCACGTTTCAAGCACAGGAAACAGTGGTTGATTCCAACTGTGAAGAGCGGGCCCAAGTAGCCAGTAACTCTAAGCGAGAGAGCGACTATGATGAGAGCGAGACAGCTTCCAGGAGTTGTAAAACGGAGTGCTTTTATCATAGCGAGGCAGCTACTAATGATTGTGGTCTAGAGGCGGAAGAAATGAAAAAAGTCGGTAAAAGCGAGGTGTCACTAAGTGACAAAAATGAGGGTATTGTGCTGGAGGTGGCGAAATACTCTGATGCCGATATATTTGTGGGAGAATTTCAACCGCAGGAGACAGCTGATTTTTACAACTGTGAGGAACGGGGCCAAGTGGCCAGAAGCTGTAGTAAAGTGGAGTCTCAGTGTAGTGAAGGAGGTTTCCAGAAAATGAGTAAAGAAAGTGTAGAGGCTGCCACGAATGGTCAGACCTTGGAGGGCAATGCATGCGACGCAGTTTGTAGCAGCGAGCGGCAGTACAAAGAACTGCATGAAGCTAATTTAGGAGAAATGGCCGAGTGCACGCGCAGTGAGGAGGAGGTTTTGAGAAGCGCTACAGATGCCCTTGAACAAGGAGATAACCTTTCCACAACTTGTGAAGCGAGCGAGTCTTTTGTGGAAAAGGAGGAGACGATCGCAGGGGCATCCGAACAGTTTGAATACCCGAAGCTAAGTTCAGTGGAAAGTTCAAGCGCGGCGGGTGTCCGTGAACACCGCCGAAAAAGAAAAAAAGCGTGCTCGAGCAGCACCGCGGAAGCGCTTGAAGGAACCAGCGAGGGAGCGCGCGAGACAAAGGGCAAGCCCAACTCGCGGCAGGGGGAAATGCTCTTTGTCCCGTTCGATAAGGCGAACTAGAAGGAGGCATGTTCTCAGTAAACGGATGCAGCCCCTCCGACGAAAGGGAAAGGCGATGTTCTGGAAGAGAGTACAGTGTCGAGGTGGTTTGGTCAGTAACAGGCACCCTGCGCGGCCAAAAGCACTAGCTAGATTTTGTTTGCGATGTCAGCCGTGTCTAATTGGTCTCAGGAGTAACACTGCAGTTGAACGTCCCGCGACAGTGCACAGAAAGCGAGACAGACCGACCTTCCATCTATGCTTCAGGTTAGCCCGTCAGAGGACAGAAGGAAAGCGGCCGCGAAGCCGAATCAAGCATGACAGCAGAACACAGGGAACAGCTTGCGCTTTGTGTCGTCTATGGCGAGCGAGAAAGCCGTCGGGACCGAGGCCCCATAGGGTTCGAATCAAAGGAATTCGTGTACGGGGAACGCGGAGCGGTCCGTTGTCGTCATTTCACAAGCGCATGCAAGAGTGTAGTTCTTATTAAGAAACGACTTGAGACAGTTTTAAGAAAAATGAGCAGTATAGTAGTACTGAATTCAGATCAGGCTGTAGTAAACGCACTTATTGAGGTTAATTTCCGAGGAAAGTTTCATAGCGCGAAACCAACGTTTATGAATTTAGTAGCTGGCATGATTGACAGGAAATGGTGTACTGTGTATTACACTCTGCGTAAATAAAGGCGCATTTCAGAGCTCATTCTAGAGTAAAGCCAAATCAGTTTTGTGAGAATTTTGGCTTCAGGGGTGCAGTCTTGTCGTGTACTTTTGACACTTAGTTTACAGCGCTTGAGCAGTGCCATATTTTTTTCTTATTTTCATGTGTGCGGCCTTATAGATTAGTTCGAGTAAGCACTGGCTGCTGTAGCGGTTAGTACGCGCAGTTACGTGAAGTTGGTCAAAAGGACAACGTGTCAGCTAACAAAGAAGTGTACGGTCAGTTTGAGGCACTGTGATTGAGAACCGCGTTATGTTGAAGCGCTCAATGGAGGAATAGCGTTGTTGAGTCAGGAAGCGGTAAACTAGGCGATGTTGTTAGTAGGTTGCACTTAGAGCGATTTTCATTTGCGTAGAGCTCGTTGCAGTTGTGAAGGAGTACATTACATTGAGGAAATGTTCATGACACTGTAGGTGGTGTCGGTTGTCGAGTTGCGTGAAATGCCAGCAGTGCATTTAAGGTTGTTTCTTTAGTAAGTTGTTCGTTGAACACTTAATGTGTAATTTTGGAGAGTGGGCTTCGGGCACCACAGACTAGTTAGGCTTATCAGCGTAAATGTGTTCTGTAAACTTAGTTTAGAAGTGAGTTTTGTAAGTGAGTTTTGTTTGTGTTGAAGTTCTTATCCTAAGTGGGAGTTTGAAGGTTAAGAATGTTACGTTGTACTTCAAGACGATGTGAGTGACAGAGGATCGGGCGTTATTTTCAAGTTTAATAAGGAGAGCACGGAGAACATTCCATTTCTTTTGAAGGTGGTAAATTAGCTGACAGTGAGAGAGGATATCTGTAGTGCGTTTGAAAAGTAACGTGTATGCTTTGTATGGGTGGCACAGTGAATTTCCAGTTGCGTGCACGAAGCGGATCTTGCTCTCGAGACTGATCGCTGTCCGCTTATCGGGTTAGGCGAAAGGCCTTAAAAGAATGGAAGCTTGCTCCGACGGATTCCGATCCTCCAAGAATGCTTTACCGCTCGGTATGGGAAATGTAAGGTCAGTGGAGGAGCTGACGGACTCAGCAGGATAGTTTGAATTCTAAAGTGGGTACCATCATTGTTAACCTTTTGCTCGACAAATTCTGTAGAACCAATTCTTAGGTAGTTCTGGAGTGGGAACTCTTCCATAGCTGCCCCAGGTTTGTCTCGAGCAAAACTTTGCGAGGGAAGATGGTCACTTGCTTAAAAGGAGTCCGAAATTTTTTGGGGGTGATTTAATGTTTTTGATAAGCCTGGTGGATCCGAAGCAGATTCTGAGTGCCTGCGCGTGGTGTATTGTTGTGGCGCTTGGATTGTTCTGGCTGCGGTTCGTCCTTGCGGGATGTTCGAGCCGCATGCCCACAATTTTCATCAAGCCCTAGATCTCTCTCATGGACAGCAATTGCGTTCCTGGCCATTCGAGAGTTTCCTGGCGCCGGAGGGACTGTTAAGATCGGCGTAGGCCCCCCATGGATGTGGTGGAGGGAGGCTGCTGCCGGTGGCCGCTGGATCTACTTTTCAAGGAAGATGACCGTGGGGAGCGCGTGGGCCTGCGTTCCCACGAATGTACTTCGCCGGGCTGCCGTCTCGAAGAGACAAGGGCATTGTTTGGACGCTGTAGCGACGGCCTTGTTCACCGCTTGCCTCGAGCTTCCGACCGGCCCGCGTGATGTTCCCGGAACGCCTGGACCGGCGGTGGGTCGTGCGGTGTGCGTGTTTGTGCCGCTTCTGGAAATATGAACTTCTGGGCAGCATCATCGCAGCGGGAGCGGTACAGCAGCACACCGGACTCAGGACTGCTGCAAGCCGGTGGCCCTACGGCGGCCCCATTGTGAGAACACGGCGGTGTGTCGTCAAAAGGACGAGGCCGAGAAGAGCGCTTTTATTTGTGCTGTTGATGTTGTTCTTCAGCAAGCCTCTTCTCCGAACCGTACCTTCTCCGGATTTCAGCATCGGCTGCCACCCGGGTCACGTCATACCTTGCCACCGAGAAGCAGCGAAGGCGGGGCGTGACCTCCTCTCTTCGAGGGCGGAGACAACGTCGTCATTGGACTCTTTTGTACATAGTGATGTATATAATACGAACGCAGACAAGCGCAGAGCTCCTCTCATCATGTAAAATAAAAATCATCTCTCTTCTTCCTCTTCTGAATCGTCATCGTCTCCGTGTCAACTCGGCACTCCGGCATCCTTCCCTTGGAGTCCGGGATGGGTGAAACGTCGGCCTAGTAGCGTGGAACCTAGGACCGGCGGCCCGACTCCTGCATCCCCACCAGGACCCCAATATCGGCTGCATGATCCGAATGTCGCGGGATCGAATCCCGGCCGCGGCGGCTGCATTTAATTCGGTGGAGGCGAAATGTTGAGGCCCCTGTGTACTGTGCGATGTCAGTGCACGTTAAAGAACCCCAGCTGGTCGAAATTTCCGGAGCCCTCCACTACGGCGTCTCTCATAATCAGAGCTGGTTTCGCGACATAAACCCCACAAATCAATCAATCAATCATCAACCCCTTTTGTAATACCCCTAGAGGGAGTCTTTAAAGAAATAAAGTGAAGTACGAAGGTTGGGCAGTCTCAGACGCGTTACCCGAAGGTCAGACCAGTCCAGAATTAAAACTCTTACTTAGTAAATAGCGAAGCTTGGCTCTTGTCGATAGTTGTGTGTGATTGAGGTGATCGAGCGAGCTTTTAGAGGTTTGTTTATCGACGGTAATAATTAATGAAATTTAGAGGACGATTAAACTTCGCCCTTAACTGTGAGCTCTATAGCGTCCTTGGGCCCCGCTCGCATGGCTTCCTCGTCAACAGAATTATGTTTTCTCTTACATTCATATTACAGTCCGAGCTATCATGCCTGTAGGGGTTAGTTAAGTAATAGTTCACAATATTTCTGAAGGATTTCATTTTGAGCAATTGAATTTTTCCCTCTGCGCCATGGCGGAGGGCTTGCGTGGTCGGATGCTTTGGGACACACGGCGACATAGTTCAAGGTGTTTATTTCCGCCGTGGACACTTACACCGACGCCTGATTGTCTTCGACACGAATCCCTTGACACTGTTGCGTTAAGGATTGATCGAAAGGACAATTACAAGCTGGAGCACCGCAAAAGTGCCTGCAGCTCCCCTGTAAATCGAGGTAAAAGGACGCCCATTGGTTGCGATTCAAACAGATTTTTCGTATAGACGTGTCATTTCATAATCGGTTAAACTGGAACTCGCGACTTTCCCAAAATAAAAAAATAAAATACGGTGAAGGAAGAAAAAGAAAGGGGGGGGAGGGAGGGGCTGTGGGTATTTTTTTTTTATTTGCAGCCAGTGAAAAATTGGCATAGCTCCTCCGCTTTAAAACAAACTAGGGGAATGTACTTTATACAACGCAGGGCCTTTCAGCTGATAGAAATCGATAACCGCAACCTATCGGTAGCCGAACCCGTCATCTTTGGCTGATTTACAGCGGATCTGTTTCCGGACGTGCATACAGCCGGAGGCCTACACTAGCGCCGAAACGTCACATAAGGGGACATAAACGGGCCTACTCCCACACACTGTTCTTTTTCTCAGTTCCATTTCCTTTTATCCCGCGTTCAATGGAACGGCTTCATATATATATATATATATATATATATATATATATATATATATATATATATATATATATATATATATATATATATATATTAAACCGAATACGGTTTAATAATCACAAGTCACACGCAAAAAATTCCTTGAGCCTGCCCCTGTCTAAGCATGTGCACCTTCCCGGCCATTCATTTAGCGACCTGAAGGCAATTATATTGGAATCGGGCTTTCGGACGCACCACGACCGCGAGGTTCGTGAGTCCTACCTCATTTATAAGTTCAAAGCCGCTACCTCGGGCATTAATGAAAACATGGGTAAACTCACATGTTTCCCGAGTGACTAGGGCATTGCTATTATGAGGAAGCCATTTCAAACAACTACAATGCGTTCTTTCACACTTTACTTTTTTGCTGAACTTTTTTTACATTTGTTAATTTATTTCCATTTTCCTTCCTTCATGGTTTATATTTTTCCATTACAAGATATTCTAGTCGATTCTAGCCAGCCGTTTTTCAATAAATCAGCTTTTTTTGTTTTTTTTTTAATCCTTCCCGCTGTGGTGATTACCATTTTTACAATGTGGAGTGGCTTTATAGTTGCGTTACACACAGGTAGTAGAATCCCTCGGGGTTGTAAGTGTGCCGCCTTGCTGTTAATTGACAGGCTACGGTGTCGCTTCGCGACTCGCCGCGGCCGATCACGTGTTCTGTCCAGGCAGACTTCGTAGCCATTCCCTGTACAGACGTCCGCCTTTGTAGCCGCACTCTCTCCCCTTCCTGTACCCTTAAAAGCAAGGTGCTCTGCAACACCTTTTCACTCTGATGAAGGCCGGTCCACCGGCCGCAACGTCAGTAAACTTATAGTGTTAATCGTGTGAATCTCTTTTCTTGAATATATATATATATATATATATATATATATATATATATATATATATATATATATATATATATATATATATACGTGTGTGTGTGTGTGTGTGTGTGTGTGTGTGTGTGTAGCTTCTATCGAGTTAAATCACTCGTAATTTCTGTGTACAGTAACTGTACCGCATTGCGAGCATCTCAGTTCCGAATTTTCCTGCCTGCGCAGTTGCTCCTGTGCACCTGCCAGACCAAGTAGTACATATGGGCAAGACAACTCGGCAATGGAATGTCACCTTGGACTTCCAGACCAGAGCGAAAGGCTCACAACACTTCGAGCAATAAGTGTACGTGTGCTGTGTTAACCGAGACGCGACCGTCGCGCGGTGGGACCATGCATGTCTGGCTATCGTCTTACACGCGCTCCGTTCTCCCCGCCGTCAGGTCAGGTGGCAGCAATCCAGACGCGCCGCACAGGCACAAGCTGCGCAACGTCGACAGCGCAGCAACCACGCGGTGTCGGTTACATGACGTCACGCACGGCAAGAAAGCTTCGCCGCCAAACTATGCAACGCAGCACCCCGTTACGAATCTTTCAGTGATGTCATAACCGTAATGCAAAAAAGTAAGGCATGGAGACACGGACACGAGAGAAGAAAGTGAGCAACACGAACGCCGACTATCATAAGCATCACGCGTCGCCAATAACTAACTGAGCCAAGTGAAGACACATTGAAAAAAAAAAAAAATTGGCAGATCCCACGTGTAGTGGGAATCAAGGAAATGCGAAGCACGCATCAGGAACGTAAAATGCATCTGCATTGTTGTCTCGCTATACCGATTTTGGTACATATGAAGTTAACGAAACGGCCGCAAGAGCACCAAGACCGTGGCATGTAAATCATGCCGCTCATGACACGCATATCATGATTTTCATGTTATAGCCTGTCCTAATTATCTTCGTCATGCAGTCATATTGTGTCATAGCAATTTTCGTATACATCCCATTAACGAAACGGCCAGGAGAGCACAAAGTCGTAGGTGGCTAGATAGATAGATACGCTAAATGTCGCCGAAGTTCGCTAAGAAATGCTTCGCATTTAAATATAAAAGAAGCTGGATTGGTAAAATACACGCTTTTACAACAGGAATGAAGACCTCGCCGTCACACAGGGCTTTATATGAGCCATAAAACAATAACGCTCAAACACGAAATACTGGTGACGCCGCCATCTTGAAGCTTCCGCACGAGCTTGCAATGACGTCACTGATTTCGAGGACGTCTCCTCTCCTCGGCCCTCTTTCATTCAAGGAACGAACGAAACAACTTGGAATGCATTTATTTACTACGCGTACAACGAAAGGCACTAGTTCGGGGAGGTATACTTCAAAAAGATGAAAGACTCTCCCTCATTTCTTTTTAACAGCAATACTTTGCAGCGCAATTAAGACAGATGTGGTTCTCAAAGAATGACTCATCAGGTTAAATTAACCAGCACGGTGTACCTATCAGTATGTTTCCTTAATGTGGAGAGAGAGAGAGAGAGACGGCACTGCGCGCCAGTATCAAGCCAGCGAATGCGTTCGTCGAAAGCATTCCGGCCACAGGCCGAGAAAACCACCGGCTCACCGGCTACTGCGAACTCAGAAGTTTTGGAGGAACTCCGTTCTTTTTGAAAATTGTATTAGCATAGGACAGTAAAAGAAAAAAAAAATGTCTTGCGTGGCCAGGTGTGTTGAGTTGCGGCGCGCACTGATCCAGGGACGCAGTTAAGCTTGAAGAAAATTGTTGACACTGATTCGCCGGCGTGTGAGCAGCTGCGAATGGAGGCGAACGGAAAAGACGGCGGCGGTGAAGTGGCGTCTATAAGTATAAATGTATAAATAAAGGTAAGCAAATATAGGCTTACGTCTCGTCGGCTTGAACAGAACACCTTAAGAATGTTCTGCGTGCAAGCAAGCGCGTTCAGACACTTGTCGCGTTTTCCGCACCGCTCTTGGTGCATATATAGCCAACGCGTCGAGACCGTCATGGTTCACTTTCACAAATTTGACAGTTTGCTCTCGGGCTCACCCTCGCGCATACACCATCGAGGTGAGAGACCTCTAGTTAGTAATGTTGATCACTCAGAACTGATTGATTTCTGGGGTTTTACGTCCCAAAACCACCATATGGTTATCAGAGAGGTCGTAGCGGAGGGCTTCGGAAATTTTGACTACCGGGGGTTCTTTATAACGTGCACTGACATATTGATCACTCACATCGCTTACATACTTTGTTCCAGCAGTTTCGCGCAGCACTGTGGAAGCTATAGGCCTGTTCGGCCAATGAGGAGCGCGAAGATGTCCCAAAGCTCTCCTGCGCCCTGTCGTCTGCTCGAACGCTGCAGCGGAAGCATGAGGGTTCATGGTGGTTCAGCGGAAGCGGCAGGAACATCTCCGAGCACCAGCTCCACATCTCGCCTCGCAAGAATCTGTCCTCGATGGCCGCGTAGCCTTGGCTATACTGCACGCAACTAACAGCGCATAGTTGCTCGAACCCGTCGGTGCCCCATCCCTCGAAGTCATGCGATGCGCGACGCATTTCTCTCGCATTCAATTTCAGAGCGAAAAACGACACTGCCTCTTTCTTTTTTTTTTTTTTTCCCTTTAAGGTGCACTGATCCAAACTGCAAGTGAGGCATTTGAAGTTTGTAAAGCCTCTGGAATACTCGAAATGACACCTTACATAATCTATTCGACAAATCACCTTTTAGCTCGCAAAAACGCGACCAAATTTAAACAGTTCACAATTCCCATATTTCAAACGTCGCATTTGGATCGGGCTTTCGGTCGCGAAAAACAGTTACGCTCATGAACAGAAGCACAGGGAAAGATGGAGGGTTGAGGTGATGAACAGCTCGTTGAACACGACGATGAACAAGGAATGTCGCGAGAGCCAACAGCTGCACTTGTCCAGCTATCGAAACGTTGGCTATTGCCCCGTTTTTCGTCGTTTTCAACGATCTATTCTTCAATTTAGTTCGTGACGGACATTCTTTTTTAAATATGCTATATAACGTAATTTGCGATGAACTATTTGCGGAAAAGAGCCCTTTTATGGAGAATCCGCCCCTGTATGCATATTGCAGTTGCTAGAAGCTCTGGTTGTCGATGCCCGTGCTACATATTTTCTCACTTGGCCCAAATTCACAAATTTTTTTCATCCGTAAGTGCTGTTTGCCATTGGCCGGCTGCCATGGCTAATGATACGTCCAACATTAGGATTTCAAGTTCAAGTTTATTCGTAATTATTGGACATGCAAATGAAGGGCTTAAATATTACATCAGGAGTTCCCAAAGTGAGAAACTGCCCCGCCTCAATGGTCAAGTGGCCATGGCACTTGGCAGCTGATCCGAAGGTCGCGGAACATCTCGGTCGTGGCGGCTGCATTTCGACAGAGGCGGAATCTTGAGGCCACTGCACTGTGCAATGTCGGTGCACGTTAAAGAACCCCAGGTGGCCGAAATTTCTGGAGCCCTCCACTAGGCGAACTTAATTCAGTGCGAAATACTTAAAAAATTATGGCAGCAGCAGGCTGATTTTTTACTTATTTCGGACTGAATTAAGTTCTCTTGAATTGACCATGGAGCATCCGCCAAATAACAGACTACGCTTTTTAGACTTGGAACTCGTGTTCTCGATTAACCATGTTTGTTGGGGCTATGCTCCTCGGTCGCGCAAGGGCATTCTACCCTTTTCCTCTGCACACTCCAAGGTGTTGAACCGCGGCAGTGCGAAAGCTTGCATAAAGGCGGCACTTGTCAGGTCTTGTTACCACCAAGTACAGGCTATAGCTTTGAATCGCAAGTATCCCGACTGAAGCTGGCGGATTCCCTGAAATGCTGCTGTCCAGCATTGCCGAAGGGTTAAAAAGCTAGCACCAGACGGCATCTCAATATGAGCTCGACTCGCGCCAAATGGTTATTCCTTATGTACACAAGCTTGCCCATAACCTAAAAAAAATGGTCAGCGGAGCTGGTGTTAGCTTGCTGTTCACAGACCGAAACAAGCCAGGCAGCCTGCGTCGACAGGTCAATCGGGAGACCAAGGCCGTAATAACTTGCAAGAAGTACGGGCAGCTGTTTTTAAATTGTTGTGAAGCCATTGTTTACAAGATTCTCCTGGTCTTATGGGCGTTTTTATATTGGGCAGTTAAACTGGCCGGTGCGCCAACGTTCGCGTGGGTGAGCACGCGATCAAGGTAAAAAGGCCACAGATAGCCAACTGTCACTGCAGCACATAACGATTGCGGCTGCCAGCCGTCTTTCAAAAATATCATTTTCTGATGATATTACGGGGATGAACGTCCTCGCCTTGTGTCTGAGGCAATGAGGTTTATCACATCCACAGTAGTAGAGAGGCATGCGTAAGCCTCTCCTCCATTTCCCTCCTTCCGAAGGAGACAGCGCACCTGATTTGAAGTTTGGCTCTGCACATGTATTTTCTTCTCTTTTTTTTTTTGTGATTTCCTTGTGATAGCGGCGGTGCACTTATGTACGATGACTGAAGGAATAAACACATATAGCTGTTAGCGCCCGTGTCTGTGCTCTTCCTTCGTCCTGCATTGTTCAGCGCTGTTTTTGTCTTCTCGTATCATGAACCAACCAGCCCAAATGCGTATTATTCCGCAAAATCGAGCAGCTCATTTCATTATGGGTAACTACCATCGTTCCTCCAGCCTTAATGCACTCATCTTTAAGTCTCATCCCTCTAGCTACCGCCAGAAACCACACATGCATTTGTCTGTTCGACAAGGTTTTCTACTATAACGCAGGCCTATACGATCCTGGTTGATTCGTCCAGCGCCCTTCATTTTTTATATCCGCGATCACCAACAAAAAGTCGCAATGCCGCAGTGTAATGCCTAAATTTCTGCAGCTTTTGTTCACCGCTTAAAATTATTGTTCGTAGTTTATTTAATGTGCCGCTTCTAAAGCGTTAGTTTTATTATTGTTTGATCTCTATTATTTCTGTCGTTGTGAGATTATTGCTTCGTGTTATTGTTTTATTTTTGTTTTGTTTTGAATTTCCCCCTTCGCCTCTGCAACGTACCTTGTTCCCTTAGGGTAAAATAAATGAATAAATAAATAAATGAATAGCTACGTAATACTGTCACTCAGCGTGCTATTATCCAGCTTTGCTCGACCCCGTTGGAATATTCCAACGATTGACGCTTATAAAATGCACATCCGCGCATGCCTTAGCGTACATTTCTCTTCGGCAAAACAGATGTCTGTGTACTATAACGTGATTACCGACGTCACATTGTGCTGTCAGCTACCCTTAAGCCACCACAGTGCTTTCGAAGTGCCTGGCGAATCCATGACACACCAAACATTCAATTTTCAACCAGACGTCGACTCTACCCGTAGCACTTGGCTCAGCGCCAAAGAATTCGGCATATGTATTTTCCCAGTTGACTGCTTCGCATCGCATGGTCTACCACAACGCGTGGGATCTGCCGGTTTTTATTTATTTTTGTTTTATTTTGTTACGTTTGATCTATGCTACTTGATCTATGCGCACGCTAGAGATAACGGCGTCGTTGTGAAAGTACGAGCGCCTTGCGTACATACATGATTGGGGCAATTCAATGACGCGGTGCCTGTGCGTGGACGCTCCGTGAAGTGTTTCATTGCCGCTAGAGCTCGACGGAGACGTGCTTACTGCGGGCGCAACGAAAGTCGGACAACCTTTACCGTACGGAGGTGATTTTTTCTGACATCAACGTCCGAAGAGGCCGTCACCGTCTAGTCAAAACAACTCCGGTTCAGATAGTGCAGCCAACATGTGCACAGAGCGTTATGAGAAGGAAGCAAGCGAGCGCGGCCCCCTGCAGTTCGGCCACACTACGTAATAGGGGTCGACGTGCTTGTCAAGCTGCTCACACAGCTGCTTTTGTTTTTGTTCCTCGACCTTTGCCTCACCGAGAAAGGGAAATAAAGTTAATTGAAACGTACTGGGCACCTGGGTTTGCCCATCTAGACACGTGCATCTTCTCGCATGCAGTGGAGCAGGACCTCTAGCGCTTTGTTGCATAGTTACCAACAAATCTACGTGGCCTAAATTGTCTATAAGCTTTTACAGCTTGTCTCGTCGTCGATAACGCAGCTGCCATGGTCACGTGTAATTGGTTACGCAAAAGCGAGATTTAGTTATGATGAGCGTCACCAAGTAAGATATAATTACAAAAACATCAAAAAGCAGTCTATGACAAGTAATTAATCTTAGGTAGTAATTTGTTACGTGAAAGAGTGCGTTGTACAAACCGCAGCTAGCCAGTAACGCTGTCTGCGGCTGATTTTTCGTTCGCATATTTAAATCTAATTTATGCTCCTATTGCAAGATTTCATCATCATTCGCTTCGAGTTGCCTGCTATTTGTAACCGTGTCCTGCTCTTTGCATAACTACAGAGCAAGCAGGAAGAAGCAAACCATACAAAAGCTAGTGTTGTGTTAAATATTCGCACATAGAACTATTTGAATGTTTCCAAGTGAAGTGCTGACAGCACGCGGGTCGGAGTGAACCTCGTAGAATGACGCATGATTTGTACAGAACATGCAATGTCTGTCCCAAAAGTTCACCGAAGCATACATCTTAAATAAAAATACTGGTATTTTAACAGGCTTTTTAAGATATTAATTTGGTTATCTTCAAAATATTTCTCATTGAACAGGCCGCACTGGTTCCGCATTGGTTTTTTTGCAACAGGGAGTGTTAATCGTGAATAAAGGAGTTTTAGTATAGCGGAAAGCAGCAAACGCAAAGATTTAGCGTTAACGTTATAGCGTGTAACAGCACGGAGGAGCAGAACGTAAACCTAGCCGAAACCCATACGTGTCTACGCTATTTTCGTAACACAGCATTCGACGATAACGCTCGCAAAGGGACCCGTGCGCTTGACAAGATGGCGGCGTTAGTCGAAGCGAGACCGCTAGCTTCAGACTCGATACTCAGAGCCATAGAGGTAATATAGTCAGTATATTAACTCTATGCTCGGAGCGAACGGCTGCCGATGCTTTCTACAACGTAGGTTTACGCTGGGGACACTGATTTGTTGCGGCGCTCACTGAAAGTGGAACACTGAAGCGTTGATTCAGTTAGGTCCTTCTGTGATCACCCAGTGCGCCCCAGTAGCACAAAGTGCACTGGCTCCCATGCAGTGCAAGTACCACATTTCACTTGCCAAGCACTATACTTAAAACTGCCCTACATTAGATGTGAAGCATTTGTTCATTCTGCTTAAATTTGATTTCCTTAAAAAGCTACACATTACCACTTATGTGACTTCCTTGAGTCCTCACAGCACTATTTTAAGTTGTCCCATAATGTGTACATGTGATCAAGTGGAATGTCATGAATGCAGTTTTCTCATGCAGAACTGAGAAATGTTGATCTCTCTGCCAAGCGAGACAGCTCCTTGTAATTATGCCATTTCTGCAGGAAAAAGGTAATTCCTCTAGAAAACATTGTACATTTAATCACAAAAAGCACCACTGCTGTGTATGCAGTAAATGCAAAACTCAATAAATGTAAAACACTACCACCATTTCCACACTGCAGAAGCCACCTACTGTTCTCTGAATTCTGAAACAGATGGCTTGAGGCATGCGAGAATATCGGAGCAATGATTACGCTAACTGCATAGGCCACCACATGAACATGATTACCAGTAGTTACCACTGACCGGTGTGCCCATAAATCTTCCATTTGTTAAAGGGACAAAATATAAATAAAATGGCGTTACTATGGTCTATTGTAACTTGGTTTCAGAGTGTAAAAGAAGTAACATGTTTGCACGTTCACGCGAACCCTTGACAGGGGACGACCCTCCTGTGTGAAAAAGTGGGGCAGACCCCTCTCAAAAGGTGTGTATGCAGGAGCGCTTGTATACATGTATAAAGAGAGGGAAATTGATCAAAGGCTTGTTTGTTCGTTAGACACAATGTAATGAATCCCATGCGCAATGAGGCATAGGGCAAATTTTATGTAGTTTTTAGCGGTAGTGTAGTAATTACGACATAAATGAAAGGAATTGCCTGAGGCGAAGGAAAAAACATACATGCAGGGACCGAACCTCTGACCTGTACCTAATGCATCCAGTGCTCTACCAAATGAGCCACAATAGCGGGCATTCCCTCATCCACTATATTGGGTAAATCTGTACACTTATTCCTGGGTGTGTAACCACTTGTAGCCATGGTGGCAAATGTGGAACACTTTTTTGCCAGAATGTATCATGTAGCACATGACCTTAACATGGGTTGCCTGCTGATGAATTTCGTCCACTTTAATTCCTTTACATTCATGTCATAATTTCTACAGTACAGGCAAAAACCACAAATTGTTTCCCCTACGCCTTCCTTAGCCTCACAGTCTGTTGTAATCATGAGGTTGTACGTATACAGGTACGCTCTTTTGCAAGGCCAAAAATGTGAGTTATTAACTAGCTCAGCTACAAGTTCATCACATTACGTTTCTAAAATTACCCTTTTGTGGAAAAGGGGATGAGACTGCCTACAAGATATGCAAGGATTTTCCAATACTCATTTAAAATATGAAGGAAAAATAGTAAACTGCTGAACTGCAGTATGCTTTGTCAAACCTGCAGGCGCAGCTTTCATGTAGGTGAGGTGCCTGTAATCACTGTCTAGGGCAACGAAGGCGACTGAGCTGCAAATGCATCACATGGTCTACCAGAATTTCTGAAATTTCCAAGTAATCGAAAAGAACAGACTGTTTTCCACACGTAAGCAACCTGTAAAGGGGTTTTCATAGCAGGGTCACTACACCGTGAAACAGCCCTTACGTGGGAAATTCACACTGCCGTAAAGCTACACTCATGTTGAAGTACGCAAATTACCTGTACCCCAAGTGAACCCCAAGTGGGTCATATGAGCATACATTGCTACGCTATGCTGTGAAATACCCCTTGCAAGGGATCTGCGCACTACTGTGAAGCCACACTTAATGGTGATGTATGTACATTACCTATACCCGGATTTAACAGATTTTTTGGTTTCAAGGCAGCTTATGTGACCTTACACTGGCTAAGTAGGGTAAATGCGAAAACGTAACATGCTTTTATAACTTGCGCTCACTACTACACATCATAGTGGAATCATCATCATCATCATCAGCCCATCTTATGCCGACTGCAGGACGAAGGCCTCTCCCAATCCTCGCCATCCTTGCCTGTCCTGCGCGAGCTGATTCCCAGTGATGGCTGCGAATTTCTTTATTTCGTCCCCCCATCTTACTCTCTGCCGCCCACGGCTGCGCTTACCCTCTCTTGGTATCCATTCCGTCGTTCTAACTGTCCATCGGTTATCTAGCCTTCTCATCACGTGACCTGCCCATGTAGATTTTTTCTTCTGAATATAGTTCATTATGTCGGCGACCCCCGTTTGTTCTCTGACCCACTCGGCTGTCTTCCTATCCCTTAGTGTAACGCCTATCATTTTCCGTTCCATCGCCCGCTGCGCGGTTCTTAACTTCCTCTCTAGCTTCTTGGTAATTCTCCAGGTTTCTGATCAGTAAGTCAGTACTGGCAAGATGCAGTAGTTATATAGTTTCCGCTTGAGTGATAGTGGTAGGTTTCCGTTCATGAGTTGGGAATGTCTCCCATATGCGCGCCATCCCATGTTTATTCTACGGTGGATTTCTTTTATATGGGTGGGTTCTCCTGTAAGTAGCCGTCCTAGGTACAGATATTCTACTACGACTTCTAATGTATAGGTTTAGATCGTGAATAGACGTTTTTCCGCCGTGCCACTTAGCATTATCTTTGTTTTCTGCATGTTCATCCTCAATCCTACCTTAGCGCTTTCTCGGCTTAAGTCTTCAATCATCTTTTGCAGTTCATCGCCATCATTGCTAAAGAGTACTATGCCGTCTGCAAATCGCAGGTTACTCAGATATTCGCCATTAATCCTGAGCCCTGTCTCTTCCCAGTCTAACCTTTTGAAGATTTCTTCCAGACATGCAGTAAATAGCATTGGAGAAATTGTATCTCCTTGTCTGACACCTTTCTGTTTTGGGATTTTCTGCTTTGCTTAGAGCAGGGTGGCTGTAGAATCTTTATAGATGTTAGCTATTGTGTTTATGTAGCTGTCACATATTCCTTGACGACGTAGAGCCTCCAGAACTGCTGGTATCTCTACCGAGTCGAAAGCCTTTTCGTAATCTATGAAAGCCATATAGAGGGGTTTGTTGTATTTAGCGGATTTCTCGATTACTTGATTGATCGCATGCAGGTGGTCCATGGTAGAGTATCCTTTTCTGAACCCTGCTTGCTCTATTGGTTGATTAAATTCAAGTGTGGCCTTTATTCTGTTTGACATAACCTTTGTGAATATTTTGTAAAGTGCTGAGAGTAGACTGATCGGCCTGCAGTTCCTCAAGTCTTTAACATCTCCCTTCTTATGTAATAATAGAATATTTGCGTTTTTCCAGCTGACTGGTACATTTAAAGTTTTGAGGCATTGAGTTTATAGTGTCGCGAGCTTTCCAGTAAGGAAGTCTCCGCGATCTTTGATCAAGTCGGCGGTTATGCCGTCTTCCCCAGCCGCTTTTCCGCGGGACATGCCCTGAATTGCTTTCCTAACTTCGTCCGCAGTGACGCATGGGATTTAAATAGAAGCAGCCGTCAGAAAAGGAGTCAGCATCAAAACAACTAAAAGGAAGCTTTGTGCGGGAAAGAACATAATGCATGCAGTGAAAGATAAGCAGTGCAACATCGTTACTAATTCAGTGGTATAACCAAAGTGGCCGAAGACTTCTATTCCGAACTATACAGCTCAAATACGAGTCTTCCCACCATGAGTGTATTAAATGTCAAGCAGGATAGTGGAATATACCCTGATTAACCTAAAACAAAAAAATTGGCAGATCCCACGTGCAGTGGGAATCAAGGAAATGCGAAGCACGCATCAGGAACGTAAGCTGGATCTGCACTGTTGTCTCGCTATACCAAGTTTGGTATATATGAAGTTAACGAAACGGCCGCAAGAGCACCATGACTGTGGCATGTAAACCATGCCGCTCATACACGCATGTCATGATTCTAACGTTATGACCTGTCATTTACGTTCGTCATGTTGTGCCATACCAATTTTTGTATATATCCGATTAACGAAACGGCCAGGAGAGCACCAAGACCATCGCAAGTAAATCATGCCGCTCATGACATGCATGTTACGATTGCCATGTTATGACCTGTGATTTATCTTCGTCATGCAGTCATTTTGTGGAATACCAATTTTCGTATACATCCCACTAACAAAACGACCAGGATAGCACCAAGACAGTTAGATGTAAATCATGCCGCTCATAACATGGATGACGCGATTTTCATGTTATGACCTGCCTTCATGCATGTTCTTCATGCATTCTTGTTGTGGCATACCAATTTTCGTATACATACCATTAACGGAACGGCCAGGAGAGCACAAAGACCGTGGACTGTAAATCATGCCGTTCACGACATGCATGTCATGATTTTCATGTTATAACCAGTCATTTATGCTCGTCATGCAGCCATGTTCTGGCATACCAATCTTGGTAAACATCCCATTAACGAAACGACCTGGAGAGCACAAAGACCGTTTCATGTAAATGATGCCGTTCATGAAATGCATGTCATGATTTTCATGTTATGACCTGTCATTTATGTCCTTCATGCAGCCATGTTCTGGCATACCAATTTTCGTATACATCCCATTAACGAAACGGCAGTATAGCGCCAGGACCGTGGCATGTAAATCATGCCGCTCATTACATGCATATCACGATTTTATGACCTGTCATTTATGATAGTCATGCAGTCGTGTGTGCCATAGCAATTTTGGTATACACCCCATTAACGAAACGCGTGACATGTAAATCATTCCGCCCATGACATGCATGTCATGCTTTTCATGTTATAACCTGTCATTTATGTTCGTCATGCAGTCATGTTGTGGGATACCAGTTTTCGTATACGTCCCATTAACGAAACGGCCAGGAGAGCACCGAGACCATGGTATGTAAATCATGCCGCTCATGACTTGCATATCATACTTTTCATGTTATGATCTGTCATAATTATGTTCGCCATGCAGTCATGTCGAGGCATACCAATTTTCGTATACATCCCATTAACGAAACGGCCAGGAGAGCACCAAGACCGTGGCATGTAAATCATGCCGCTCATGACATGCGTGTCATGATTTTAATGTTATGACCTGTCATTTATGTTCGTTATGCAGTGATGTTGTGGCATATAAATTTTCGTAAATATACCATCAGCCAAACGGCCAGGAAGCACAAAATCGTAGGCGGCTAGATAGATAGATAGATAGATAGATAGATAGATAGATAGATAGATAGATAGATAGATAGATAGATAGATAGATAGATAGATAGATACGCTCAAAGTCGCCGAAATTCGCTAAGAAATGCTTTTTAAAACCGCGGCGAACGCGTGCTGCCTGCGTTCCCCACGGTGGTTCCCCACCGTGGTCTCGGACAATCGCATTGTTTGGATGCTGCCACGATGGCCATGTTCGCCGCTTGCTTCGAGCTTCAAAGCTGCCCGCGTGGAACACTAGTGCAATGATGCCCGCGTGAAGCTCCCGGAATCCGTGGACTGTCAGTGTCTCGTGCGGTGTGCGCGTGCGCGTTTGTGCCGCCTTTGTGGCAAGAACCACGGCGGGGCACGCAGTCTAGCCCGGCCGTGCAAGAACTTCTCGGCCGCACCAACGCAGCGGGAGTGGCGCAGCAGCGCACCGGACACTGAGGACTGCTGCCAGCAGGTGGCTCTAGGCTGCCCCATTGGGAGAAGGTGCCAGCGTTTCGTCAAAAAGGACGGGGCCGCGAAGAGTGCATTTATTTGTGCTGTTATTTCCAGCAAGCCTCTTCGCCGTACCGTACCTTTTATTCCGTCTTCGGGAATCATCATCGGCTGCCACTCGGATCCCGTCACCCCTTGCCACAGAGAAGCAGCGAAGGCGGGGCGTGACCTGCTTCCTTCGAGGGCGGAGAAGACATCTTGATTGGACGCCGTTGTATATAGTATTGTATATAATAAGAGCGCAAACGCGCTCAGTCACCTCCGATCATCATTAAAATGAACATCATATTTCTTCTTCTCTAACGTCATCATCTCCGTGTCCACTCCGTGTCCACTCCGCACCTTGGCAACCTCTCCTTCGAGTCGGGATGGTGGAAACGTCGACCTGGTAGCGTGGATCCCAGGACCGACGGCCCCACTCCAACTACCAAGATCCCAACACCGCATACCGCGAGCGGAGGACTACCGCTATGAGCTATGTGTTGTTGCAGTATCGTTAATCGTCACACACATGACGACTATATCGTGTTAGTGATGTAAAGGTAAGTCATCCGTGTTCGTCATACATTTACACCCGACCTTTCAAATATTGGGGTACACCAGGTGAACGAGACGGCCATGAGAGCACTGAGACTTAGGTGACTAGATAGACAGATACGGTCAAAGGGACTTAAGTTCACCGAGAAGTGCTTCGTACTCAAAAGTGATCCTTGCACAAACATAGTCTCACGTTTCTAGTTTTGTGTGTTACTATGCTAGCTCTTAAAAGCAGCACATTTCACTGGATGTAGAGCAGCTAGTGTGTGTTGCTGCTTGTCACCTGTGTAGAATAAAGCACTTTTCGTTACTGTACACAAAACTGTTAGCCAACATACAAAATTTTATTAATAAATAAGAACGCAAGATGTGTTATGATTCTATAGGATTACTTTTAATATTTTAAGAACACCAATAAACAATTCTTTTCTACACATTTAAACTATTAATTAGGGGTGCGCGAATATTCGCAATTTTTAATAGCGTTTGCTACCCGATTTGCACTTAACTTTTACTGTTACTTTACTTTTACTTTACTTTTAACTTTTACTATTTACTTAACTTTTGCTAATAGTTCGAAAAGCGAGTTGGCAACGAAGTTGGTGATTAATCTTGTGACAAGTGGCCATCCCCGCATGTAGTGCGCTTTGCCGCATAGCACTTGTGTACTGCGGCGAAGCTAACACCTGTGTGCTTCGGCGAAGTTACCTCGGCTTTCTAGCTGTTGCACAGTTCACTGTTCGACTGTTCTTCAGGACTTTGGAATGACACTCGTAGGAATACACTAGCCATGCAATAATTTTTTGCGCATGTTTAATAGTACATTCCTCCATAATTAGATGCGGTATTATTAAAAAATATTCAAAAAATTATTCGATTCGCACTTGAACATAAATATTCGAATTCGCTAAGCACTCAAAATTTTGCTATTCGCACAGCTCTACTATGCTTCATTCTACAGACACCTGATAACTATTTGAATTATTTACTTCAAAATTATTGAACACCACTGACTATTTGCTCTAAACCCTAGATAATACATGCCCATTTTAAGTCCAAGACAGTTACAATGTAAGTGCCAGGAGACATATGGGCTGTCATACGGGCCCGTCCTAAACCTGCCGGTTACTGCTTACTACAATACCATATTGCGGTACGCAGCAACCTCATATTGTCTCATAACGGTCAACTGTGCCCTATCATAGTCTTATATAAACAATATTAACAACAGAGCCGTTTAGGAACTTGCCATGTCCATCCCCAACGTCTGTTGTCACACGAGCGAGAAAAGCCGACCAAGTCCTGCCCCCGACCCGCGCTTGTTAGACTCAGCTGGGTCAGCCTATGCTACATTACTGTGACTATGATAAAGACAATATAGACACAAATAAAAGCTCATTACTTGCACGATAGTGATGGTTCAAATGGCAACACAGAGAGAAAGAAAGTAAGGCAGAAAGAACCAAAGAAAGAAAGAGCCTCCGTCTGTCTCTTGTCTCAAGATGCAGAGAAAAGCAGACACCCTGTTGCCCTTAGCCCACTGCCACGTGTAAGTGACAATGAGAGTGAACTTGATACCGTTACCAGTTATGTCATGATCAACAATAGCAGCACAGCTTCGCTTTTGCCACAGTTTTCACAGCATGCCTATGTGAAAGCATTACACTGCATCCTACCACCCCAAGTATTTCCGATTAAGAGGATCTTGGTGATGCTACCAAGCAATCTGATTTGGAGCAATTTTCGAGGCAGCAGAAATTTCATTTTGGGTCACTTTGGAGCAGGTTACTTGGCATTTAGAAGCACCTTGTAGCAGCTGAATTGGCATTCTGCAGTGTTTTGGAGAAGAAAAATGCATTTTTCATTCCAACACTTATATAATTAATATGGAGCTCTTATGAAGAGCTGGCTAAGCATTTCCAGCCACTGCTTATCTTGTGGAGAAGAAAGCTCTAAGGAGGACTCAACAGCATTTCACTAGGTAATCATGAAATGAAGGCAGTCATATGGTTGAAGGTTGTGGAAAAATTACCTCAGCCTGTTCTTTAACACAAGCAAACAGAAAACTGGATCAAGAAGCTTTGTTGCGACTGGCCTGCTAATTGAGGGGACCAGCGGGTAGCGTGTTGCTGAGCGGTGAAGACGACCCGCAGGTGCACTTGGGCTTCGGGAGTGAAAGCCGAGGCAGAGATAGAGAAAACAGAAGTTTATTTGCATGGTTTGAGATGGATGGAACGCGCCGAGAGTGATCTCGGCGGCTCGTTTTATACAGGTCGACGTCCATAGATTCATAGTTGGGGATCACGCCTTAATTAGACAGGTCCAATCACTGAACTAATGTCCGGCTGAAGGGATCGTCCCTCCCACGCCCATGATGACGGCCTCCAAGTGGGCGTCAACTTCACCCCCTCTCCATGTCCGTCTCGAGCGACAACTGTCCTGGCTGCTGATAGGTCTTCCATGAGGAGTGCATGAAACAACTAGCCCATGCCTCAGCCCTAAAGATTTCCAATAAAATTAAAGACGGCAGCACAATTTCTTAAAAACATTTTCTAATGAGGGGCAGTTACATGTGTGCAGTTTCACCACATTCCGCGCAGCTTGCTCTGAGCAAAGTGCCAGTAACACCATCTCATGCACCTTTGAACAACCATCAGCAAAGCACTGTGCATTCTGCATGGTAACCGTGCTGTGTCACAAAGTGGTCATCACATCTTTGCATGTTGTAATCCTGTTTTTAGGAGACACAGAAAGCACGTTTGCTCACGAACAAGCAAGCACTTTGTCGTGTTATTGTTGCAGACAGTAAGCCCAGGACCACTGTCTGGCCAACTAAACGTTTTATATAAGCAGCTTTGAGTGTGTGATAAGGAGTGTTGCAAGGCATGCTCAGGAAACTACGGGCCTCCAGACTGCGTGCTCACTGGTGTTTTGCACAGCCTGTCGCTTGAACTAACCTTCGCTCATTCCTGCCGGTAATGTCATTCATTCATAATCACGTCTTTATCCTGCTCCACAACGACTCACGGTGTGTTTTTGTTCGAACCCATTTAGCGCGAAAAGGGATTGTTCCTACTGGTTGATCAGACCCACTCACCGATTGAGCAGTCTTGCTTGACCTTCGAAGATCAAAAGCCCCCGAGGCCGGCATGCCGTGGACGCATTTTGCCGTTTCGCTGCCGTTGAAAGCAAAGCAGACGGCAAAAAAAAAAAAAAAAAATGACGGGAGATCCCACGTGCAGTGGGAATCAAGGAAATGCGAAGCACGCATCAGGAACGTAAAATGGGTCTGCATTGTTGTCTCGCTGCACCGATTTTGGTACATGCGAATTTAACGAAACGGCCGCAAGAGCACTAAGACTGTGGCATGAAACCGTGCCGCTCATGACATGCACGTCATGATTTTCATGTTATGACCTGTCATTTATGATTGTCATGTTGTGCTATACCAATTTTTGTATATATCCGATTAACAAAATGGCCAGGAGAGCACCAAGAGCATGTAAATCATGCCGCTCATGACATGCATGTTACGATTGCCATGTTATGACCTGCCCTTTATCTTCGTCATGCAGTCATTTTGTGGAATACCAATTTTCGTATACATCCCATTAACGAAACGACCAGGAGAGCACCGAGGCCGTTAGATGTAAATCATGCCGCTCATAACATGGATGTCGCGATTTTCATGTTATGACCTGCCATTTATGTTCTTCATGCATTCTTGTTGTGGCATACCAATTTTCGTATACATACCATTATCGAGACAGCCAAAATAGCACAAAGACCGTGGCATGTAAATCATGCCGTTCATGACATACATGTCATGATTTTCATGTTATGACCTTCATTTATGTTCGTCATGCAACCATGTTCTGGCATACCAATTTTCGTATACATTCCATAAACGGAAAGGCCAGGAGAGCACAAAGACCGTGGACTGTAAATCATGCCGTTCACGACATGCATGTCATGATTTTCATGTTATGACCAGTCTTTTACGCTCGTCATGCAGCCATGTTCTGGCATACCAATCTTGGTAAACATCCCATTAACGAAACGGCCAGGAGAGCACAAAGACCATTTCATGCAAATGATGCCGTTCATGACATGCATGTCATGATTTTTATGTTATGACCTGCTATTTATGTTCTTCAGGCAGTCACGTTGTGGCATACCAACTTTCTTATAAATCCCATTAACGAAACGGCCAGGGACCCACAAAGTCGTAGGCGGCTAGATAGATAGATAGATAGATAGATAGATAGATAGATAGATAGATAGATAGATAGATAGATAGATAGATAGATAGATAGATAGATAGATAGATAGATAGATAGATAGATAGATAGATAGATAGATAGATAGATACGCTCAAGGTCGCCGAAGTTCGCTAAGAAATGCTTCGCATTTAAAATTGCGTTACAACGGAACCACCGTACTTGCACTCGTACAACAAAAATGTTTGTTTTCACCATTTGTATTTCGTTTTATTGAGGCATAAGACACATAGTGAATCTATTAATTTTAAGCGACAACACCGCAGACGGCAACATTGCATGCCGTCTGGTCGTAGTTCAAACCCCGTGAAGCGTTCCTAGCAGACGACAAGTCGACAGCACACAGGAAGTGCGCACAGGAGCCCACGGCCTCCTCCTGAACAGGCGCAAAAAGGTAATTGCATGGTTCAAATTGACACACGCCAGTACTACTCGACTGTATTCTTGCGGTATTCAAATCGCGGTTGCCGAACATCCACTACTTTGTTTTTCCCGCGAGTAGCCGGCGAGCGAAAGCAGCGAGCATAGAACACGTAGATAGACTTTCGCATGCACGAAAATCTCAGAGGCCGTGCTTTGGTTGATATGCTTTTTCCGGGTCTCGGGTGACGGCGCTGCAAGCACTTGCCTTCACCAGCCTTCACTGTTTGAAGCGCTTTACTGTTTGAAGCGAGATCGGGCTGCCTTAGAACGCGTATTTATAAAGCGAAATTCAGTAAAGAAGAAAAATGCACATGCTGTGAGGGAGATAGGAAAACGACGGAGCATGTTCTGATTGAATGCGGAAATATCCACCGAGGTGTACGTTTGGGCACCACCCTACATGAAGCCTTTGGTTTTAGGGCGAACAACGGGAAGCTGAACATAGCCGCAATTGAAATAAGTAAGAGACGGTTAGAATACTGGTGGCAGAAAACTAGAGAGAACGGACAAAAATAATTATAGGGAAAAATATGGACTTTCTGCCATAAGGAGCAGGGAACTGGGCTATGAATTTCCGTTTTTGCTATAGTATGATCGATTTGATTGAAGTAGATTTAAAAGGCATGAGGATGCAATTTAAAGAGAGAGAGAAAAAAAAGAAAAGTTCTTAAATTTTCTTACGAGCCTGGTGGCACACATGTCACCGCCCCGTCCCAAAGCATGCAAGCATGCATGCATGCATCCAGGAAATGTTTTTAGAGGAAAAATAAAGCTAGAGCTTGTTGGCCCGGCTACCGCCCCGTTATAAAGGGGACGCTTCTAATATCCATCCATTCATTTAATACAATTTTTCTTGGTTTTGTTATTATTACATTATATTTCGCTTCAATTCTGGGGCTAATGTGTGGCAACTGAAACGACTTTTTGTCGCACGTAAAAAAAAAAAAAACATTTCCAGCGGAAAATGCTATAATAAAAAGTAAAAACAATCTCCCTCTGAGCCTCGAACCCAGGTCTCTTGAGTGGGAAGCACGCCGGTGTTCTCTGAGCACGCCGCATTCTAAGCGTTAAATTCAACCGCTACAGTATATATTACTGCGCGACCGTATCAACCGTGTTCTGCAGGACATAAGAAACTCTGTGCTGCAGGTTAACGATCGCAGCGCCACGAGCAGATTGACCCTCTTTTTGCTTCACTACTTTTCGAACTTCGTTCCGGACACTGCCCAGCTGGCCCACTCCAGCAGCAAACGAAAGTCGTCATGCGACCTTTGCAAAATGGCGCCGTGTTTGTGCCTTTAGTACCTGCGGAGCGTCTGCTGTTCTCGAGTCCTTTCAACGGTATAAGCCCTCAGGTGCTCGAGGAGCACGAACAAAAATATGCGGAGTCTCAGCGTTTCCACCTGAAAAAGGACGCGGTTACAGTTCATTTCGCTTGCAAGCTCGTTTTATGTGTGCTAGCACAGAACACCTGTGATACTTCACTGAGCTGAGTTGGCGGAGTTGAAAAACTCTGGTGTCGGCGCTTGAGGCACGCCGTGTTTTTGCATGGAAAGCGCTTGATTTCAGCTCAATAAGAAATTATCCTTTCCTTGTTTTACTCTAATAAACTAATGAAGACAAAAATTTATGCACCTGTCCATTACCGTTGCCACCCTCGCCTTATTTTGGTAGCATCATGGTAGCATGGAAACCTCAAAGAAGGAACTATTTGAAGCTTCGCGGAGGTAGAGCGGCTGGCGGTTATTAGGGCGTGGGAGAGGCTTCACTGTACTTGAGTTGTATCCAATAGCTAAGCATTACATTTGCAGTGAATTCTAGGACACTATACTACATCTGTATTAGAAATCTGCATCTGAATTCGGTCACTCATGCGCATGTGCTGCATATTTTTTTACCTCGCACCAAACCAGAGTACTCGGAAGGACACCACCGCAAACCCGCTCGCTACTGACCAGGAAACGTTCGCTTGAATTGCAGGGCATAGTCATATTTTTTTTTACAAAACGCGCGTAAGATCTGGTGTGTTTCGTCTGCTTTCCGTCTGTGTGTGCACGTCTGTCTGCTCTAGAATGCATGCAGTAGTGTTGAACAAACCCGGGGTGAAGCCTGCTGGTGAAACTAGGGGGAAACACTGAAGCGACTGGAGCGCCCCCGTAGACCCTTTGATTTCCTGTGCGCGGAAAAGCATGCTTAACGCCCTCTATCACTACAGATCAGGCATTTTTAAGCCTAATCTCTGTGCGGCTTTCATAATGGAAACGTAGAACTGTGCGTGAATTAGAAGTATTATTATGCTGTTCTTGACATTACAAGTTTAAGGACGACGATGATTATGTCGTTTTACATATCAAGCTGTCCTCCGTGCTCAAGGGTGAGAATTGTCGCCTGCAGTGCTAGCAAAATACTGAGACCGTCTGTGGCCCGGCATGCATCAATATAATACGATCTATCGAATTACGTTCTTTTTGTTTTTTTTTTCTCCTGTAGGCTCTTAAGCCCCGCTTCCTGAAGGACAATCAGGCAGCAGTTTGTTGCATAGCGTTGTAATCTTTCCTGCAAAAGTGGCCATGATCTCATCAATGCAGCCCGGAAACAGGTGTCATTTCATTGTCGCGATTTGTTGATGCCGGCTAACTGCAATCAATGAATGACCTGTAAGCGCTGTTTATAACAAGCAAAATGCCGTGTAATTTTAACGCTATGCGTTTTCCTTAGATGTATCTGATGGCAAGTGACTGGCTGGCTGTAAGCCATGCGCAATCCGTTAGCAAACTCTAGCAAGCTTTTAATATCGAGGAATGTAGCAGCCCCACTACTTTGTGGCCCGCGGTGTAGGCCCTTCTGAAGTTGCAGTGGACACTTGCCAGATTGCTGGGGACGGAGTCGTTCCCTGTTGACGAGAGTTATTAGTACTCTACAAACCGTTAGAGGCGTTGTCGCCAACTTGTTGCGCTACATTTGTAAGGATGTTGACCACTAAACCCCGTGGCGCATTTATGCGCGAATGTATGGTGCGTTTGGTGCCGTGCAGGGGTGCCATGTTGCTAGCGTTTGCTGAAGAGCGTGATGAAAAATGGGCGGGAGCCTCTCGTGCTGTTCTGCGCCGAGCCCCAGGCCCCCCCGTAAGAAGGACAGTGCCGACCCGCCTCATTCCGAGGAGAGTGCCTCAAATCTGCAGCACATTAGTGAACGGGAACCTGAAGGTAAGCATCATTCACCCCTCACTGAGTCCTGCTACAATATATCGCAATCCTTGTCAAGACAGTGACATGACAAGAGTTTGGGAGAACTGCATCCGAAACTAGGCGGAAACGGGTGCATCATTGCGGACAAAGCTCATGGTAGTTAAACGAATGAGCAGTAACGGACAAGGAATACGCGTTCCAGTGCTTCGGTTTGCTGGGAAATTTAATATGCACCATAGTGCATTTTATTGTCATTGCAGCAGGGAAAGGAGGTGTAGTCAAGAAATAAGTAGGCGCTAGCTTGAATGCTTGTGTGTGGCTTGAAGTTGAAATGTTGTGCAGTAGGTGTTTGTGACTCAAATCAATGCACAGTAGTGCAAAAAGCACACAGATGGTGATAGAGGGAGACATCCTCTCCACCAACAACTGTGTCCTGCTTCTATTGCATCTGTGTACTTTTGTTCTACTGTTGAAATAATGCCATCCATACCACTTAGTCCATCACTCTGTCCTTCTCAGCTTAAGAGCAGTGGATTGCTTTCTTTTTTGTTTGTTTAGCCCGTGTTTGGCAGCTTTTCATAAGACTTGTAATAATAGTGCTGTAGTATATTTGGTGCTTTTGCTGGCCACTGCTCCCAGGCATTTATCCAGGGTTCTAGTTTTGGGGTTCAGGGATGATGCAGTAACAAAAGAAGGGCTTGTAACCATGCGTGCATGCTTTGCTTTCATTGTGAATGAATACCAACTAGCTCAGCCTTCTGTCGTTCTAAGATGTAATAAATGTATGGAGTTAATTCAGAAATAATTTGGGGGGGGGGGGGGGGTCACCCTGCTAGAATATTCAGAAGGGCTGCTGCATGCATAGCAGTAAAACTGTACCTTGAAGTATCAGACTCAATGTACAGTGCCGTCCACTGTTGGTACGAACACGGTGCCACGTGGCTTCGCTCCGCGGAGCGCCAGCGCTCGTGGGGTGGCCGCGCATGGAATCTAATCTAGCGCATGCGTACAGGGACTTGGAAGCGGAGTCTCGTAAAGCTTGAAAAGCGCGGGCCACAGGATGTTGTGCATCGCAGCAAGGCATGCACTCCCGCGCTTTTCAAGCTAAACGAAACCCTGCTTCCACGTCCCTGTGCGCATGCGCTAGATTAGATTCCATGCGCGGCCACGCCACGAGCGCTGGTGCTCCGCGGAGCGAAGCCACGCGGCGCCGTGTTCGTACCAACAGTGGACGGCACTGTACATATATATTAGTGTGAACTGTAAACATAGATTCAATGATTGTGCCTTCCTGCCTCGTGACATTTGAGCCCCGAGACTTGTTGCTAAACTTGTCAAATGAAATTTGAATATTAACTATCATAAAATATCAGAAAGCAGCTTATAATTTTAAGAGTATGTTGTAACCTGTACCCATACATATCAGTTAGTGCAGGTTCACTAGAGCCTTAAAATGCCATGTTATTGAATCTTATGGTGCTTGATGTTGCACCAAAAAAAAATTTGTTTAATGGGGAGTTTGTTTTGCTGTGGTCTCTTTCCTGCAACTGTTTTTTAACATAAACACTGTGTACAAGCTGTTCTTTATTTCATTTATTATTATTATTTTTTTTTTTTGCAGACTTTGATCAGGACCCTTCAACACACCCAACAGCTGGCCCACTTTTTATGCAAAGATCAAAAAGTGATGTCAGAAGTATGAATGCCATTACTATTTATTTAGGACTTTGCACTTGTGTGTACTGAACTCGATCACCTTTTCTCTAATTTTTGTCTGTATTCTTTTTTTAGATTGCAAGGAGAAGAGGAGAAGTCAAGTTAACGTATGTGTCCAGGAAAAAATGTTATTTCTTGTTCAGTACTAGTTGACAAGCATGTCTCTAAAGCAAACAAACATATTGTTGCAGTGTCATCGCTTACTGTTTGTTGTGCCAGTTTGCTCTTTGCTGTGATTTCAGCAAAGAGGATGCTAGTGCACAAGGTTTCAGAACAGCAGTTTCCTTTTATGTCATGATGTGCTTGTAAGTTGTGCCGCAGGATAGCAGTTGCAGGTACCACATTCGAATTCAAGTCATGGTGGGAAAAGTTCCTGCTTCTAATAATAGCACTTTGGTTTATTGAACATTGTAATTTCTATAGACCTATTCCATGTTGGTAAACAGTGGTAGGCACCGGCGATATAACCGGGGCTTGTGTCGACGTCGCGGCGCGGAGGCCCCGCCCACCGCTTGCCGCGGCCCTGCACGGTCGCGCCACCGCCGCCGGCGAAGCGTGTGCGAAAGCTGTCTCCGAGCACGGGACGTTGGAGCGCTGACGGCCTGTTTACAACAGTTTGCGAGGGGCAGCCGCGTGAGATGAAGTTGCGTTAGCTCTGTAGGAAGCATTCAATGAATGTAGAAAAGAATGCGCCGACGCCCAGCTATGACAAGATGTGAGAAACTGATCGAAAGGACAAGCACATTGCCACATGATGCGAATGATCGCGAGCTATCATGTCGGCATCGCTTCATGCGTATGCTTTAATTCGGTAACTAGCGCAAGGATCAACCACTTGTAACAGCGAGACTTGTTTAAATGCGACTTGAAGATGCCTCAGCTAAAATACTGTTTCGGACCTAAAGCCTCTAATCCCTGCACGAAATCCTTGCGCAAAAACAAATGTAACGGAATAGGTACTCAAGAATGCGATATTGGTGACGCTATAACCTATGTAAATACGGCTGTGATAACGCACACACACACAAAAAAAACAATAACGTGCCAAGGACAAGGCTCTCAAATAACCGCCAGCAAGGCGCATAACCACGGCTCGCGGCTCTGCCCATACGCTCGTTCTGATCGTGAAGGCGTGAAGTCCTGTAACGACGCGGCAAATTTCAAGCGTGTAGTTCATTCGAGCAGTCTGACAATTGAAAAAAAAAAAAAAATTTAAAGCGCATCATAACCACTACAGCATTGCCAAAGACACTTCTCGTGTGTATGCTATCGCAGCCGTAAGCAATTTGCAAAAGCGTCGCTGTAATCGGCCTTTCGCTCACGGCTACGTGAATTAAAGGGTCCCTGAAACGTTTTTTTGACATTGCGTCACTGATTAGGCAACACAATTGCGAAATCATTCACACCATAAATAAAGCGAAGCACAATGCGCTAAGGCAGCTATGGGCTTATTTCTGCCGCCTTCCTCCTTACCACTGCTGTTCCTCCTCAACTCGATCTGCTGCGGAGTGCGCGCTAGCGACGACAGCGCCTCCCGCGTCAGCCGCTCTGCCGAGCCTCCCGTAGTGACATAGCGCCCCGATATCCTCACTGAGGTCGCCCGCCTTGGCAGTGCTAGCCTCTGTAATAGAGCGCCGGCGACTCGTGTGACGCCGCCAGATGCCGCGATGATACCGTTGGCTGAAACGAAGGAGTACGTTGTAGAAGCACGTTGTTCGCAGCTAGGTTTTGAAAATTACGTGCACGTCACTTAGGTCGGGGCCAATCAGCGACCTCTCATTCGATCGCTCGATGACGGGGGCGTTTGAAAACGCTTTTTGGCGAGCCGCTGCGACCTTTTGCGATACGCGTGTTCAAAACCTTATTGTAACTTACACACTTTACGCACAGCGCTAAAATCTGTCCTGTAATGGTCCTAGTGACCCGCTCTACCGGATCACCATGTTTGCACAAAATCGTCAAAACCGTTTCAGGGTCCCTTTAAGCTCTTATATATTTGTTTCATTTGAGCGAACGAAATTCGTATGACGTATGTATAGCTTCCGCACTTCAATAATACACGGCGACCGCGATTATTTCTACACATCGAGCTAAGTTAACGTCGTGCGCGCTTTGTGGTAAGCGTCATTGCTCTGTGTCCGCACTTTGTTTATGCCAAGAAACTTGGTGTCGAGCATTACACTTGACAAACTTGTGACAATGCTATTTCTCTCAAATGAAACAAGCTGCACTAACGCTAAATAATTACACATATGCTTAGTCATGACGAAAATGTTTGGCGCATAACCGATGCGCCAAACAGCCGGCATTACAGGTTCGTCCCTTTCCTTAAGACAAACATAAGCAGGAAAGCGATAAAAACCTATCGCACATACCTTGTGCGTTGCTGAGCAACCAACCCACGGCGCAGGTCATCGGTGAACACTTTTTTCTTCATTGCACGGTGGTGAGAAGCGCCCACACCAGCGAAAACGCAGCGGCTGCTACGGTAGGCGCGCCGGCGGATGCCTACCATGCGAAACCAAAACTCCCGACGACAGCGCCACCGCATCTTCGTGACGTAGGCCCGGTGGAATAGGTCTATATAGCGAGCAAGGTTGAATTGTGCACTTCTGATGGAAAATTTTTGTTGAAAGGGGTAAGCGCTCAATGACAGTAAGGATGCGGTTAATTGCCAATATAATGTGTTCATTTACAGCTGGCATGGAAGTTGCAGATAATTGCTTTGGTAGTTGTAGTTACAAGAACTTTGATTGAGATACACTATGTAAGGTGAACTTGCATGGAGTTTAACCTTTGGAATGACTATATAGGAGCTTTCGTTTAAAGTGAAAGCCGTATGGTGCAATTTTGCTTGCTGTGTCTGTACCATGTATGGAGTTACATTGTTTTCTGGGATTATGGCCTGGCCCACACAGTGCTTTGTTTAGGAGCCATATGCATTTTTTTAATTGGGGGGTTGGGGGTGAAAATCCGGTGTTGTTTTTAAATTTATTTAGACATGAGATCAGTCATGATGACATGAAATGTGAGAGCTTCCAGCTGGTCTTGCAACAAGCTAAGCTATACAAATCCTTAATAGTAGGCATTCTGTTGGGAAAAAAAAAAAACACACACATAGCAAAGATGGGTGCCTTTTAGTAACAGCTTACTTTTAGTTAAAAAAAAATGCAGTTGTGTATACAAGTATGCTTCGCAAGAAACTCTATGCTTATCCTTGTCTTGCAAGCCATTGTTTATGTACATTTTGAGCATTCTTATGGCCATGCTGAACTTGTGAGGCCTTTAGTTCTAGTCTGTTGCCTTGTTTCATTGCTTCATGTCATGGCTTTTGCAACAGAATGAACATAACTAACTAGGCACATCAGCAAACCTTTAGCGAAGGAGATGTAGTTTAGGTAAATGTCCTCACATTGGCACAACGACTTTTAGGAATGCAAAGCAGCATTGGCACTCTATTTGCTTCCTAGTACATTAGCACCATTTACACATGCATGCCACTTGCAGGAAATGTGACAGTAGCCTAGGCTACTGAAAAAAACGACAGCCTTTCATTCACTGAAGGCCGGCAGGCAGCCAGAATGCCAGTTTTAGCATCACTATTTAGCAAAGAAAGCATATCCCCTTCTACAGCTGTGTGTACAATCGTACACATCAACATTAAAAATGCATTGTGCATAGTGTGTTACTTCAACCTGCTTGAAACACGAATTTCACATTTGTGGACAACTTGCACTCGATTTAACTTCATTTTGCTGCATATTGCTACAGCTAGGGTTGCCACCTTTACCCGAAAAGAAAACCAGCTCATTGGTGGGAGGGGGAACCTACTTTCACAGGAGGTTGAACTTGCTTGACAAAAAGATGCCACATTACTGACATTCAGCACGTAATTTATTCTAACACTGTTTTCCTACAGTGAAATCAATATAATTTATGCAAAACTCCAACTCTGAACTGAACAGTCCACTGTCACGGCCGCTGAATGAAAAACACACGGTGCGGCCCGCCACGTGCGGCGAATACGGCGTAGCGCGCCTAGTTTTCCGCACGGCCGCTGCGGCGCCACCGGTCAGGGAGAGCTTGGGAGCCTACATGTGCGCACAGAGGCGTGTCACGGCTTAACAGCGCTGCTGGCATGCGCTCGCTGGTTATAAAGTCTTTAGTACTAAACTGCTAGAGGTTTAACGATGTTAGAAAGCATCGCCAACAAATGGGCGTCAGCGATGCTTGTACCTAAATACAGCAAGTGTCCATTTGCAATTGAAGGGATTGCTTGGACGAGTAGGGGATTCTGCCGTATTGTCTGTTTCGTTGCAGTTGCGCTGTCCACCCTCGAAAAGTGTTTGTTTATGCTAGTCTTCTTTTTTCTATTGACAGGAGAGTCATTCATTGACATTTGTAATGTACGGAAGGATTCAGTTTTTCACTCGAAGAAAAAGAAACAATGTCCTCCTCATTAGGACATTGCCGCGGGGATGTGTGCTCTACTGTTTCAAAATTCATAATTGATTCAGGCTGGTTCTTTTCATAAATTCGTACACTTCACTGTTAATTTCATCTTGATTATTCAATTCTGATTGGTATTCCATAGTACCTCAGCTTAACTATTTCTTCTACATCTTGGCCAATCCCCCAGGGTGGGTATGTGCCAGACTTGAAGGAAACAACAACAGCAACAGGGAAATCATGATCATTTTATTGCACGAGGAAAAAGATCACAATGTTGTTCGATTCACAGGCGCAGTACTTTCCTAGCGAGAGGCTCATGCGCGAGACGCACGAGACGCTCAACTGGCATGTTCACATTTCCTGCCCAGTTTGCAAGAAGCGCTCGTAAGAGCTTTTTGAGGAAAACTTCGCAAATTTCCATGGCGTGGCCGTCTGCCCCGCAAGTCAGCTCTCGGCATAACGACAGGTGCGGCAGAAGTGCTTACGATAACAGGTCACAAATTTTGCCACTTCTTCTCACTTCTGCCATCTTCATCGCTTTGTCGATAAAAATGCATATCAGCTTGCAGATGGTAATAATTTCCATCTTGGGGTATTTCAGGTTGCCGTTGTTAAAATTCTCCATTAGGCCATACAGCGCGTCGTTCGCCTCTTGAAGCTGCAGCTGAGAGTTCCAAGCCTGACACTGTACCTGCGTTAGAGCCTAATGATTATGGGGGGAATGAGGAACAGGTATTACATAGTGTGAATACGCACGCCATACTGGTTATTTAGCGCATCTGAAACACGCTCCATCTGTGTTGTCGTCTTCTTTTCCTGTGTTTCGTTCTTTTTTTGCGCTCTAACGTATCCCTGGTCGCTTCTTCCTTAAAGCTGGCATACTCCTTGTGCTCATGTAAGTGGAACACTGTCGGGAACACTGTCGGCACCGCAGTTGGCAAGAGCACCCTCAGCTTAGCGGTCCGCTTGTAGTCCTGCTCCGTAAAATGCAAAGCACACACCAGGGACCTGTCATTGGCTGCCACATTGCTGCTTTCCCGCCGGGTCCCTGACAAGAAATGTTTCGCAGCCATGCTGCCCTGCGTTTCGCGTCACTGGGGAACTCGTGGTAGCGTATTTTGGGGTCCTTGGCTGCATTCGTTGAACACAGTGGCACACAACAGTTGCGCGGCATTGCACCTATCACACGAAAGATCACGCACGCGCAAAGTGTCTTGAGTGACAGATAATGGTTACACTACACGCCAGGAAAAACAAAACAAAAAACATCCAACTCGACCTTCCCGTTCTTTTTGAATGCTTGCTCCTTCCCGCCCACGCGTCGCGTGGGGCTTTCCCTTACCACTAGCGCCCCCATCGCGAAATTCGGCAACAACTGTCAACTCCGCTGCCACGCTCCCTCCCATTGCCTGCTCCGCGATGCGGCGGGCCGCACCCTATCTTTTTCATTGAGCGGCCGTGCCACTGTTTAACATAAACATACCAGTGAATTGAATAACTTGTACTAGATGTGTCTGAGGTGCTCTGAAAGTGCTGCACCGAAAGGTAAATGCTTATAGTTCATGCATGAAGGGCTCTTGTTTGCATCTGAATCTACCAGACCGGTGACATCATATACACGAACCAATGCTAAAAAATATATATTGTCATTATGGTGCTCAAAAAACCAGCCATTGACGGCCAGCCATAAATCTGAGCCAGGGAATTGCCCGCTGCCACAATATGTGGCCGGCCCGGTCAGAAACCGGGCAGGTGAAAACTCTAATTACAGGAGGTAATTTTGTTAAGTGCACTACCATGATCGATGAGTCATTTAATCTGTTGCATACTTTGAGCCATGCAAGAACTACCAATTTTTTTTTCTTATAATTAATATCACCAGTAAAATCTCGGCCACGTAATTTGGGAATGACGTTTATTTCTATACAGAATTAAAATATGACTGGCTTCATAAAAGATAGCTACTAATTACTGTATGATTAGTTACTGAAAAATGCACAAAGTAACATACTGCCACCGTCTCACTCTTGTAATAGAATACTGAGTGCCTTGGAATAAAGTTGTGGGAGTTTGACACATTTCCGCACATGAATTTTCACATATAATTCGAACCTGAAGGAGATATAGTCATGTGGTAGTAGTATATTCATTTGTTAACCATCTTGGCCACGGACTTGCATGAGGTCGACAGCATGGGTTATTGCTTGTAACATCCATCTTTACGATTTATGAAAAGGCATATTGCTGCGATATTAGGTTTAACCTCACTTTGGTTAAATTTGTTTTGGGTGCAGAAATATGGGATTATCGGACTTTGTTCCCAGCACAAAGGTGCCTTTAGGCCTCAAGAATGTACCAACTCGCCCAACAAGAGGTTTTAACAAAGGTGCCTACTTGTAGCTTTTATATTGATTTTGTGTGTAGGTGCAAATATACGCACTTCGATTTTTGTTTTCTCATAAAGCATAAGCACTCGAGAGTAGTTTTATACTAAGAACATGGTCTGAAGTCGTGGTAGATAGGTGTCATGAATGCCCATAATGGAAAAACCTGTATTCCTGAGGTAGTGATGACTCACAGTTTAGCCTGTAGGTTACACCTACCTTCGGGCTAAAAAAAGGAAATGAGTGGGAGGCAGCCATCACTTATTTACTGCCCACTGCATTTTAATGAAGATTGATGTGGAAATGCTGATGTGCTAAGCACTGAGTGTACTTCAAATGACTTCATGTGATTAGTAGGCCTCCTTATATCTTTGATATAATGCATAGTAAAATGCGACTCTGCACCGGCAGAGCAGTTGTGGACATGGCAATTTGCAACAATTTCACAAATGTCAAGAACGACATGCACTATTGGGGCACTTGAAACAAAATCAAGTCCGACATTCAGCTTTAAAGGCATATCAGGACCCTTAAGCTTGGTTATTGTGCGCTTCACAGCATAGTGTAGCATCTGTAGCATTGCAGTCGTGTTTAGCGGTAACAGTTGAAATTTCCACCTTTGATGTTAGTCATTGCAGATATTGCAGTGATAAAAAATGCACTGCTTTGGAATTGACAAACTTGAATACCCGTAGATGTAGTCGCATTATCCAACACCAAGTTGTGAACAAGCCATGTCAAACTCTTGGCTACAACCAATTCTTTCACTGTTCAACTGATGGGACATAGTTGGTGCAAGTGAGCAATGTGAGGAGTGAAAAATGTTCTGCTAAAGCTGTCTGATATTGTTCTACTTCACTCGAGGAGCCAACGCTCTGGTACCAACGATCGATTCTTCTCTCTTGCAGCGTTGCAGTCCCCTTCTGTTATGCTTTATCTGTAGACCCATGTCATCAGCCATTTGGGCAATTGTTCCGTGATCACAAGTCACTCCACCCCTTTCTATTTTTTAGGAAATGGGGAAGCACATCCAACCTATCGTGTTGCTGTTTCTTTGTTGCACTGTGGCATCTTCCTCAGCTGCTCTCCAGCCTTGTGATGTTAGTAAAACTGCACTGCTGAAAGGAGGAGTTGTAGGCAGGTGGGGGGCATTGCTCTTAGTGTTCGCTTAGCTGAGAGGAATGATTGTGTTAAGGAGGAATCAGAGATGTAAACATTGCACGTTTCATATATCCCTTATTATTAGTGGTAGCTGGATCTTAGGCAAATTCCCTTTTTTTTTGTTCTTCAATGTAAAGCCTTTTCAATATACAATGAGCATGAATTGAGTGTGTATAAGACAAAGTAAAGTTCTTTGACTGGCTGACCTAATAATACATTTGACATTATTTTTATAGTGCCTGTAAATGCATATTTTTCACTCGTCCCACTAGTGTGTGCCTCTTTTTGCTTATGTGAAAATGCATTTTCCTTAAGGAAAAAAACATTGCATGTGAGAATGCTTTTCTGGGGTGCTTGTTTTGTATTCATCCCAGAAAGCAAAGAGTTTTTGCATGAAAGCTGCGACTACATCTCGTGGTGTAAGGGCATTTTAGTGGGTGTAGCATGCAGCTTCACAGAAAAGCATCCTTTCATGTACCCAGCCAAGTCCTGTGCAGCGATGCTTGCACAGCATGCATTTGCCATCCTTTAGACCTCACAAGTAAATGCTGCGTCATTTCGTTACCAAGGTTACAATTTGTGTATGACTTATCATGCGTAAAAGCTAGGTTTAAGGGCTTGTTTAAGGCCCTAAAATTGAATGCCTAAAAAATCTGATCTGACTGTTATGGCATCCTGGGAAGAAAACAGAAAACTGAAGTATAATCAATGGTGTCATTGCACTGCATTGTGCTCTGTTTTTTTTTTATAAAGGTATGACCATGGAAGCTTATGTCATTGGACCCGTAATTCATTTTAGTCTTCTTGTGTCATTAGCTGTGTTTGCCAAATTGCTAAATAAAATGAATAAATGCACTCTTATTTAAATTAACCAAATTAAAAGCACCACAAAGGCACACCTAAGTTGTAATAAGGGAAGTAGGTGTAGTAGTTGTTTCAAATGTAGCTCTTGTTTTGCCTTTGCAGGTGTGCTCATGACTCCTAAAGTTATAAGGTGCAAAATATGTGAATGTTTCCAAACAGTAAACTTGAAATTGAGTGGTGCAATCTCGACTGGCATACGAAATTGGCATGGCATTCTGCCGTTTCCCATACTGTGCCAAGTCTACTCCAAGACTAAGTTGTCTTTTCTTTTTCTTTTTTTCATAGCCCATTCTGCAAATACATTTGATGAATGCGGTTAGTGCATTGGCCACTTATACCTTTAACTGAATTTACAGCTCCAGGAGAAGGCCCCTTTGAAGAAGTCGAACTCGTGCTCAACGATATATTTGGATGATAGTACTGTAAGCCAGCCCAATTTGCGCTGTACCATCAAGTGTGTCACGCTGGCCATCTATTACCACATCCGGGATCGGAGTGGCCAGCAGCGCACCATTGACATCTTTGATGAACGGCTTCATCCACTGAGCAAGGAGCCTCCGGAGATGCGTGACCCTGACCACCGGACCATTTACCGCTTCGTGCGCACCCTCTTCAACGCAGCCCAGCTGAGTGCAGAGTGTGCCATTATCACACTCGTGTACCTCGAGCGACTGCTCACTTATGCTGAGATGGACATTTCTCCCTGCAGCTGGCGGCGTGTAGTCCTCGGTGCTGTTCTGCTTGCCTCCAAGGTGATGTTTTTCTTTCCACTTGCATTGGTTGGCTCTATGTTCCTTGTTATCTGTGGTTAGGGACACTTGAGGATTAAGTCAAAACTCGACCATCCACCTGTCCTCTATGCCTCTGTAATCCAGCAACGTTTCCTAGAGACACTTGTAGTCAAAGCAAACCAGTTTAACCTCACTGTTATGTTAGGAAAATGAGTGAATGTAAATGCCTGGTGCATTTATACAAATTTTCTTTGGTCCTCTGGCTTCCATTTGCTTGGTTTCATTATATAACTCTTTTTTCCCACTATGTGTTTCAAAGGATATTTTATGCTGTCTAAAAGCTGATTCTTTGAAATGAAATACTTAGAATGAGCTGTACCCTTTCTGTTCTTTCTGTTTTTCTGTGTGGTTTTATTTGCATCAGTGCCTCATTCTAGGTATACACCAGCTAGCCAAGCATCACATTCTGCTAATTCTTTGCCATTACTTTATTCCAGTCAGGAAATCACTAACCTGCCATACTCGTCTGTGATGGCTGCCCTGCTGGCAGATTGCATAAACATTTGCTCAGTCTGGTATGAGAAACTTAATTGGTCTTTTGTGTGTTTATATGAACCTTCCATAGACGACACATCAGCTATCGAGTGTCCCTTTTTGCGCAAGTTGCGGATGAAAAGGTCAGATGTGCATTTACAACAAAGGATAAGTGTTGTACATTGGAGCGACAGTGGAAGGGTTATTTGCAGTGTTGTCTTTCATTGCATTTATAGATTGTCACAATATTTGTACGCATAACAGTGAAGGAATACATATAACTGACCGCAATTTCAGTGACCGATTATTGCTCAAAGAAAATAATTGAGGAAATAACTATTGACAAGTAGTCTAGTGCTTCTACGTTACTTTCAATATTATGCAAATAGAGTAACAAGAACAAGCTGATTTGTCTGTTTCATTATGTCCTATGCAGCCTTTTACATGTTACTTAACAATAGCATTCAGTGTTCACATGGCTTTGTGACTGGAGGGGAGGGGGGGGAAGAAAACCTAAAGGAAAAAAGTAGGACAAGCCCGAGCTTCCAATATTTATTGCATTTATTTTTGCAAGCATGCATGCACACAGGTGCACACGCACACAGGGAAAGGGGACAGCCACCTTAGCTAAAACGTTAGATTACTCAACTGTGGGGTAACCAATTTCTCAGTCAGTTAAAACTACTAACGGTGAACTGATATATGAAAGCTCTGTAAAATCCATGACAAATTCTTCATAGATTTCTTATGCATGGGTGGCTATGTGTGATGTGTACCTGGTGAAAGTGAGGGCTGCACTTGGCCCCATTATTTCTTTTGGGCTGTTTTTCAACATGAGGTTCTTAAAATTGTGAAATATTGCTTAATTTATTTTTGTAAGCACTGACAGTAACACTAAAGAATCACTCGATGTGTGTGCCAAACACACATCGAGTAAGGACAGTGCTTTAAACGTAAACAACTTGTCCTTGGAATTGTGGTCAGATTACTGCAGTGCTTGTGCATGGGTTCTTTGTAAAGTGCGGCACAGCAAATTTATACAGCTCAGAGAAGCTCTGCCAGTAGGGCCAATGAAAAGCTGCAATATCAAGTGATCCCCGCAGGGGCGTCTGCATGAGCAGGCGTTGTTTGGTGTGTGGCAACACCACAGACCCGAGCCAACTTCGACACGTGGGAGGGCTTCGACCCCCTCCCACGTGTCGCCGTGCGTGGCTTAGCCGTGTCCGGGGAAAAGGGGATCCTGGGGGCCGAGCCGACGCCGGGTGATTGGACCTTTAAGGCCCCCCTGGCAGAGGCAACACACCCCTTTGGCCCTGTCTTCACGTAGACGGCACCCCTGGGCTGACCCACCCAGGGGAAATCGGCAGTCGCCTTTCCTATCTCTCTCTCCTTATATCTTCGCCTTTCTCTCTCACCTTTTATCTGTCCTGTCCTCTCCTCTCTTCAATTTATTTCCCCGTTTCGCGGCGGCTAGGGTTAACCTTGTGTGGATGGCCAACCTTGGTTCACCATATTAGGTTATAGTGGTGGTGTACAGCTGGCGTTGGTAGGTGTGTGGAACACATCCTCCCACGTCCCCTTGTTGGGCTCCGTGGTGGGTGGCTGGCACCGCTGCCGAAGCAAAACCGGCATGCTATGTTGAGCGCATCATTTCTGAAACCTGATCGTAGCCTTAAAAGGGTATGGACCGAAGCAGCAGCAAATTTCTTTGCAAAGAATCCTAAACAGTTCCCCAAATATCATGTAATTCATAGTGACGTTTCACATGAAAAGGCACGAATGATTTTGCCGTTTTTGGTAGCAAGAAGCCTGACTGACCAGGATACAAGGCATCTAAGATGGCCAGTGGCGATCTGCTGTTTCAACTTCGAAACATCAAACAGTACGAAAATCTTCCCAACTTAAGTCATTTGGCGAAATTCCTGTCACAATCACCCCACATCGATCCATGAATACCGTTCGTGGTGTCGTTTCAGACGAAGATCTTCTGAACCTCACTGACGCAGAACTTCTTGGTGGCTGGAAGGAACAAAACGTGATCAGTGTAGAAAGAATAAAAATAAGGGACAACCATGAAAAGCCAACCAAGCACATAATACTGACATTTGGTTCAAGTGAACTTCCAGAGACTATAGAAACAGGCTACACCAAACTAAGAATACAGCCATACATACCCAATCCACGTAGATGTTTTGAGTGCCAGAGATACGGCCACAGTTCCCACATTTGTAGAGGACAATCCACTTGTGCCAGGTGTGCCTCGACAGACCATATCTCTGACAGCTGCGAAGCTGCACCTTCCTGTTTTAACTGTGGTGGTGAGCACCCAGCATATTCACGGTCTTGTTCCATATGGAAAAAAGAGAAAGACATTATTTCATTGAAAGTCAGAGAAGGCATCTCTTTTAGAGAAGCAAGAAAGAGATGTTCAGCATTCCACGGCACATCATATGCGGATGCGACGCGTCAGGGGGCAGCGTCGCACCGACCCCCGCCACTTGCCCGGCCTGCGCATGGCGAGCCGGCTGCTGTGGCATCTGCCCCCATGGCGGCAGTAGTTAAATCTACTTGTGAACAGAGGCCGGCGACCGCAGAGCCGTCGGGTCTCAAGGCCTCGCCCCGCCAGGCGAGGCCTGAAGCTCGCACAGCGAGCCTGCATGCGCGGGCGTCCAGTGCCTCCCACGAGGCAATGGACACTACACCAGTGCCATCGGTGCCGAAAGAGCGGTGCAGTTCTGCTGACCGCAAGAAGAAAGAAAAGCAGAAAATCAGGGGTCCTGATAAGGACCCTTGAGCATACACTCTTCACTATCTTCCTACACGGAACGCCATATTTTTTGCTAATATGTCGACGCAAATAATGTATTGGAATATCAGGGGCCTAATTCGCAACCTAGACGACATAAGTGAGCTCCTACGCTACTACCAGCCGAAGGTGTTCTGTGTCCAGGAGACGAATTTAAACTCAGAATAGGTGAACTTCCTCCGGCGTTTCGCCGTCTATAGGAAAGACCGTAATGAGGCCCCTGCTTCATCGGGAGGTGTCGCGATAGTGGTGGATAAGTTGTTCCTTGCCATCATATTGTCCTCCAAACGCCCCTTGAGGCGGTTGCAGTCCGTGCAGTTTTATTTAATAAGTTGGTTTCAATCTGTTCTATTTATATACCGCCTCATTATCAACTGACCAAAGAGGAATTGTACACTCTCATTAAACAACTTCCAGAGCCTTACATTATCGTAGGCGATTTTAATGCCCATAATATCTTATGGGGAGACTCGCGCTGTGACCGAAGAGGCCGTCTTGTAGAAAATTTGCTGGTAACATCGGATGTATGCCTGTTCAACAAAAAGGAACCAACGTATTTCAACTTATTACACAAGTCATACTCATCAGTTGGTCTCGCGATTGGTTCTGCAGTCCTTTTTCCTTTCCTGGAATGAAATGTCATCAAAAACCCTTTTGGAAGTGACCATTTTCCGATAACATTGAACTTGAAGGAGCAACGAGACTCTTTGCCTCATGCTCCCCGATGGAAACTAGAATCTGCAGACTGGGAGCATTTTAATGACTTTACGCATCTATCACAAGATTTTATCAATGATTTTAGCATAGATGCTGCTATTGCATATTTTACCGCTTTTGTTTTAGATGCAGCAGAAAGGTTTATTCCGCAATCGAATGGTCATTCATGCAAAAGACGAGTTCCTTGGTGGAATGATGACTGCAAACAGGCGCGAAGGAAGCAAACTAAGGCATGCGGTATCCTGCGCAAATATCCAACGGTGGAAAATCTTGTTCAATTTAAACAGATAAAATCTCAGGGAAGGCACATACGACGACAGGCAAGACGGGCGAGCTGGCGGAAGTTTCTATCAGGTATAAATTCGTACACTCAGGAGGCAAAAGTCTGGAATAATCTGCGAAGGCTAAATGGGCAGCCATCCCAACCATTGCCTCTTGTGAATCACGAGGGAAATACCTTGGTAGACCAGGCAGATGCTCTAGGAGAGCATTTCGAACGTATTTCTAGTTCCATGCACTGATCCCAGTCTTTCCAGAGATACAAAGTGAACGAAGAAAGCAAGCGACTGGATTTTAAATGCCACCAGAATGAACCCTACAATCGTCCGTTTTGCATGGCTGAGTTAAGAGCTGCACTAGCTTCATGTCAGAGTTCGGCACCGGGACCCGACAGAATTGTGTATGATATGATTAGACGTCTACACCCCAATACGCAAATGACACTGCTCGCAATCTATAACAATATCTGTACTGAGGGACACATTCCAATCGCGTGAAAAGAAGCCATAGTTGTTCCTGTTCTAAAGCAGGGAAAAGACCCCTCTTTGCTAACAAGCTATCGTCCAATAGCACTTAAGAGTTGCCTTTGCAAGGTGTTTGAAAAAATGATAAACTGCCGCCTATTGTATCACCTTGAATATAATCACATCCTTGACCCGTATCAGTGCGGATTTAGAGAGGCCCGGTCGACTACTGACCACCTCGTGCATGTAGAGGCCTACATTTGCAACGCATTTGTCCACAAACAGTACTTTCTGTCCGTGTTTTTGGACATTGAGAAAGCGTACGACACGACGTGGCGCTATGGGATTCTCCGTGATTTGTCTAGAATGGGTGTTGGCGGGAACATGTTTAACTCTTTCGTTACCGCATGAAAATGGCCGTTTTTTATAGGTCTGCGGAAAAAATTGTTTACTAGTGCAAATAATGCTCTAGGTTACATTGCAGCACACCAAATTGTGCGTAATGAAATGCTCTTTATAAGTAACATAAGTTTGAAAAGAAAAGAAAATATTACACAACTTGAAAAAAATATTAACTCTACTATTTTTGTAGGAATTTGAGAAAAACAATACAAAGAAAATTCAAAATATACATTTCGAAGGTAAATGATCCAGGAATATTCTAAAAGAAAAATAAACAATCCATATAAGCCCGTTTTATACACAGATAAAAAAAACTGAAACTGCTTCACCGCTCGTGCCATGAGGTGAAGCACAGGTGCGCACCACACCTTTCACAAAAAAACTTTTTTTTTTTCAACTTTGCGTTCCTTGTAGCACTTGCGGTAGTTTTTCTTTCTTTTCGGCATAGTTTTGGTGAATCCGCGGGACGTGCACAATGCCCATATAAATGAGTAGTCCAATGCAGGGTTCGCACAGACCCTTGAAATCCTTGAATGTCCTTGAATTTGATAACATTAATTCAAGGGCCCTTGAAACTCCTTAAATATAAGTGAGCTCCTTGTAATCCTTGAAAATTTAGTGGACTTTGCTTCAATATAGCAAATGAACGACGTATTTCCATAAGTCGCACTGATTTCAAAAGCGCGTTTACTGAGGAATGTTCGCGAAAACATGTAGTCTTGACAGGAGAGCAATAGCAGCAAGTTTCGGTTTCGAAACCGGCAGCGCCTGCGTCGTCTGGCAACAAATGCGAGCCAGAAATCCAATCCAATCCAACGCAAGTTATATAGTAACGGTCAGTCGGTCGGTCGGTACTCGGTATCCTCGGTCCGTGCGTCGGCCTCGCGCGTCATTTCTCGGCGAAAGTTCGCGTTTGTGCTGTGTGCAATGCCTGCACCTTTACTTTGACAGGATGCCAGGCGGAAAGTGCAAGTTTCAGTCTGCGTGGCTGGAGCACAGCGAATATCGTCACTGGGTGAGGCCGGAGACAAGCGACCCTTATCGAGCGAAGTGCGCAGTATGTCAGAAGTCTGTCGAAATTGCAACAATGGGGGAGTCGGCGGGGAGTCGGCAGGCGAGGGCTGCTCTTCCGTCACGAGTTTTTTGCAAGCAGCAAACGTCACAGAAACGACTTCTCAGCGGGAAAACACGAAAACATCCTCTCGAGCTGCGACCCTTGACGAAGACTGCAGAAGGCATGACTCCGTGATTGAAGCCGAAATTTTGTGGACGATGAAAGTTGTGTCTTCACACTACTCATACAGCTCCAGCGGATCAGTTTCCGAGTTGTTCCGAAAGATGATGTTTCCGGATAGTGATATCGCGAGAAGCTTCACTTGTTCGGAAAAAAAATGCGCATACGTCGCGTGCCATGGTCTGCGCCCATTTTTCGCTTCTCAAGTCTTGGACATGATGGAGAAATCTAACATTTTGCTGTCCTTTTTGATGAAATGTTAAACGAACACCTGCAAAAGAAACAGCTTGATGTTCACGTGAGACTGTGGAACAATTCTGAGGTGACAACAAGGTATGTGACATCGGCATTCATGGGCCACAGCACAGCGGACAACCTCATGAAGAATTTGACGGAAGCACTGGCGTCCTTTCCGATGAGCAAAGTTGTTCAGCTTTCCATGGATGGCCCCAATGTCAACTGGAGCCTTTTCCACAAGTTCCAGCAGAACATGAAAAATGACTTTCAAGTTCAGTGTTTGGATATTGGATCGTGTGGCCTTCACACAGTGCATAATGCCTACAAAGCTGGAATGCATGCAACGGGCTGGCCGGTTGACACATATTTGTCCAGCTTATTCTCACTCTTTCATGATGCACCGGCCAGGCTAGAAGATTTTATTTGAGAGACAGGGAGCAGTGTGTTTCCACTTCCTTTTGTATCTCACCGTTGGATCGAGAACGTGCCCGTACTGGAAAGAGCCCTGACCACATGGGAGCACTTGAAGCAATACACTGAAGCAGTGAGTGGCCACAGGCTGCCCGTGCCAAAATGCAGAGCGTATGAAAACGTCAGTGCTTTTCTAAATGACCAGCTTGCACTTGCAAAACTGAACTTTTTTCTAAATGTTGCCATGGTTGTGCAGCCTTTCCTGACTGGTTTTCAGAGTGATTCTCCCAAGACGTTTTTGTTGGCAAAAGAACTTGAGAAAGTGTTCTGAGGAGCCTTTTGTCAAGGTTCGTAAAGTGCTCTGTAATGACAGAAGCCACCAGCATCACGAAGCTGCTGCGAATAGATGTTGAAGATGCTGCCGTTTACACAGAACTTGAAAAGGTGGATGTTGGACGTGCAGCTGAGAAGATTTTGGAATGCTGCAAAGCGAGCGCCAAGTGTATTCTTGAGTTTAGGTATGAGTGCCGGAAGTTCCTCATGAACATGATCCTGAAAGTCATGGAGAGAAGTCCCCTGAGGTACCCTGTGCTTCGTGGGTTGTCATGTTTCGACCCCACAGAGATGTCCAAGACAGACACGTGCCTTGGGAAGCTAAAAATTGTGCTTAAATGCCTAATCGACAACAAGCTTCTCTCTGAGCACAAACGCGACATTGTGTGCACACAGTACATTCAGTTTTGTCTAGAAAAATGGCATGAACTACAAAACTATGAAAAAGATCATAAACGTCTTGACAGTTTTTTCATGCGGCTGCTGAAGCACGATGCTTCATTCTCGCAGTTATGGGCTGTGGTGAAACTACTTCTCCTCCTGAGCCATGGGCAGGCCTTAGTGGAAAGAGGCTTCAGCATCAACAAGCAGGTTGCGGTCGAGAATTTGGCAGAGCTGTCGTATATTTCTCAACGAGTTATCTGCGAGGTTGTGAAAAGCCATGGTGGCCTGCTGAACGTTCCGATTTCAAAAGAGTTGAAGGCGTCAGTGCGCCAAGCCCGGTATAGCTACGCTGCATACCTAGACGAACAAAAGAAAAAAGCACTGTCACGGCAGGCAGCTTCAAAGAGAAAAGAGCTGGAGCAAGAGCTTGATAAGATGCACGGAAGGAAGTCAAAGCTTCAAAAAACTCTCAAGTGCCTGCTGGAATCTGCGGACCGTTTTTCGGAAGAAGCTGAAGCGAAAACCGACCTTACCTACTTAGTCAAGGCAAACACCTTTCGTCGAACTGCTAAAGAAAAAGGAGCTGGAGATAGCTTCTTTGGAAAAAGAAATCCATGCGAAAACTGCGCTGCTTCCATAAGTCTTGTAAGCAAATAAAATTTTCCTAACACTCCTTGAATTTTGCCATTTTTCATCCTTGAAAATCCTTGAAAACTCCTTGAATTTTCAGTCAAATATTCTGTACGAACCCTGCCAATGAATTTCACGAGTTCCTCCGGAGTCAGCTGTTTCCACGAGCCGTCTCCTTCAGCATAGGTCGGAAGCTCGAAGATATGCATCCAAGTATATTTGCATTTTCACAGATGGTTCTGGTCACTGCCGCTGTGAAGGACAGGAAAAAAAATCGCGCGATGTCGTGAAACGCTTTGCTACTCCGGTGTGCCAGGCCGAGATGCGCGCCGGGCGGCCTTATTGGTGAGAATTGAAGCTTTTTCGCTGCCGGCGGCAGCACACCCTGTCCAAGCGCTGCGCGTACCCTGCAGATAACGAGGATATCTCAAAGGGCGTGCACCCAGATCGGCAGATAAGCGCTCCTGACGGACGAGACCGCCCAAGGCCGAAAACGAAACTTGCCGGTGAACAGCTGAGGATGACCCGGGTTGGCTCGAACTACCGTCGCTTTCAGAGCTTGAATATGAGCTGGTGTCGTCTTCAGAATCGTAGCTCGACTCATCTTCACTAAATTCGTGTGCGGGCTCAGCATACTTCCGAGCGGAACGTTTTTCCCGCGACACAGTCCCGCGGGACGCCGCCGCCACGGGAGCGGCGGAGAGTTTGCCGAGCGCACCGACGCTAACGCCGCCCCTCTCGCGTAGATAAAGAGAAGCGAAACCGAAACTGCTGCAAACTCGCTGAAAAGGCCAGATCAACAAGTTAGACACGCGACGGACCTTCAGAAACGAGCTGTATTTGATTAAAATTGTCCAAACTCGGAACCAAAGCTCGCTGGTGAATAGCTGGTGTCATTTTCACGTAATTATCGCGGCCAAACATTATTGCCTTGCAAAACTGATGATACTGTTTGATAATTGACTTCTTAGGAATCGTTTGATAACAAAATGTTGATAATAATGGAGCACAAACTCGAGCAGCGTGCTTTTTCTCATGTGTGGCGGCCACGCCCCCTTTTCCAGCAGCACACGCACATTACTTCGCGAAAAACTCCGTCAAAAATCACGATGTCGTCAGAGCGGGAAAATTTGAACGGATTGTAGAAAAGCAGTCCCCAAACTAAACGCGAAATGCCCCTGTATGCACGGGAACGTTTTTAACGCGTCAAAATCGGCAGTTTTAATCATCGATCACCGGTGATCGATTTGAATAGGCGTGGTAACGAAAGAGTTAATATCATTGAGAGCTACTTGTCGAACTGGACATTCCGTGTCCGGATTGGTAGTGCTCTTTCTAGAGTATTCATTCAGGAAACTGGAGTGCCGCAGGGTGGCGTTCTGAGTTGTACCCTCTTTATTGTAAAAATGAGCTCTCTGCAATCATCAATTCCAAGAGATGTGTTTTATTCTGTATATGTTGATGATGCGCAGGTAGGCTTCCGATCATGCAATTTGACAGTTTGTGAGCGGCACGTGCAACTTGCCCTAAACAATATATCAAAGTGGGCAAATGAGAACGGGTTCAGGCTAAATCCGCAGAAAAGTTCATTAGTCCTTCTTACAAGAAAAAGGGGCTTGGTCCAAGACCCAGTTATTGAACTATATGGCCAGCGCTTAGCATTACATGGAGAACAAATATTTTTAGGTATTGTACTTGATTCTAAGCTGACCTTTATCCACCACATAAAATATCTCAAGGCTAAATGCCTGAAAACAATGAACATCCTAAAGCTTTTATCACACACATCATGGGGCAGTGACGGGAAGTGCCTCATGAATCTTTATAGGAGCCTCGTTCGAACTTGGTTGGACTACAGCGCCGTAGCTTATCAGTCTGCTACACCCAGCGCACTCAAGATGCTGGACCCTGTTCATCACTTAGGCATACGCCTCGCTACCGGTGCCTTCAGAACAAGCCCGGTTGAAAGTCTTTATGTCGAGTCGAATGAATGGTCTCTCCATCTACAGCGTTCATACTGTGCCTTAAATTATTTTCTGAATGTACACTCCAACAAAGGACACCCTTGTCATACCACCGTAAATGATATGGCATCCGCCACGTTGTTTCACAACAGACCATCAGTGAGAGAGCCATTCTCTTCGTGTGAGGAAGCTCTGTGATGACATGGATACTCCACTGCTTCAGCATCGCCTAATGGCTCCGCCTGAACCTTTCCCGCCGTGCCTTTGGAAGATGGTAGACTGTGACATGTCGTTCGTGGAAGTGACTAAGCATGCACCAGAAGCCCATATCCACATGCACTTTTTGGCACTTCAGTTTAAGTTTTCCTGCCCAGAATATTACACCGATGCCTCTAAATCCCATGCCGGCGTGTCTTATGCAGCTGTCGGCCCATCGTTTTCGGAATCTGATGTTCTACACCCTAACACCAGCACCTTTACAGCTGAGGCATATGCCTTATTGTCTGCTCTGAAACACTTCAAACAATCGGAAGTACATAAAGCTGTCATATACACAGATTCATTGAGTGTTGTGAAAACCTTAAGTTCATATTGCAAACACAGAAATCCAGTCATTAGTGATCTGTATTCTCTCTTGTGCTCTATTTACACTTCTGGCCAACATGTGACTGTATGCTGGGTGCCAGGACACCGTAATATAAAGGGGAATGAGCTGGCTGACCAGCTTGCCACATCTGCTATCACAAACACTGCCAAATCAAACATTGCTGTCCCTGTGATGGACATGAGACCTTATGTGCGTAAAATACTTAAAATGTACTGGCAATGATTGTGGGATGCCCAGACCCACAACAAGCTTCATTTAATTAAGAGAAATATAGAAAACTGGCCACCCACTACAAAATCTAGACGAATTGATGTCCTATTCTCGAGACTGAGAATAGGACACACTTACGGAACGCACAATTATCTTTTGACAGGGGATGAACCTCCGACCTGTGGTAGGTGCGGGGAGGCACTGACTGTGCTTCATGTCCTCATACAATGTCGTGATCTCGAGCCTCTGAGAAAAAGACACTTTTCAAGGGCATATCGGGAACATATTCCCCTTCATCCTGCGATGCTTTTAGGAATTGATGCACTTTTTCACCAGCATACACAATTAAATTTTCTTAAAGATGCCGGCACATTGAAAGTTATTTCTGAAAGACGTGTGTAGAACATCCTCTGCAAGAGGAATGTTCTACGAGAGAACGCCTTAAATGCATGCGTCTCTGGCCCCTTGCAAAGCAAGGGCTTCTGAGACAGCAGTGCCCAGCATCACTTCACCCTCTTAGTATTCTTATTCATTGTACAGTTTTTAGGCTCATTGCAGACACTTCACGGCGCTCTCATGGTTTTAAACAGTTACATGTTTTACGCACTTTGAGTGCGCAGTATTTTAGGCCACTTTACAGCCATCTTGCATATACCCATTGTAATAGCACTCATCATCGTTTGCTGAATTTCCTTTGTCTTGGCACTCTTTGGCTAAAAATGCCCCTTGCGCCACAAAACATTAAATATCATCATCACTATCAAGTGATATCAAGCCATAGCTGCTGTTTCTTTTTCTGATGTTTTTATGAAGGCTGTCTTATGCTGATAATAAAGAAAAAAAATCACTATTACGATATTTCCGAATGTGAAATTTGGGTGTAGCCATTTGGATGTTTTGAATGTGTGGTACCGTATTTTTTTAAATGCAGGCCAACCATTATTCTAAGCCGGGACGCTAAAGTCTGAAGACAGGGGAAAAAAAAAAAAACGACCTCACCTCGAATGTAGGCCGAAGAAAAAGGTGAAAACAGCATTCACAATAAGAAAACACATTTATTGAACAGCTCATTCTGAGTCATCATTGCTGCTAGCCTCGTCGCTGCTTACTTCTTTATCACTGTCATCTTCAAACAGTGCGCTATCCTCAGTTCCATCAAGGGCATTGAATATGATGCACTTTTTGAAGGAGCGCACTATCGAAGTTCCAGGGATGTCATCCCACACTGCTGCTACTCAGCCTGCCACCTGCAACAGTGATGCACGCTTGATGCGGCCCGTTGCTGTAAGCTGGTGCTCTTTCTCCTTCAACCAGTCCATGTAGAACCCCCGCTGGTGATCCTCGAATGGTTTATTAATGCATACTTCAAGTGGATGCAACTGGCTCGTCATGCCACTCGGTATGACAGCGAGGTCGGTGTTCACCTCGGCGAGCGCAGCCTTCACGCTGTCGGTCAAGTGCTCGCAGTAGTAGTCGAGCACAAGGAGCGAGTTCTTGCACAAAAGGGTGCATGGACACCGCCGCCACGCAATCCTTATCCATTTTTCGACCATGGCACTCCTCATCCAGCCATTTTCGTTGGCGCGCACAATGACATTTCGCGGGAAGGCTTCTTTGCTGGAAAGTGTTTTCCTCTTAAAGGGGTCCTGAACCACCTCCCGGGCTTGGTGAAAAAACAAATTCTGCAGCTAGCCTATGCTGTAATGAACATATCAGCCAAATTCTGTAGTCATCAGCGAAGCGTAATGTTCACAAGCGGAGCTTAAAGTTTCCACTTCCTCAGGAGCCCTCAACTCAAAAAGAGGCTTCTCCTCATGCTCCTTGTATATGCTTTGTTTCACCATAAAGCACATACAAGGAGCATCGCTGCTATTGGCCGATGGCAGACACGCCCGCTGCGCCTGTGTGCGGGCCCTTGGCAGAGCGCGTTTTTTAAAACCGAAAGCGCGCGTGTGCCATGCGCTCGCTTTTCTTTGTGTTGTGAGTGCCTAGGCAAAATAGTTGCTGGAAATACGTATGTGAAAATGTATTTGTTAATGCGCAAGTCTCATAGATGCCATTGGAAGGTGTCCATAAACTACATCGGCGTTGACGCGAACGGTGTGGTGCAAAACTCACCATATAGTTAACACAAGAAGCCAACAAATGCATGCCAGCAACCTGTAAGAAGTGATTTGATTCCCAAACTTCAATCAACCTTTGATCAGCAATTGTAGACGGGTTTAAACCCTAATGATTCCCAAACTTCTATCAATCATTGATCAGCAATTGTAGACTGGTTTAAACCCTAAAACCCCATAGGACTCCAATGCGCCATCTTCTAGGACTCGAACTCAATAACATGACTGGAGTCAAGCCCACAATCTTTCTTGGATAAGATGGGTTAAACGACTAGGATGGATTAGGGTGCATTTGGGCGGATTAGAGCTGCTTAAGGCACATTAGGATGGATTAAAACAGACTGAAGTGCATTAAGGTGGACTACGGCATATTAAAGAGTATCACGGTAGATTAAGAGAGATTAGGGCGGATTAAGAAGGATTGCAACAGATTAGTGTTGACTAAGGTTAATTAGTGTGTATTCAAATGGCTTACACCTTTAATGTTTGGCTTAATTAGGCTTAGCTTAATAGTCCGAGCTCATTTAGGCATGATTTAGTCTTAAGTTATTTAGACATGACCTAATTGATCTTTAATTAGGCTTGGTTTACTTAACCTAATCTAACTTGGCATGAATTATTAAGCTGAGCTTTGTTAGTCATGACATAATTAGGCTTGTTATATTAAGCCTACCCTAATTAAACTTGCCCTAATTATTAATGGCCCAGTTACACTAGACATTATATGTGTCAATGAGTATTGTCCTAATTAGAGCTCATTTAATTAGCCATATCCTAATTAGCCCCGTCATCACTCACTTTAATTATGTTTGACTTTATTAGTCCCAGGCTAATTAACCTTGTATTAACTAGCCCTAGCTTAATTAAGCTTGGTGTAATTAGTTTAAGCTACTTACACTAGACTTGTTTGTCAGCTTAATTAGGCTTTGCTTGATTTGCTTTACTATAATTAGACAATTTATTAGTATTATAGCTTATTACCTCCTAAACAATTATTCTCACATAATTACGTATTGCTTTTTGTCATAACCTAATTAAGGATGAATTAGTTTAATTTGGGCTTAATTAGGCTTCATTGATCTAGACAGCTTAATAAGGCCTTACCTAACTAGTCTTAGGAAGCTCTAATTGGCTTTACATGGTTATGCTAGCATTACACAACTTAGTGGAGTTTTCTGCGGATTTCCCAGTTGCACTAATAGTGTAAGAGAGAGAGAGAGAAGCGACTTTATTTGCATCTGTCAAATAGATGATGGGGTAGAGGCGTCGGCCTAAACCCACACTCATCCTCCCTAACCGACGACCGGGATCCCCTGGGACACGGCGGCAGTCAGGGTGAGACCGATGACTTGCCGTTGAGCATTTTCTTCTTCTTTGAGTAGCAAGGACTCCCAGGATTCTCTGCATCTATCTGGCTCATCAAAGTTAGGACAGGTCCAAACCACGTGGACTAAGTCCGCTATACCCTCACAATGCCTACACCAAGGGCTATACACCGAGGGATGCCATTTGCTCAACAGTTGTGGGTTCGGAAATACCCCTGTTTGCACTTTCTCCACATAACGTCCTCGCTTTTGGAAAGGTTCTTATTCGCTCTCGGGTAAGTCTTACGCCCCAGCTTATAATGGTTAAGAATTTCATGAAAAGTGGTCAGTTCGTCAGCAGTCTCTAGGGGTTCCTCGCTTGGGGGTGTTGTCGAGACAGCGCTGGAATCCTGGAAAGTGAGACCTCGGGCCAGCGCATGCGCCTTCTCGTTCCCTCGCAAACCCTGATGAGCCGGTGTCCAGATTAGTGAAATTTGGATGCTGGCAGGATCTCCGCCGCAGCTGTACACATATTAGGCGTCGGAGAACCGATGGTGTAAACAGCTTCACTGTTAAAATTGAACTAGTGCATATTAGGGTGTTTCAAACTTGATCCATCCATCTTACTGCATCTGAACACATCTTATTCCACATTAATCTGTCGACGGCGGTTCGAGTTGTAAGGGTCTTCCTTTCGAGTCATAGTAGTTGCGCACTTGAGCCCGACAGGATGATTAACCCGGCTACAATCAGTAATCAACCATTGACTAACTTGGGGATATGCAGGAAGGTGGAACAGCGTTTGAGTTGCGCAGTTTATCCTGACGCCGTCTCATGCGCAGCATCGAAGTCAAGCAGCGCACTGAAAAAGTAAGCACGCACACCTCCGAGCCAAAACGTGTGTGATGAATCAAAACAAAGTGTCGGAAGATCGAAAAAATGCAGTGATCGCGGCAACACGCGACCGAGCCCAGGCACGGAGTGAGCAGGCGGCCACAAGTGCGTGCTACCAACAGCCCCCGGCAGTCGTGCGCTTTCAATCAGCTGCTCTTATACGTCATTGAAGCCTGGTGACGTAAGGTGGTGGGCAGGGCACCTCCTTCGACACCGCCCACAAGAGCTCTGTGGGCTCTACTCTGAAGAGTTGAGAGAGAACTGGAAAGGGAGGTTTTCTGGTTGCAATATCTTCGCTCCTAACAAACTTTTTTGAAAAAATATTTCGGCTGTGAATTTCTGAGAGGCTTTCAATACACACCCAGCCGTTTTCAAAACCAAGCCCAAGGGGTGGTTCTGGGCCCCTTTAAATATAATATAAGGATGGAGCTTATGTCCGTCTACTGTGCTGCACAGCATCACAGTCGTGCGCTACTTTTCATATACTGCAGAGTGCACCTTCACTTCTTTGGTGCCCTTTTCACTGATGGTTTGCACCACTGGCATATCAACATATACCGGCGTCTGGTCTGAATTGCCGATTTGGCCTAGTGGATAGGCTCTCGCTTTCTGCTTGCACAGTATATAACGCTGGAACTCAATAAGTTTCTCCTCAAAATCGCCAGGCAGCTTCTGGGCGATTGAGGTGCGATGACGGAGGCTAAAGCCGAAGCGCTTCATAAATTTCTGTAGCCAGCCTCGGTTGGCTTTGAAGTCTGCAAGAGATAAGCCTTGCTCCTTGAAAGCTGCCTTGCTTTTGCCTGAAGCACTTCCATCGTTAATCGAAGGGCAGCTGCTCGCTGCGTCCGAACGAAGTCGGTCAACACCATCTCCATTTCGCAGTGATGGCTTCATGGTGATGGCCTTTTTGTGGTCCAGTGAATGCCATCCTCGTTGCGGTGCACGCAAATATCCTCACCTGTTGCCCCCTCCCACAACAGATGTTTTCTTTCGTCCATGGTGAAGTCCCACCTGGCTTGCACGTTTGACAACTCCGTGGCTAAAACAAGTTTTCTTGTGAAAGCGGCACTATAATGACATTATACCTGTTTGATGCCATTGCACTATCGACAAGAAAAAAGCACCATGCTGCACGCACGCCACTGTTAACACAGGTACTAACTATAGTGTGCCTGCAGGTACAAACACAGCCTGCTGGCTCGGTTAGTAATGGCTATGTACAGTACTTTCTCTTCTAGGTGGCACTAGCTATGTGCCATTTTTCTCTTGGACATTGGCGTGTTTTTCAAGATCCTCGATTCCAAGCCGACTCTAGAGTTTGACATGTCAGTATTTAAAATAAACTATCAGCCTAGATTAGAATAAAAAATACGGTATTTGAGGAGCAGTGTTCTCTTAATGACAGTGCTTAGCTTCTGCTTTGGCGCACACATTGGGATTCCGGCGCCTGTGAAGACTGAGCCCCTGGCAGCTTGTTTAGCAGCAGCGGAAGACAAAGTGCTTCTATCGGTTGCGCCGCTCAAGTGATGTCACTCCCTGTATCACTTGAGGCAGTGATGTCATAAGTTATGATTCAAATTATCTTTACTGTTTCACTTCTGTTGCCCAGCTGTGAGTGTCTAAACCCTATCAGATAAATTCTAGCAAGTGAATTTTGTAAAAGCTTGAAAGGTGAAGAAAGCTTGTGAAAGGGAAACATACATCCAAAGAGAGAGGAGAAATGAGTCTCTTTATACATGTGCATGTGTGTGTATACAGCTAATACCCATTTCAGGGTGTGCACAGGTCCTTGAAATCCTTGAACACCCTTAAATTTGAAAGTCACAATTTCAAGGCCTTGAATATCCTGTTCTTTTTTTTTTCCCCATCCTTGAAAACGCTTGAATTTTTAGGCATTAACTGGGTCTGATAGAGCAACTCGCACTTCATGGCAATTGGGCGCGGCCTGGGCAAACTTTTTTTTTTACTTTTGATTTTGTCGCAAGCCATGGGTAAATGTCCATAATGAGCCAGAGCATCATGAGCTCCCCAGGAAAAAGAAAGGTTACACCATAACACTTTCTTGTGCCAACAACACTGTTGAATCCATGGTAATATTTCAAAGTTTCTCTTTAAGCTGGATCCCTTGGAACCCACTGAAGGTTTGTTGTACATCTTTTAGCGTATCATATGTGGCACAGTGAATAGGGCAGATGGCATTTTGAATGCCCCTATCGCAAAGGAAGCAAGAATAGCTGTGTCTCGAATGTGATGAAAGTAAACAGCCCTAAAAAGACTGCAAAAGCTGAAGCTGAAGAACTCAATAGCATTACAATGCAAATAAAGGCAAGTGGGCAGAGGTGGCAGAAGGTTAGGTGAGCAGATGAGGTCAAGAAGTTTCAAGGGATAATGTGGCTGCAGTTAGCACAGGACTGGGTTAATTGGAAAACTATAGGAGAGGTCGTAGCCTTGCAGTGGGCATAGGCAGAGTGATGTTGGTGAGAAAAAGAACTGAAGGACCTTCCCTGAGCTTCAGAACTTCATCTAGTTAAATGAAACTATGTGCTAAGTAAAATGAAATGACTATCCTTTGCTTTGTGCAATAAAGTTTATTGTGTGTGAACCACTGTAATGATCTTTAAATATTTAGAAGCTCCTTCAAAAGTCCTTGAATTTGTCTCTTTTAAGCCTATGCAAATTCTGCTACTTGTACGTACAGGGTGTTTTAGAGAATGTGTCCAAGAATATTATAAAAACAGGACAACACATGTTTGCGCACTTTTTGTGGCTGGCGAGTTCTACATATAGCTGAAATCTCGCCGATTTCACCTAGTAAACTGAAACTGAATGGTGAATGAGTGTAGTTGCTGCTACTTTTGATAGTGGCCTTTGCGACACAGTTATTCCCTTTGAATTACCTTGTGACTACGAGCATGTGTCGCTGTCGAATGCCTATTCTGGCAAGTGCAGTCAGGCACCAACGAAACAAGAAAAAAAAAATTGGCTCTTGACAAAGAAGTTTGCTCACGTACTGAAACGCATGGTCTCAGACAGGTGTTGATTTAACAGAATGGTTCCCAAGTCCTTTAGGTATGCAAGTACTGCTAACAGGATATTTTATTCTAGCATTTCTCCAAATGAAACACAAGTCATGCATTTTGCGCAGTACACTGTGACTTTGGCCATCAGAGCATAAGAAGAAGCATACATGTGTCTTACTGTAATGGCGCCTGTGTAGGTTTCTGTTGCATAATGTGGACATTCTTGGCCCATTAATGGCTTAATAATTGTGGTTCAGCAAGGAAAGGACTCGATATTTTGCAACCCATGCTGGGAGCATGGCTCAACGTCTGTGGGGATAGGGTAAAGGGAGTGAAGGAGTAGAAAGGAGAGAAAAGCCATAGTGGAGGGCTCCAGAAATTTTGACCATTTGGGGTTCCTTAATGTGTACTGAAATTGCACATTGCACAGCACACAGGTCTAGTGTTTTCTCACCTCCATCAAAAATGCATCGGCCGCCGCTGGGATTTTATCCTGTCTCTTTTGGATCCGCAGTCGAGCGCTGTAACCACTAGACCAATTTTGACAGTGCTGTATTCTTTATCATTCATTCACCCTCTGAGCAATGTCAAGCACAAGCCTACATCGCCCCCAATCAAAGCGGCACTGATGAAACGGGAGCGCCCGCCTGCTTGTGTTCGTTAAGCGCCCGATCATGGAGAAGTCTTGACGCATCATGTGACCTGGTGGTGCATGTGTTCATCCTTGAAAGTTTCTTTGTGGATCCTTGAAAGTTCCCTTGTGGTTATGGTGAATACTATCATATCTGGACCAACCGCGGCCCATTTTCAGACCATTATAAGTGGCATGTTGGCTAGACCAGGTTGGTCACATTGGACGCATTGTAACTTGTTGCGAACAAAATTAATGCAGTGTTTCTTTACAGACATTGGTAGAACAAGTCCTTGCCTTTTATCTGGGTGATGTTCAATATAATTAAGTAACCTTTTTTAATAAGTTATTTTTAAATTTTGACGTTTTTGGCAAACCAGTTAGTCTGAGAGCAATTTTAAAATATAATAAAATTTGACGGTGCAATGAAACTGATTTTGTAAGAAAATACAAATATAAAAGTTAATGTCCACAACGTTTCATTGTTCTCAGCCTAGTTTGTCTGCAGAAATAAATTTCATAATTACAGGGTACTTTGGTCCATTTACGAAGTTCTTTTTTTCCTTCAAGATTCCTGTTGTAGCCAAGGGTGATAATATGCTCATATGATAGCAATCGACTTGTACTTCCTTCGAAAGAAACATTGTGATCAAGAACTGTACAGATTTATGGCTAAGCACGGTTGAACTTCAGGAATTGTAAAATTTGTGAAAAAATACTTTTTGGGGTTGAAATTTGAGTATTTTTTCAAGGAAATAAAATTTTTTTTCACAAAATTTTATGTGCATTGTTCTGGGTCCGAAGCCTATGCATAAAATAAATTTCATCAAATTCGTAATTGGTAACCAGGACCACTTCTTAATTTTTATCTGGATATGCCCATGGGAAATTGAAGGCAGAAATGAAGGCAGCTGTCTATTGCGAACCATGCGGTGTCTACGTGTATTTCATACCAACCAGGGAATGCTTTGGGGAATGGCTCGCAGAACACACATCAACGATGACTTTGCTTATTGCACAAAGAACATGTTGGTTCATTTGTTTCTACAATTTGTAGCTTCTTTTTATAACATAATAGAATGCAGTTCATTTACATTGGATTTTTTCTTATGTCATTATTGTGTTAGTTGTGCTCCGTTATCAGGCAGTGTTACACAAACTTTGATATTAATTTTTTTTAATGAGTTATGTAAAAAGCATGTGATAGTAATGTTATTGTAAATGGAATTCCCTTAGCTACATTCTCCTGTCATGCAAAGTAATTAGGACATTAATATCAAGCTGTAAAAAAATGCTTACTTCCTAGTAAAAACTGCCATTTTTCTTGTGGTAGCAAGAGTTAAATTGCCACTTCCTTGAAGGCTTGAACAATTTTTTATTCTCTCACTTGCTAATGCTGCTCTTTCACAAATTCTGTTTCTCCCCTCCTCTATTTCTGCATGTTCTTCAATGAATGGTCATTGTATGCAATAGTTGAGGCTGCATGCTACCATTACTTTATTTTAAACAAAAACGTGCGTTCTTTCGTACCTCCCTACACCAATGTGCTCCTAGCATAAACAGCTTGGTTCAGCTCTGCTGCCACTCCAGGGTAGTCTGCCTATAGCACATGAGGAGTGGCTCCAGAAGAGCAGTTTGTGGCGCTTCCCAATGCAAGCACATGCAGAAATGCAGCTGAAGATGAAATTTTTTTCCACCATAAGCTGGGCGACCATTCTGTGTGTGCTGGCATACCAGGGAAATGGAGAATACAAGAAAATGTTTTCAACCAGAAACATCTAGAATGAGTTGTGAGGTGGCTGATTTGATTTTTTATATTGTCCTCTTAGTTGCCAGGGGATATGGGAATAGCAGCTGTACTGAGCACATATGTCTAGCTTCTAGCTGTTAAACTAACACTGTGTCACTAGGAACATTCTGTGGTATGAAACATCATGATATGAGACGGTGCACTTATTGCAATCATCATGACAGCGTGCCCTGCAGAATGATTCTCACCTCCGGTGTTGCTGGGCTACGCACAGGGACCGTAATGGCTAAAGCAGGCACATAAACAACGAAATTATACGAGGGCCATCCAGAAAATAAGGACCATTTAGGTACACAAATGTAAAAATCCACTATTTATAAGGCGAGATATTGACAGCACTGAAGAACAGCAGGCAGCGTCTCAGCAAGAGCTGGTCGCCAGTCTCGAGCTCAGGTCTCGCGCAGCGTTGGCGATACGGCTGCAGTGCCAGGCATTCCTCTTCACTACAGTCGTCCCCCCATCAGAAAAGGAGCCACCCTGGTGACTGAGGGTGAACATGGTGTCAGGGGGGTCATAATAAGGCTTCAAGCGTTCGACGTGGACGGTTTCACGGCCACGACAGCGTTGGTCCGTAGGTGGTGTGACATGCTCGACGATGTAGTTAACAGGCGATGTCTGGGCGACGGCGCGATAGGGTCCGTGGTACTTGGAGACAAGCTTGCACGAGAAGCCACTTGGGACAGCCGGCACCCAAAGCCACACGAGCGAGTCGGGAAGAAATTGAGCCTTTGTCCAATTGACAAAGGCCATTTTAGCTTGATCGTCTGGTGCCATAGGTACTTGCCAATAGCCGTTTCGAAGAGAAGAACTTGGCGCCTTGGAGGCAGTCAAGGGCATTGCCAATTCTCGGTAAGGGGTAAACATCCTTACGAGTTCTTTCGTTAAGACGACGATAATAGACGCAGGAATCGAATAGAGCCATCTTTCTTTTTCACCAGAACGACTGGGGATGCCCAGGGGCTATTGGAAGACTGGATCACACCACGACTGAGCATGTCGGCTACTTGGTCGTCGATAACACAGCCCAGCCCTCTGTCGCAGACACACGATATGGTCTTTGCCGCAGTGGCGTGCTGGGTCCAGTGTCGATGCGGTGGAATATAGTCGACGTGCTGCCTAATGGAAGATTCTGGCTATCAAAAGAACATTGGAACTTCTTGAAAGGCGTAGAAGCTGGGCTTGTTGTGAAGCAGGCAGTGTGTCGGCGATTGAGCTATTGAGTGCATCTGGCAATGTAGGCTCTTGCGCGGGATGACATGTCACTCCGGCGACCTTGTGAGTCGTGATTGGACCAGTTGCCATGTCGATGATTGTAGAGGGGTCAACCCGCTGGACTCGACCAGCACACTCTCCACGAAGCAGAATCAGGGGACACGACAGCTGGTTTGAGACGAGCAGTTTGCTGAAGCTGTTATGAACATCCAAAACGGCAAAAGGGAGTGGGGAACACTTGCGACGCACAGAAGATCCCTGACTGCGTGAAAAGTGCGCTGCTATCGGCAACGTTACTGCAGGGCACGGGTGGCAAGGGCAGAAGAGTTCGGGGGGTGTTTCAATGTCTTCCGCAACAAATAACTTGTCGGCGGCATCGCAAGCGTCAAAGGACGGGGCGTCGCAGAACGCGTCTAGTTCTACTTCAGTGCATGAACAGTCAATAACGGCCTTATTAGTGAATAGGAAGTCCCAGCCCAAAATCAGGTCGTGAGAGCAAGAAAGCAGCACCAAAAATTCGATGATGTAGAGGAGGCCATTAATCAAGACTCGAGCAGTACATGCAGTGGTAGGCGTGATGCGGTCAGCGCTGGCAGTACACAACGATATGTGCGTCATCGGCGTCATAACTTTACTGAGCAAGCAGTAAAGTTTTTCACTAATAACAGAAACTGGCACCAGTGTCCAATGAGGGCAAGTGCAGCAACGCCGTCCACGTACACATCAATAGCATTCGTCGGAGAAAAGAGAGGCCTTGGTCTTTTCGTGGGTGACGCAGTTCTTGCCTTGGGAACTGCAACTAGTTTTCCCGTTCTGGCACCGAAGGACCACGGCGCATCGGCGGAATCGAACGGCGCCGAGGAGATGGCGAGCGGTGGTCATCTGGAGGGCGGCGATCTGGGTCGCCTGGCATCTGTCTGGTGTACCTAGGCGCGGAGAGCGAAGGGTACATGGTCGAATACGGACCAGGCACTAAGCTACGACGGTACGATGGGACATGGCGATAGCAGTATCGCGCGGCATGACCAGGTACACCACAAGAATAACATATCGGCCGGTTGTCGGGAGTGTGCCATTGTCCACTGCTGGGTGGGATATACCTCAGCTGGACGAAGCGGGGTGGTGAACGCAGAGATACGGCGGGTGGGACCGGTGAAAAAATTGGAGGTGGCTGCTGCGCGACAACCTCTGCACAGCTGAGAGGTGCATTTACCTCAACATAAGCAACGGGGGCTGACACCAGTGGAGTCTCGCGAGCCGATGGCAGAGCTGCACAAACTTGCTCCTGTATGGCCTGTCTGATGTTTGCAGGCAAAGGGGAGGGAGGTTGCTCAGCTGCGGAGAGCAGCGAAAGGTGACGGGCGACCTCAGCACGAACGAACTCTGATCTGGCCAAGTAGCGAGTCAAGGTCAGGAGCAGTGACAATGCTCAAAAGGGTCTCGTTGGACGCATGTTGGCGCTGTGTAAGTAGACGCTGTCAGCGAAGCTCATCGAAGCTCTGGCAAAGCTCGATAACTTGAGAAACGGTGCCAGGGCTCTTAGACAGCAGCATATGGAAGGCGTCGTCTGAGATGCCCTTCATGATATGGCTTACTTTGTCCGCCTCCGCCATCGTAGGGTTCACATGCTGGCAGAGTCGAAGACGTCCTCTATGTAGCTTGTGAATGTCTCGCCGCTCTGCTGGGACCGGCACCGTAGGCGTTGTTCTGCGTGCAGCTTGTATACGCCAGGGCGGATAAAACATCCGCGATGCTGGTCTTAAAGCTGTGCCACGTGCGGAGATTGGCTTCGTGGTTCGTAAACCACAGCTTTGCAATGCCCATTAAATAAAAGATAAAATTGTGGAGCTTAAGAGGATTGTCCCATTTGTTGGTAGTGCTCACCCGCTTATACAATTCCAGCCAGTCTCAACATCTTATCTGTTGCTGCCGCTAAGATCTCAGGATCGCGCTGACGCTGGGCAAGGGCACATAACACAGCTGGCGAAGCCTGTGGGGCTGTCTGGCTTGTGTCGTCGGGCATGGCGGATGGAAGAGTTCAGCTTCTTAATTCCAGGGTGGGGGAAACGCAGCACCTTCTACCGAAATATAATGTGGGATTTTGACGGCACAAAAGAACAGCAGGCAGCGTCTCGGCAAGAGCTGATCGCCAGTCTCTAGCTCGGGTCTCGCGCAGCATTGGTGATATGGCTGCAGCGCCAGGCATTCCTCTTCACTACATGTTAAAAAAAATCATTCTGCATAATGAAACTTCCTTCATTTCTTTAAATAACCATCTTCTACATTTAGGCATTTGCTGTAGCTGGTCGCAAGCTTCACTAGAATTCTAATGTTGCACTTTTCTGCCGTCAGTTTATCAAAGCACTTGGTCACCTCATTTTCCAACGCTTAATCATCTCCAAAACGCAGGAAACTTTTATCAGTTTAGGGGAAAGGTGGAAATCACTTGGAGCAAAGTCTGGACTGTACAATGGATGTTAAAAAATTCAGTGACTACCTTACTCATATGCAGTGACTACCTTACTTTATTTTCAGTCGCGTTATATAACAGCTGCAACTGGACTTTTTACAGGCTTTTTACAACTGGATGATAAAAAATTCAATGACTACCTTACTCAAATGCAGTGACTACATTACTTTATTGTCAGTCATGTTGTATAACAGCTGCAACTGGACTCTTTACAGATGGACCAACTGTTTTAGTTATGTCTAAGTGGAAAAAGAAAAATCAAGTGACTGCTTTTGTCTGGCTTAATTTTTGACAAGCATTAAGGTGTCTTAGAACACTGTTTTTATATCAGGTCCACAGAGTTTATGCAAGCTAATCAAAGGCTTCCAAACTTCAAGTTATCAAATCAGTGAACTCATCTCAACAGAGTTCTTAAGTGAGTTTACAGTGTAATAATTCCTATTCTATATTCAGACATATATATCCCTGCTTAGCCCTAAAGCGTTGTTACAGCAGGAAAGTTACAAACCTGGGGGGGGGGGGGGGGGGGAATGTCTTGATTCACACAGCACACCTGCTCACATGTCAGGCGATTCCACTGAGCGATAGTTAAAAAGTAAAAAAACAATTGCCACACAGGTTTGTACCAACGCTTTTAGATTCTTTCAGTTTGCAAACTCCCCCGAGGCGCGCACGAAAAAGTGGCCCCTTTTCGTTTCCACTCGCGAGGTGGCGCTGCCGTCGCTGTTGGCCCGGTTAGCGCGTGCGCGGCTAATGTCACATCGCGCCTTGACGTGCTTTCGAGCTGGAAATGAACAAGCAAAGATCACAGGTACCTTACATTCTGAGCGTAATGCAGGAAGGTCCCTCTCACAGCTAAGGCACAATTTTCTACAACATTGAGAGTAACATAAAAAGCGCGTTGAAGTAAGTTTCCAGAAAGGCGCGTTTGCTCCTCGCTTCTCGGATTATTATTTACAGTGTTTATTTGATGGCTCAGCGTTTATTTGCACGCTTCGCGTTGTATATGTATTGAAGACGAATTCAATGAGTGAATAATAAGGAAAAAAAAGTTATAGTATATCATTTTCTGTTACTACGCGCAGTAGAACTCCGCACACTGTGACCGACGCACGGAACACCGCTAAGACACAAGCATTTGACGTTCACTTACACGATATTCATTCCCGCATAGAAACATACAAACTCAGCGTAATACGAGCTTCCTTACGTGCGATGGCAATCCTTCGTTACTTTCGATTTTTCGTTTCAGGTATCTCGCGTAGGAATTAAGTGCAGCATGCTGTATGACAATTACAAAATTCAGCACTTGACATGCGAAATAAGGAGCTAGCTGGCTGCATACATCAAGACTTGTTGCTGCTGCTTCCAGTCCATCTAGCTCCCTGCACAAACACTGCCCAAAAGATCGATTGATTTGAGGGGTCTAACGGCCCCAAAACCAGCTATGATTATGAGATGCCGTAGTTGAGGTCCCCGAAAATTTTGACCACCTGGGGTTCTTTAACGTGCACTGACATCGCACAGCACACGGGCCTCAACATTTCGCCTCCATCGAAATGCAGCAGCCGCGGCCGGGATTCGATCCCGCGACATTCGGATCAGCAGCCGAGTGCCATAACAGCTAGACCACCGTGGCGGGACATTGCCAAAAAGAGGACTTTCTTTCAAGGATTTTCCTTCATCCGCTGTTTTGTGCTTCTTCGCGCGCAGCAGAAAATACTCTCTAGTTCGTCGCATTCCAGGCAAGTGCAGCGACCACGCACATAGCGGTGCCAGTGTGGCGATCGCCCATAAAAGCCATTGCACAACTTCTACTTTTTGGTGGTTCGAGTGAAAGAAACGACGTATTCAGGCGAATACATGCCAGTAATTTCTGTGTTTGCGTGCTCTGTCGATGGTGCAGGCTGAGGGTGAATTAGACATACACGTTAGCAAGTGCGAATGAATGCAAAACACAAAATAGAGACACGTAGACAGGGCGAGCGGTAATGATCAACTGTAGGCTTCACTGACGAAAAAAAAAAAAGAAAGGAAAGGAAAAGAAAAGAAACAGCCACACATCTGCACGCATTTCCCTGCTATGTGAGACCTGAGTGAAGAGTGCCTCTTATCACTACGACGGTTCTACTCTAGGAATAGCGAATTTGAGCAGAGAGGACGACAGGAACATTCACACGCATCGATCGACGAAGCTTCAATCCGATTTTGTCTCTTCCTGTATATCGTGCTCACATGACATGTCTGGTCGCGGTATTTTCTTCTTTTTTCCCCCTTTGTATCGTTGCACTTGATCGGAGGTGCGCGGGGCCAGACTGTTGCGTTTCCTCATCGGTATTGCGGGGTACTTCGGGAAGGTAGGAAACAAAGCGGGACACGGCATGGTCTTCAAAGGCCAGCCTGTTGCGTGCATCCACTATTAATGCTGTAAACAAATTCCTTTGAAACGTGCTCTTCTTGAAAGACACACACCACAAAAGGGCATAAAAGTTACCTGTCGAGCCGAGGAATAGTGCGCTGCCATTCACTGGGACATAGAACAGCCCTATGTGGCCGGGAAAAAAATGCCCCTTCGAGCCAGGGGGTATTCCCGAGTTGTACCCCTTTTTTTGCACCCGGGCACAAAGCAAACCCAGTATGTTTTTCGATCGCTAAGTTTACACAAGAAAACGCCAAATTATGCGACTCGAGACGCGCATAATACAGTATTCGCCGATTCATCCGCACGGCGACTACGATGGTCACGAGGCGGGAGCTCGGGCAAACGATGTGTCGAGCGCCCTCGCGCGGAAGGAAACGCGGTGGGGTCACTCCGCGCGCCGGAGTTTTCAAACTGAAAGAATCTAAAAGCGTTGGGTTTGTACTGGCCTGGTATTCTCTAATTTGCTCTGGTGGTTAGTGTGTGCTGATCTACAGTTTGGCAGCTTTAAGTAAAGTCGCGGCCACTGTTAGAGGGAACACGGAGCGGGTGACCGCGCTCTGCGGAGCGCCACAACGGGCGCCGTGCGAACTATTGCAGCGCAAGCGCAATCAGTGCCACAGGCGGAGTTAGCTGCGCGTCGTCTGCTACGGTGCCTCCCACTTCGCCTCAAGCGGCGAAACCTAGATTGCGCGCGTGCTTTGGAATACACAAACCCTGTAGCAATGGCGCGTCAATAGATACTATTCTAAATCAGTTATGAAAGCGCGTAGGCATGCTGTACGCCTAAAATATTAACTGCGCCTTTGACTTCTAAAAGTTCCCTTTGATCACAGAGGGTGGGTTTCAGAATTGGCATGCTAAGGAAGTAAAAAAAATCACACGACAAACAAGAGATATTGATAAATCTGTGCTTCAGATTTATTATATATACGATGAAGCTGAGACCACGGCTGCAAATGAAGCTTAGATGATGGTCTCCTTCCTTTCGGAGACAATCGAGGCAGCAGGGTGCAATGTCCGAACCAATGAAGAAGGCGAATTTTAGTACCTGGTTGCATCTCCCCCGGAGGCAATCGTGGCAGCCATCCTACGTGGCAGGGAACTGTATAACGATCCACAAGGGTGGCATCCAGCTTAAGGTGTTCCCATTCAGCATGGACTGCTCTCCAAAGGCTGTCCTTTGACATTTCATGGAGGGGCTTGGATGCGAGTGCCGCTTTCATTTGGCCCCAAATATTTTCAATAATATTGAAGTCTGGTGACTGGGGCGGCCACTCTAAAACGGCAATGTTGAGCTGGCGTAGTAGGGCTTCAACTTTCTTCGAAGTGTGTACAGGCGAACGGTCGTGTTGGAATACAGGACCAGCCCCGGAGAAGTGCACCTTTGCAAGTTCGCGATGGGCCACTGTGGTCAAAATTTTGCAGTACTTGTTCGCTGTGAACTGTGTTCACTGTGAAGAGGTCCGAGACTGTCTTTTGTGATCATGCCCCAGACACTTACAGTTGACCTTCCGCTTTTCGAGACTCTTTGTAAGACCTTTGCTTGGTACCTGCATCAAGGAAAAAAAAGAAAAGAACATTTGGGTGTCTAGACTACTGATTGTGAATGCATAAAATTAGGAAACGTACAGATAGCTGAAGCCATTACGAACTTGTTCAAGCTATGTTTAAACGTGCAGTGTTTGAAATGCCTTTACGATTAACCGCAGTCTCATAAGTTGTCATTGCGTTCTTCTAAACGATTTCGGTGCACGTTAATGATTCCTAGGTGGTCAAAATTAATCCGGAGCCCCTCCCCCCCCCCCCTACGACGCCTCGCATCGCCTGTGTAGCGTCGGCCGTTAAACCTCATAATCAATAATCATCATGAAAACGAAACCATCCGGGAGTCTCGAGATGTATGCATGCAAACGGAATGACACACCCATTTAAACTTATTCACAGTACAAAATTGGAAGCCCATGCTGGAAGCACATTTCTTTCTTACAAAAAGCACGTTTGCAAAAACGCATTCTCGTGTAGCTTACCGGGTGTTGTCAGGGCGCCAAATACGGGCTTGCTGATCGCACGATGTAGTGAACGTGCACTCGTCTGTGAAGACGGGACTTGCTTCCACTCCTCAGTTGAACGTTGCTCATGCTGTCGAGAAAACTGCAGCCGTTTTTCTTTGTTCTGAGCGCGAAGAAGAGGCTTTTGGGGGGGGGGGGGGGACTGCAATCCTGCTCTTCAGACCCGCTTCCCGGAGGCGTCGCTTGACCATTGTCACGGATGCTCTCAAGTCGAGGGTATTTTTGATTTGCTGAGCAGAGAGACCTGGCTTCACGGCTGCCGCTGCAACGATCCAAGCGTCCTCTTGTTCAGTCGTAACTCGAGACCTCGGCTTCCGCGGAGCATCCTTGATCCGGCGGCAAGATTTAAATGCTCTTACGATCCTGTTGACTGTCTTGAGCGTTATTCCCGCCGCTTTGGCGATCTATCGCTGCGACCTACCCTTGAAATAGAGCTCGACGATTTCCCAGCGCTCATTCTCAGGAACTTTGGCCATGCCGGAAGGTATTGCTTTGACGAAATGCCACACTAAGAACACATGCAGCCCTTTTAAACTCATAACGAGCAGAGTTTTATCAAAAGTGGGCGTAACTTTCGTCGCCTAAATGCGCTGTTTGACATGAGAAGCATCCAAGGCACACGCTGTTAATCTTATGCCACGTGCTCCATTTCCTTTAGTAACCAAGTGAAATTTCAGCGACCAACTTCATTTTGCGACAAAAACAAACGTCTGAAATTCGAAACCGAATACTGGGTGTAGCATGAACGGCGCGCCCAGATAACCCAGTTCAAATACTTTCTATCGAGCTCCATAGCTACAGTATTTTGAACCAGAGCGCGTGCGGTGAAGTGGGAGGCACCGTAGCAGACGACGCGCCGCCATACTTCGCGCGGCGCCCGCTTGGTGGCCCGAAGAGAGCGGCCACGCGTGCTGCGTTCCCTCTAACAGTGGCCGCGACTGTACATTCCACTACTGACTTCAATTTTGTTATGAAAGATTTTATACAGAAGCTTTAGCTGTGTAATTTCTTTTGGCAAGGCAACAGTGATTCCCATTTGAGCTTTTTTTTCATAGCTGTGCAGCTGTACTTCATCCCGTACCTACTCAAGACGAACCTGGCTGCTCTGTTCTGTATCTTTTTTTCAAGTTTACTTATAAGACATGTCTGTGACGAGTCCCAAACGGTACAAGCATATTCCAAAATAGGTTGAATACTAGTTAGGTACGCCATGCTTCTGAGGTTAGAATTTGTACATCTTAAGTTTCTTTGAATGTAATTCTAGGCAACTGAGCTTTTGCCAATCACATGGTCCACATGTGCCTGCTGAAAAATTTTGCTCAAGGTTTGACCTTAGTTGTGGTGTTTCACCTGTAGTTCAAAAGCAGTGAGGCATTTAATGGGAAAATTAGCATCCAGCCGTTTTGCAGCACAAGGCTACAAGGTAATCCTTGTAGGATTTCCTTGCTACAAAACGAGTGGATTCTAATTTTCCCTTTCATAAAACGGTACTTCATCTTGCGGGTAACACAGAACTCATTTGCCAAAGCATTTAATACTTTTCTGCTTACAAAAACCTACATTAGGTGAAACTGGCCTGAGTCTATTTTTGATTTTTGGGTTGGTGTTGGTCTCTGTAGTTGAGGTCACTCGTCATCCGTTGCCAAAGAGCTTAAGGAGTTTGAAACGTCTTAGTTCAGCTGCATAAACATTTGTGCATATGCAAGAAAATATTATGATTAGTAGTGTATCTGGCTAAATATGAATTTAGTTTTGCTTCTGTACGTAAAGGCAAAAGTCATAATTTGGGTAAAATAAATTCATTATAACTTTGTACAGGAAATTGTATGCTGAATCAAAACCACATCGATTTTTTTGTGCTCTTATTTCCTTGATATGATAGCAGGCATATGGCACTTATGTGCAAGTGTTGGACAACAGTTTTGCTGCTTCTGCATTTTTGCATCGTTTTGTTGGTGCCCCATGATTCACAACATTCTTCTTACTTAGCATTTGGTTTTTCAGTATTGGTGTTGTGCAAAAACACTAAACAGTGTTATTGTGTGCAGGTGTGGGATGACCAGGCCGTTTGGAATGTTGACTACTGCCAGATCCTCAAAGAGATCACAGTGGAGGATATGAATGAGCTTGAGCGCCAGTTTCTGGAGCTGCTTCAGTTCAACATCAATGTGCCAGCTAGTGTCTATGCCAAGTACTATTTTGACCTCAGAACCCTGGCTGATCACAATGAACTAGCTTTTCCATCAGAGCCACTCAGTAAAGAACGGGCACAAAAACTTGAGGTAAGCTTGCCATGTCCAAGTACATTCTTTTTCAAGTGTAAGGCAACTGTTAACCTTGTGAGTGGAGCTTGCCAGCTTCTAGGGCTGTGCGAAGGCCACCACAGTTTCCAAAGCAACTTCCGTCGCACTAACATGTTCAACTTCTCTGCTTTGCCATTGCACTTCGGTATGTTCTTCATAATAACATAGCTGAAGTTAACAACTCGGTAACCTTGAGACAAAAAAATCAATGCAGTCTTTTGCTTAGTCAGCTAACAGCTAGCCTTTGTTTTGGTGCTGTTCTTTACTTTATGTATATATATTAACATTTGTGCTATGTTTGTGGTGTTACTGTATAACGGGAAGCTATCAACTGCTAGCGCATGTGCCTTTGTTTGATTTCATCTGTTTTTGTTTAACATTTCTTTACAACTTTTCAAGGTTAAGCACAGAACTTTTAGGCGTGGATGGGACAGGAAAGTAACACACGCACACACGAGCGCTGTTACTTTCTGTCCTATCTGCATCTAAAAGTTCTGCGCTTAACTTTGAAATGTTGCACCAAAAAGGCCAGAAATCTACCATATCTATGTAACTGTATAATACCACTGGAATCTGACCCTGGCAACGTTTAACGCAAGAACTTTATCTAGCGAGGGAAGTCTAGAGGTACTGTTTGAGGAATTAGCGGGCATTAAATGGGACGTCATACGGCTCAGTGAGGTTAGGAGGACGGGTGAAGCCTTTACACTGCTGAAAAATGGGCACATCCTATGTTATCGTGGCCTAGAAGACAAAAGAGAACTAGAAGTGGGATTTCTGGTCAACAAGACCATTGCTGGCAACATAGTAGAATACTATAGCATTAACGAGAGGGTAGCAGGTCTTGTAATTAAGCTTAATAAGAGTTACAAATTGAAGGTGGTACAGGGCTATGCACCAACATCCAGCCATGACGACCAGATAGTTGAACGCTTCTATGAAGATGTGGAATCAGCAATGGCTAAAGTAAAGATGCAGTACACTATTGTGATGGGAGACTTCAGTGCTAAGGTAGGCAAGAGGCAGGCTGGAGACAAGGCAGTCGGGAACTATGGCTTGGGTAATAGGAATGACAGAGGGGACTTATTAGTAGAGTTCGCCGAGCGGAATAATCTGCGTATCATGAACACGTTCTTCCGTAAACGGGAGAATCGAAAGTGGACGTGGAAAAGCCCGAATGGCGAGCATAAAAATGAAATAGACTACATACTATGCGAGAACCCTGGCGTCGTGCAGGATGTGGAAGTGCTGGGCAGAGTTAGGTGCAGTGACCACAGGATGGTAAGATCTCGAATTGGGCTAGACTTGAGGAGGCACCGCAATAAGCTAGTACGAAAGACTCCGAATCAATGAGCTAACTGTAACACGGAAAGTCGAGGAATTCCAGATAGCGTTGCAGCTCTAACAGACCAAGCAGACAATTGCGTTCAGGAAGTAAGCAATAATCTCACGCGGATTGTCAAGGAATGTGCAATAGGAGTAGGAGGTACGATCAGTAGAGAGATTATTAGCAAACTTTCCCAGGAGATGAAAGACTTGATTAGAAAGCGGCAAGGCATGACAGTATCAAATGCAATTGACAGAATAGAACTAGCGGAGCTTTCGAAGTTAATCAATAAGCGTAAGACAGCCGACATACGAAAGTATAATATGGAGCGGATTGAGCATGCTCTAAAGAACGGGAGGAGCCTGAAAGCGGCGAAGAGACGTCTAGGCATAGGTAGAAATCAGATGTATGCATTACGAGACAGGCAAGGCAATGTGCTCACGAATAGGGATGCGATAGTGATAATCGCCGAGGAGTTTTACAGAGATCTCTGCAGTAGTCATGATAACCAGAATAATGAACGGGGAAGCAGTTTAGAAGAGGCTAACATTCCACCAGTACTGACAGAGGAAGTAATGAAAGCTTTGAAAGAGATGCAAGCGGGAAAGGCACCCGGTGAGGATCAGATAACAGCAGAACTGCTAAAGGATGGCGGGCAGATTATACTGGAAAAACTGGCAAGCCTGTATATGCAATGCCTAATGACTGCGAGCATACCGGAATCTTGGAAGAATGCTAACATCATCCTAATCCATAAGAAAGGCGACACAAAGGACTTGAAAAATTACAGGCCGATTAGCTTACTGTCAGTCGTTTACAAGGTATTTACCAAGGTAATCACTAACAGAATTTGTGCCACCTTAGATTTCAGTCAACCTAGGGAACAAGCAGGGTTTCGTAAAGGCTACTCAACAATAGACCATATTCACACTATCAATCAGGTGATAGAGAAATGCGCGGAGTATAATCAACCCCTATATATAGCCTTAATAGATTACGAGAAGGCATTCGATTCGGTCGATACCTCAGCAGTCATGCAGGCATTGCGGAATCAGGGCGTAGACGAGCACTACGTAAGACTACTGGAAGACATCTACAACGGCTCCACAGCCACCATAGTCCTCCATAAGGAGAGCAGCAAGATACAGTGGAACCCCGTTGATACGTTTTTCAGCGGGTTAGGGACGAAAAACGTAACAACCAGGAAAACGCAAGAGTGAGGAAAGCTCCGAAAATGCATGAACACAGGACCACTTTGATTTCAAACAATTTATTTCAGGAAGGCGATCCTAAGACTTAAAAAAGTCGAGTATGGTAGACTGCCGTTTCTTTCGCTCGCCGGAAAGCACCACGCGTTTTTCTATAGTCTGAAACGCTGCGTTACTCTCAGCATCGCTCTGCGGTGCGACGTACCTGCGAAGGAGGTCCAGGGCTGCTACGGCGTCACCAAAACTGGGATCGGCCAACTCCGCAGAATCTTGTGGCTCGTGTTCGTCGTCGTCATCGCGGTCACCGACTTCACTTGCGACCGCGTTCGCAACAATCTCCGCGATGCTCTGGCACTCCGACGTCACGAGGGCAGCATCCACGGCGACGTAGTCGTCGTATGTCACTCCCGTGGCACCCAGCGCATTCATAGCCTCCGTTAGTTCTTGCTCACAAAAGGCTGCTTCCGGTTCTTCAGCTTCGATTGCGGTCTCCACTTCACCGTCCACACGGAAGCCACACCTCGCGAAGCAGTGCTGTGCAGTTGACGCGTTCACTGCAGCCCACGCTGAAGCGACGTAGTGCATGGCATCGAGCACTGAAATGGTCGCAAGCTCCTGTCCGCGTTCGATACTAGCGAGACAGCGCTTCACAATGCTCTTCCTGTACGAATGTTTCAGGCTTTTTATAATGCCGGCATCCAACGGTTGCAAGTGGCTTGTTGTATTCGCAGGGAAAAACACAAGCTTGACGTTCCGAAGAAAGGGCGGATCTCTCGGGTGGGCAGCACAATTGTCGAGAAAAAGGAGAACGTTCCTGCACTGAGCACCCATCTTATTGTCAAAATATCTTAGAAACTCTTCAAACAGAGCACAGGTCATCCATGCACGACGGTTGCTTCTGTAGTGACATGGAAGTAGGCGAATGTTCTTCAAGCACCGTGGGTTCTGATATTTTCCAATCACCCACGGCTTCAGTTTATCCGAACCATCCATGTTGCAGCAAAGGAGCACCGTCAATCGGTCTTTGCTGCATTTGCCTCCGTGGCACGCTTCACCCTTCAGGCTTAGCGACTTCGATGGCTGCACCCGAAAGAATAGGCCCGTTTCGTCGGCATTATAAATGTCACGAGGCTCGTACCCCTCAATTACAGCAGACAGCGTGGACTTCCAATCGGCGACTGTTTCCACGTTCACGCTTGCCGCTTCACCGCTTACCGTCTTATAAGCGATGCCGTGCCTCTTCCGGAAACGGTCAATCCACCCATTTGACGCCGCAAAGTCGGCGATGCCCAGTCTGTCGGCTATCTCACTCGCCTTCTCGCGTAAAATGCTGCCGTCGAAGTTGATACCAGCAGCGCGAGCTTGCTTAAACCAGGTGAGCAGAGTCTCGTCGAGTTTACCGTACTTTGCGCCACGAGCCTGCTTGGCTTTCGGGCCAAAGAGCGCGGCATTCCCCTGAATTTCGGCACGCTTCGAGACGATGCTGTTAAGCGTTGACGGTGGCAGTCCAAAATCTTTGGCAATGTCAACCCTTTTCCGCGCTGGCTGCTTGTCCACTGCGTTGAGTACGTCCAGCTTTTCCTCAAGGGAAAGCGCCTTCCGCTTGCGCAACGCCATCAAGGCACAACGAAGATTGCGGCAACAAATTCGACGGTATTCGCAAGGCTTAAGGCAATGACCAAAGACGCTTCACGAGGCCGACGAGAACAATCCAACCGTGCGGTAATGTTTATAAAGGCTGACTGTCACGCACTTCCGGCATTTCGTAGTGAAACTTCCGTTGTAAGCACAGTGATGACGGTGACAACACTTCTCACGGATGGCCATCTACAGTCGCCGAACGATATAAAATCGGGCACCAATAATTCGGATAGCCGCGCTGTACCACCAGTGTCCCCATAAACTTAAGTTTATGAGGATACTGGTGGCGGACTCCGTTAGCAGCTGCCGAGTGCACACTGAATGGGCCGCCATTATGTCCTCCGATGAGATAAAATGTAGCCTCTGAGATCGCATACAGAACTGTGATTTCTGAGGCTTAGTTTTGACGCGATGCGCCAGTCTCGGAGGCAAGTTTATTGCGATCACCGCATCCTGTTCCGGCACACCGCAGACCCCGCGAGGTGTCGTGGTGGCTGGAAGTGTGGTTTGCGATTGCGGGTACGGCTGGTCGGCTGGTCGTGCCGGGTCCGCGGTCGCTTGGTAGCGCTTTCACGTTTCGTCTTCAGTGCTCGTTTATCAAAATAGCAGTGCCCGGGCGGGTTCGGCGTGCCAGGTTGCGACGCAACATGCGGGAACAGGCCCACAGGTGCGACGTAACAGTGGGGTTCGCAATACATGGGATCCTATGGGAGCTATGCCGGGACCGATGAGAAACAACGTAACAGCCAGGAAAACGCAGCAGTGAGGAACGTAACAGCGGGGTTCCACTGTACCTATAAGGAAGGGCGTAAGACAAGGTGACACAATCTCTCCAATGTTATTCACAGCATGTTTACAAGAAGTATTTAAAACGCTGGATTGGGAACAGGTGGGTGTAAGGGTTAATGGGGAATACCTCAGTAACCTCCGATTTGCTGATGACATTGCCTTGCTAAGTAACTCGGGAGATGAATTACAAAGCATGATTACTGACCTTAACAGGCAAAGTATAACAGCGGGCCTGAAAATTAATATGCAGAAAACTAAAGTAATGTTCAATAGCCTTGGGCGAGTACAGCGATTTCAGATAGCTGGCGAGGCACTGGAAGTAGTAAGTGAATATGTCTACTTAGGGCCAGGTAGTGACCCCTGATCCGAATCATGAGGCTGAGGTTATTAGGAGGATTAGAATGGGGTGGAGCACTTTCGGCAAGCATTCTCAGATAATGAATGATAGCTTACCATTGTCTCTGTAGAGGAAAGTATATAACAGCTGCATCTTACCGGTGCTCACCTACGGCGCAGAAACTTGGAGGTTAACTAAGAGGGTTCACCTTAAATTGAGGACGACGCAGCGAGCTATGGAACGGAAAATGGTAGGTGTAACCTTAAGGGACAAGAAGAGAGCGGTGTGGGTTAGGGAACAAACGCGTGTTAGGGACATACTAATAGAAATTAAGAATAAGAAATGGGCCTGGGCGGACCATGTAATGCGAAGACAAGACAACCATTGGTCATTAATGGTAACGGAGTGGATTCCTAGAGAAGGCAAGCGTAGCAGGGGGTGGCAGAAAGTTAGGTGGGCAGATGAGATCAGGAAGTTTGCGGGGATAAAGTGGGCCCAGTTAGCACAGGACAGGGATAATTGGAGATCCATGGGAGAGGCCTTTGCCCTGCAGTGGGCGTAGACAGGCTGATGATGATGATAATTCGTTTCATTTGCTCTACAATTCGTGGCACTTGGAGCTGTCTTGTTTATATGTTGATTGAATTGAGTTTGTGCTGATTCTAAAGCTACAATGATTATTTTTTGGCAATTCGAATAGTTATTGAGATAATTAAGTATTAGCGGCTATTATTTGGTGAGACACTAGATAAAAATATGCTGGCCAAAAAGTAATTACTGTATAATGCATTAGTGGGGAGCAGAACATGTAAGGATTGAAATTCTGTAAGTAGTTTTAAAATCAAACAATTAAAAATTTAGCAGCTACTAATAAACAAGAACAAAGGTAAATAAAGAACTACAGTGCCACCATGGTGGCCTAGTGGCTATGGCGCTCAGCTGTTGATCCAAAGGTCGCGGGATCGAATTCCGGATGCTGCGGCTGCATTCAATAGAGTGAAATGAAGAGGCCCGTGTGCTATGTGATGTCACTGCACGTTATATAATCCCAGGTGGTTGAAATTTGCAGAGCCCTTCACTACGGCATTTCTCAATAATCATTGTGTGATTTTCAGATGGGAAAACCCCAGAAATCAATCGGTCATATAAAGAACTACAGGGAGTAAAAAAAAGGGGGGGGGGGGGATCTGCTTGCAGCAATTCAAGCTCTATGCATTAAGCTTCATCTAGAAAAAAAAAATTGCAGCTTTCTCTCTTCTAGAGCTTGAAAAATTGTTGCACTAAACAAGCAGGTTGAGTGAAAGCTTGTATTGACAAAAAGCAGAAAACCAGGTAAAGCTCACTTTGAACCAAGTGGAATACAAAGTATTGAAATATCTTTGATAGGTGATTTGTGTCTATAAGGGATATAACCATACATAGCTCAATAAGACTTTCTGGTGGGCGACGTGGTACATACTTGCAGTTAAAGATGGGTTGTGCAAACTTGACATGGACACGGAAAAAAAGACACGGACGTGTGCGAACATTCAGCTACCTTTATTTTTTTCATTGCTGTGATTATATATGCGCACATTCACTCATGTGGCCCCAAAGGTGAGCACATCGTCACGCTTCTGCAGATCATAACAGGTCACACAAGAACTTCGTTCCACAATCCACTAAAGAAATTGACGTCTGGCTTACACAGGCATCCCCTTTCAACGCAATATACAGTGGAACCCCGTTGTTACGTTCCTCACTGCTGCATTTTCCCGGCTGTTACGTTGTTTTTCATCGGTCCCGGCACAGCTCCCATAGGATCCCATCTATTGCGAACCCCGCTGTTACGCCGCAACTGTAGGCCTGTTCCCGCATGATGCGTCGCAACCTGGCACGCCGTGCCCGCCCGGGTACCGCTATTTTGATTTGGCTTTTGACAGTCTTGGTCAGACTTGCGGGAATCGCCGCCCGCTGATGGCTGCCGAGATAGCGCGAGCATTATCTAGGCAGCCGAGTGACACTCCCACCCCCCCGCCTTTGCGTCTTTTCATGCTCGTTAAAGACGGGCGGGGCGTTTCCTCCCCACTTCGACTGCAGGCGTCCAGATAGGGGTGTCGTTCCTCCGAGCGACGGAGATGGGCCGGGCGCGTTTGATCTCTGCTTCAGCCGTTTCGTTGCCCCACTCGTGTGCTTTTATTCTAGCGGCCGTACTTTGGGCTCCGGGGGCTCCCGGAGAAAAGAATCGGAAAAAGGGACATCACACCCGCAGCCCCTTTTGCGTATGACTGCGCTCGCCTGCGCAGCGAGGGGCGTGGCTAGGGTGGCTAGAATGGGGAGGTGTGACGACCGGCTTCCAGTGGCTGGCCCAAATACGTGTTCCTGTCGCGCGGTGGTGCTGCCGGCGGGGCCGCCGTGCCTTCCTCGCGTCGACTGCTTACCTCCATGCGAGCAAATGATTCGGCCGCGCTCTGCTTTTCCGCTGTAGTGCTTTCGATGCTGACAGGCACATTTATTTGGTATTGTAGACGTCGATATAACTTTATGAAATAGTTGACTGCTTTGATTTCACGTGTAATCTACAAGCGCCAACCACGCAACCGATACAGAGAGCGGGTATTCGCGGGCAGGCGCCTCGTCATGCGAAAAGTAGTGTAGAGGAGTCGCTACCGAATACCAGAAGGTTGGAATAACCTTGCATGTGTGGATTGCAGGTTACTTATACATTTTCTATTGTAATGGTAGTTTAATGAAAGGAAGTAAGTGCAATTTTTCCGCAGTGCAGTAGAAGATTGCGATAAAGTACAAGGCTGGTAGTTTGATACAAGTTTATTGGAAACAATTCAAAGCAGAGCATTGAGTGCGGCTTTTGCGCTGTCCGGTGCGCTCCTGTCGCCCTTGAAAATCCGAGTGAGGGAGTGTGATTTTCTTGCCGGACCGTGCCCACATCCGCAGCAGGTCTCCAAGATGAACAGCCTAGTCGAGACCAATGTAGGTAAAGGAAGTCGGCAAAACGGATCCGTAACCTTGGGAAAAGGATTGGCTCTGAGGGCTGACTCGGTCGGGCTTGGGTCCAGAAGCAGGATACGGCACTGCACCGGGACTGCGTGAGGCTCGCCGCCGTAAAAAGCGGTGCGGCCGAGCCCGGACCAGCGTCGGGACCTTCCTGTGGAAAGCCACAGCTGTGCATTTTCTGTGGGCTTCGCGCCTGAAGTTTTTGCTTCGGCCGGCAGAAAACAGCCAACTCAGAACTGGCACGGACCGGGGGAATCCGACTGACAAGCTTGGGAACTTTAAGCAAAGGCTTGTCAAAAAAGAGAGGCCGGTGCAGTCGCATCGGCCTCTCGTCTTTTTCTGTGTGAGCATATGTGTGGACGTGTCCTAAGGCGAGCTCGACAAAGGGAGGCTGAAGGGGCGGCCTCGTCTTTGCGAGTGAATGTGGGGAAGCAGGTGTCCTAAGGCAACAAGAGAGGCCGGTAGAGCTGGGCCGGCCTCTCCTCTTTGTGTGAGCAGAGGTGTCGTAAGGTGAGCTCAGTAGAGAGGCTGACGGAGAGGCCTCGTCTTTGAGCATGTGGGCAAGCAGCTAAGGCGAGCTTGTCAAGGAGGGCTTAACCTCCTTGGCTCTATTTTCAATAGGCCGCTGGTTCAGCCCTTTGAGCAGAAAATGAACACGTGTAAAAAAATCCCTCACTACGTTTGAGTACAGGCGTGTAGTGCTAAAAGCACTAGTTAGCCTATCTAAGATTTTAATTAGGCTAAATAGATGGAGTGACAGGTAAAGAAGTCCTCGCATGTCCCACTGTTTGCAAGTTTCTGCTGGCAATTTGTTCGACACAGTTTCCCGCGTAACAAGGCAGGCATCTTTGCAAGCGTCACAATGAGTTGAAAAGGTGCGCTTCCTGGCTACATACCCCACAATGTAATAAATCAGGTGGTCATCACTGTATTGTTCTACATATTGTTTTCAAATTCATCCTTGCAGGCAGCTGCACGAAAGAGCGAGAGGCTTTCTCCGCAGGACTTAGAGCCGCCGTCGCAACCTGGCACAAAGCACCACCTTCGCGTTTTTTTTTTTTTCCGTCGACGGCATTCTTCAGGGCTTTTCAGAAAACGACGACATTCGCTGCCACCGTATCCTTTAAAGCATCAGGAAACGCAAGAAAAAATAGCCGTACTTCACTGAGCCCGAGAGCTAACTTGCGCTGGTCTGTTACCCACGAAACACGAGCAGCACATGCTCACAGTCGGCACATGCCAGCGGCGCCCCCGACTGACGTGCCGAATTTCCCCCCAGCGGCAAGAACGCACAGTGGGGCCTCGCTAGGAAGCGACGGCGCCGCGGCGGTTGTCACACCTCCCCGTTCTAGCCACCCTAGCGTGGCTGCGCGGCTGTCCAAAGTATGTCCTTGTGCACGCCGGCGAGCTGGTTCGGGCCGGACGGCAAGCGCAAAATATGCGAGGATGTCTTTTTTTTTTTTTCTTTTTTTGCACAGTTGGCTAAATATCAGGGGTGTGCAAATTATGCGAGGGCGCAAATTATGCGGGTAAATACGGTAAACAAGCACTGAAGACGGAACGTGAAAGCACTGTCGAGCGATCGCGGACCCGACTCGTCCAGCCGTGCTCGCAATCACAAACCACGCGCGGGGTGTTGGAACAGGATGCAGTGATCGCAGTGTGACGGGGCGACTTGCCTCCAAAGCTGGCGCGTCACGCTGGAACTAAGCCTCAATGATCACAGTTTTGATCACCATCTCTGAGGCCATACTTTCTCTCTTCGGGGCGCCGTAGGCTATAATGGCGGCCCATTCACTGCGCTCGACAGCTGCGAACGGAGTCCGAATTATCGAATTTAGAGCTAGAAACCGTCCGAAATATTGGTAGTCTTAACACATTGAGTCTATGGGGGCACTGGCGGTACCGCGCGGCTGTCCGAATTATCGGTCGGCGACCTAGATGGCTCACCTTGCTGAAATAAATTGTTTGAAGTCAAAGCGGCCCTGTTCTCATTCATTTTCGGAGCTTTCCTCACTCTTGCGTTTTCTCGGCTGTTACCTTTTTTCCCCCGGTCCGCTGAAAAACGTATGAACGGGGTTCCACTGTAAAAGGCTTCCATCAGTTTATGGGCTAGTTTATTATGGCTTTTACCCAAAACTTTGGTAGCTCGGAAATTTGGAGCACACGTGCAATGCCGGATGTGTGCAGGCAAATGTGCATTTTCTTTGTTAATTACCGACAATTCGTGTTCATTTAAGTGAACATTGATGCACCATCAGGTTTGCCCCGCATAAGACTTGCCGCATGAAAGCAGAATTTTTTAAGCAATAACTGCACAGTCTACCAAAGGCAGCTCATGATTTGTGCCATACCCTCTCGCTTTCTTCTTGTCGGAGGATATTTTCGGGCAGAGCCGTGCCAGTTTGTGCAAAGCAGAAAAAACAATCGGCACATCATGTCTACTCGCAACCTTCTTTAAAATATGAGAATGCGATGTATATAGGGCAACACTTCAGGGCGGCTCCTAGATTGCGGCCCTGGGTTCCCACCGGTACGGGTTGCCTTTGTCTCATGCAGAAGGACCTCTGCGACTGCCGTAATGATCGTGCAAGGATACCTGGCATCCAAAACTTGCTTAACTTACTGATTAAAACTATCCTGCATTGCTCGTGGCCACGACTTTTTGAGTGCTGATCCCAAGCAAAGTTTTACAATACGCCACTTGACTAGTTTGACTGCACAGAGTCATAAGGCAACAGTGACTTTTGCTCTCAGGGTCTATAAGACCAACAAATGTGATCACTTAAAAAGTGCCCTAAATCTAAAAACTGCAGCGAATCATTAAAAAGGATTTCGTGGGTGAAGGTCAAGCCCTTCCCGCCATGCTGAAAAGCGTCAAAGAAATTAACTGACTATTCTAACTGACTATTCTAAATTAATACCAGGGGGTTTCTTTAAAAGTATTAAAAAGTCGTCAACGTATCTAAAAACTTTCATAACATTGGTTTTCTCTAGGATGCTTAACAAACAACGATCCATGTCTGCTAAAAATATGTTGCACAAAGCAGGCCCCACACAGGAACCCAACGCAAATCCCTTGTCGCTGCAGATAAAACCATTCTCAAAAGAGACAAAGGTAGAACAAAGATAAAATCGAAGTAAAGCCAGAAAATCATTGACTGACATGCCAGCTGTGTCCATGTCAAGTTCGCGCAACCTATCTTTAAAGGGTCCCTGAAACGTTTTTTTGACATTGCGTCACTGCTTAGGCAACACAATTATGAAATCATTCACACCGTAAATAAAGCGAAGCACCATGCGCTAAGGCAACTATGGGCTTATCTCTGTCGCCTTCTTCCTTACCACTGCTGTTCCTACTCAACTCGATCTGCTGCGGAGTGCGCGCTAGCGACGACAGTGCCTCCCGCGTCAGCCGCTCTGCCGAGCCCTCCGTAGTTACATAGCGCCCCGATATCCTCACTGAGGTCGCCTGCCTCGGCAGTGCTAGCCTTTGTAATAGAGCGCCGGCGACTCGTGTGTACGCCGCCAGATGCCGCGACGATACCGTTGGCTGAAACGAAGGAGTACGTTGTAGAAGCACGTTGTTCGCAGCTAGGTTTTGAAAATTACGTGCATGTCACTTGCTCGGGGCCAATCAGCGACCTCTCATTCGATCGGTCGATGACGGGGGCGTTTGAAAACGCGTTTTGGCGAGCCGCTGAGATCTTTTGCGATGCACGTGTTGAAAACCTTATTGTAAATTCCACACTTTACGCACAGCGCTGAAATCTGCCCTCAAATGATCCTAATGACTCGCTCTACTGGATCACCATGTTTGCACAAAATCGTCAAAACCGTTTCAGGGTCCCTTTAATTGAAAGCTCAGCAGTGCTATGGCATAGCATGCGGTGATCGCAGTGACGGGGCGACTTGCCTCCAAAATTGGTGCGTCACGCTTTAACTAAGCCTCAATGATCACAGTATTGAATGCAATTTCTGAAGCCATACTTTCATCGGGGCGCCGGAGGCTATAATGGTGGCCCATTCACTGCGCTCGACAGCCGCGAACGGAGTCCAATTATCGAATTTAGAGCTAGAAACCGTCCGAAATATCGGTCGTCTTAACAGATTAAGTCTATGGGGGTACTGGTGGTACCGCGCGGCTGTCCGAATTATCGGTCGGCGACCTATATGGCTCACCTTGCTGAAATAAATTGGTTGAAGTCAAAGCGGCCCTGTTCTCATTCGTTTTCAGAGCTTTCCTCACTCTTGCGTTTTACCGGCTGTTACGTCTTTTTGCCCCGGTCCGCTGAAAAACGTATGAACGGGGTTCCACTGTATAACTTGGCTTGAACTTGACTTGTGCTGGTCACTTCGTTGCATGCCATAAACAGTACTTGACTTGTGGGTGCTTGCGGAAAACTTGAATGGGCCGAAGTTTTCTTTTGTTTAAAGTCTGCTCAGGCGCTAGCTTGAAACTGACTTCATGCATTATTTCAACATAGCCGCTTCCTGAACGGACGTTGAGCGGAGGTTATCTGCTTGTGAATTTGCTTGCCACACTGTGGATGCAGCATTTTTAAAAGCGCATTGCTTGTCAAAAATTCCACCACCTTCCCTGCGTGAACGACGCAACCAGGTGACGCTGTGCAACAAACAATACACCACTCACCACAGGTGCACAAAAAAACACCGGGTGATAGCTCGGCACAATGCTTCGCCGACAAAGCAGGGACAACTGCAGAAAACAGCCTGTGCCTTCCACGCTGCAGCTACCGGCTCTCCGGTTTTATGGCACCAGCACACTTGTCACTGATGGTCTTGTGCAGATTCTTCAGTCAACATAAGTGCTGTGCATTTGGAAAAAATGACTCTGCTTATTGCGAAGGCTCTGCCACAGTGGTCTAGTGGTTATGGCACTCAGCTGCTGGTCCAAAGATCGCAGAGCTGATCCAGAGCTGGTTTTGGGATGTAAAATTTCACATATCAATCAAATCATTATTGTGAAGCCACTGTGCTGGATTTTGGTGTGATTCCCACAATTTGCGAGATCTCCTAAAGTAGTGCGGGTTTTTTGTGAAGTAGCCGGATTGGGGTTACCGGATACCTTGACCGCACACACCCATGCAGTAAAAGTGATGGTGACGACGTGGAAGTGCGACTGCTTTACCACGAGGGATCGGTTCGAGAACTGTTTGCGTAGATAACACAGCTTGCATGTGTAAACAATCCTCACACACTTTGTTGAAAGCATGATTACGAGTGAATTTCTTTATTGGCGCTCATGACCGTATTAACACTCAGCATGCTGAACTTGTCACGCAGTCATCCAATGCGCAAATATAACAGCGGCTCAATTGAGCCAGTAACTGAGGACATGTGCACTTACCAGTTATGTTGTGCTCTCACTTTTCTTTTGCAGCTTTCTTATTTTACTTCGTTTTAGTCTACCCAACATTTTTCGAATTGTAGGTTACCGCCACCTGATACCGTAGTTGTCATTCCCATGTCACACAAGGTGACATTCCACGAGGTGACATTCAACAGGGTGAGAAACCCTGTTGACATGACCGCAGTACCATTCAAAAAGAACTGCACTAGCTGGCATGCAAGCTCCGAAATCTGCTTTACTAGCAGACGTTCCACACAAAACAGGCACTGTGTCCACATGCAATTTTATTTTGCTAGTCTTACCGGGCAGTGTCAAACATGTGAGACCAGATAAGGACCCTTGTACTTTCTTTTTCTTTTCATTTGTTCATTTTTTTCGTTTTAGCCCAACCTAGTGCATTCGAATAGCTTGGACTTCTCTTGAAAGGGCCGTATAGCGAGATTAGAACAAGGGCAGCTGCCATTCTGTTGGAACGCCTACGGAGGATCATATGCGATCGCATCGGCCTATCACATCAGGGTGCCAGCCCAGATGGCTCACGAATGCCTTGGGGCAATCGAGAGCAAGAGCCGTTGAAAGGCACCGTGAAGGCACACCATTTCTTTCGCTCCTGTATGGGCAATTATACTTATGCAAAACGAAACCTTCATGTAAGGAGAAGCGGACACCAAAACAAGGAAACTTGTGCACTCTTGGGAGAGACTGCATGGGCTCTCTCAGCAAGCAACACTGTACATTGCAGCAGCAGGCGTTGCGGAATGCAACAAATTGACCCAAAGCACACTTCAGCATGCGTGCTGTAATGGATATTTCAAAGGAGACATGCTCTCTTGCCGTACAATATGCCTTACGCTAATAAATTTATTATTAACCTTGAACACAGACGAGCAACCCGCTTTTACATTGAAGCACGGTCTTGACTTGCTCAGGTAAGTCGGGTCGAGCATCTGCGAAATGCGAAAGCTGACTTGGCCATTTTCATGTTTGCTTCGTGCTTCAGGCCAACCTCCGCAAATCAAGTCTAAGCATGATGCAAGTTACATCTCTGAATACATGGGTAAGAGCAGTGGGACCCAACAAGGCAAATGAAATGCTGGATATTTTAAAAACCACATGTAGTAGTAAAAGAGTAATTGCATATTTAAAACCAACGCATAAATATATATGAACGCATCAACTTTCATCAAAAGCTATCATGAATTAAAGAAAAAGCGTTAAAGAGCAGGGTCCCCCCTTTAAGCATACATCAGCTCATGCATGTTGCACAAGTACATTGGTCCTACTTTTAACACTTGGCTGAATGCCAAACAATTAATCCTAGGTAATTACTTTTCTGATTCCCACAATTTCTGGGATGTGCAGGAGGTTTTTAATGGAGGGGGGGGGGGGGGTAGCCATAGCATTCACTTATGTTTTTATTAACTAATGTGGCTAATTGGGCGTGTTGGTACATCATTAACTACAACCTACAGCGCAAAAAAGGACAAGGACGACGACAAGAACCACACGGGACAAGCGCTGAACTTCCAACAAGTGTTTATTAGCACGGGGATCACGTATATATAGGTGCAAATCAGTTCATGTAACATTGCCGCACATGCGTAAAAACGCCATCTCTTTATCAGAAAGAGCTATCAACGGCGTGCTGACACAGCTTTCCCCTAACCTGCTAATACGTTCGGTCTCGGCAATCTCTAGTGAGGCGTGAATTGTTCTTCAGAATGACAGCAGTGTTCACCGGACCTGAAGAACACTGCTGTCATTCTGAAGAACAATTCACGCCTCACTAGAGAGATTGCCGAGACCGAACGTATTAGCAGGTTAGGGGAAAGCTGTGTCAGCACGCCGTCGATAGCTCTTTCTGATAAAGAGATGGCGTTTTTACGCATGTGCGGCAATGTTACATGAACTGATTTGCACCTATATATATACGTGATCCCCGTGCTAATAAACACTTGTTGGAAGTTCAGCGCTTGTCCCGTGTGGTTCTTGTCGTCGTCCTTGTCCTTTTTTGCGCTGTAGGTTGTAGTTTTTATTAACACTTGCAAAGTACTTGCACTTTCGATTGTCACAAAGAACATACAAAGAGGCCTTTTTGCTGATACCATTGTGCACTCTTTGCTGAACCATTTCTACCATGATTGGATTGTCTACCTTGCGTATTTGCAGGCTATGTCAAGGGTGTGTGAAGACAAGCTGGGTGAACTCCATAGGAATGGCTTTAAAAAGTGGTCCAGCCTGGACAATGTGAACAATGTTTCTGTTCGCCGGAGCACAGCCATTCTGTCCTGATGATACTATCGTCCGTATTCGCTTCCCTTTGTCAAGTCTTTGCCAAACATGACCTAATGTTGAGTATTTTTTTATACACGTTATTTTCTTTCTTGTGACGGTGCTAAAATTGAACTAATTGCGCTTAAAAGCGCAGAAACTGTTATACCTAGTTATGGATATGTTTGAAGAAGCCTGTTTGTTTAAAACTTCGGGATTTGAGTCATCGGCTGTTAGTTGTACACAATTTGGAAACGTGTTTTTGTTTGTTTAGTTTGCTGTTATATTCGTTGCTTATACACTCGTTGCTATACTTTTGTGTGTGTTTCATTCCGCACGTTTACCGGGACAGAAGGCAGAATCCATAACTTTAGATTTTTCATTTAATCAGGCCTTGGAATGAATGTACACAAGGGGCTTTGTTTATCATGTTAGTATGTCAAAAAATTTCATTTACAAAGCACTTTATGCAAGTTCTTTTACTGGATGGTATACTTGTACAAATTTATGATAATAAACATGTAAATTCTCGCTTGAACAATGTGTCCTATGCATGATATTTCTGTTTTATGAGGCAGTGCTAGGTGACTGTGCAGTGCATTGCCACTGCTGAGAAACAAATGTAAAAAGTTGAAATTTTGGCTGATTGGTACATATTTATCATAGGATAGCAGGGTGCAAGGACAGTGCCTTGTGTTGCTGTGTGGAAGTAAAAGGTTGTTACAACTTTCAAATTGAAGTATTCCCATTAAAGTGACTGCATTCACAATTGGTACCTAAAAAGTCCATTACATCCTCTTGTCATGCCATCTTCTATGCAGCTTGTTTGGAGTTGGAAGCTATTGAATTTGGAATATAAAACAACATGTCGCCATAGCTGTTTTAACACAAAAGTGTTTCCATATTTAAACCTTTTTAGCGTGCATGAAAGACACTGACGCGCGCTAAAGAAGTTTAAATATGGATGACTACCAACTAGCCCAGCTATCAGTCTTGCACGAAAGTGTTTTATGCCGGGGTCCACCATGACACCATACATCACTACCATAACGAATATGATACAGTAAACACGTAAGAACAAGAAAGAAAAACACTCTGAAAAACTCCTGTTCATGCGCTCGGAATCGAACTCGGAGCCCCTCGCTCCACAACGAGAGGTGGCTAGTATACTCTACCACTGCTCTAATGCTGCGCATGCTTGGAGCTATATGAACGTGCCTATATCTGATCGCGTTTTGCTTGTTCTTTGACGCTCTCGTCCGCCTTGCTCAGCGTGTGCGCATCCAGCACATTGCCTGGAGAGGTGCCACCATCCAGGACAGGCAAAGTGAATCACTGCAGCTTTACTTCACCTCTCCTGGATGGCAGCACCATTCCAGGTGTGTTCCTGGAAGCGTGATAAAAAAGAACATAGCCGCTGTCGTACAGCTTTGAGTGTATGTGCGCCGACAGTGCAGTGCTAGAGCACCGCTCGCCTTTCATCGTAGGTCTTGTTCCCCTGCCAACCGCTCTTCGAGCATGATGGAAACAAGTACACTGCTGCGTTAGGCACCCAAGGACTGTAACAATGTTGATGGGTCCATGTGATGCAAGTAAATATGATCGATACCTTTGTTGCACGGCATTTACAATGGACTGTGTCCAGTTATTACATAAACTTCAGTTACCACAGGGGGTTGGTCACAGATGTTATGGAGGCGACTTGTGAACGTGGGTTCATCCACGTCAACAGTGCCATACCAGTGAAACACTGATAGCAATGGGCAAGTTCCCGTTGATTTAGCAATAAACATTCAACTGCTGATGCGAAGACACATTTCACTTTCATGTTATACAGATTCCTTTGACAGAGGGATCAGCCACACCTTTTTTTTTTCTTTTTGGGTGATGTCTGCTGTAAAGGAGTGCTGACCAGCTTGCCGGCCTTATGATTTAATCTTTTAGATCGGAATGTACATTGTATCAGAACAATTTGTAAAGGAAGTTCAATCATTGGAAAAGGACAGGAAGATTAGCACAACACTGCAGTTTAGTCTACTGTGGAGTACACTTTTCTGAATCCTGCTTGCTCTCTTGGTTGATTGCATTGAAGTGTGGCTCTTATTCTATTTGAAATAACCTTTGTGAATGTTTTGTATAGTGCTGAGAGTAGACCGATCAACCTCTAGTTCTTCATCTTTTACGTCTCCCTTCTTGTGTAGTAATAGTATTTATATTTTTCGAAGTAGTCATGAAATCTGTTGTATACAACAAGCTCCTGTATATGGCTTTCATAGACTACAAAAATGCTTTTGACGCTATAGTTACCAGCTGTTCTGGAGGCATGGTGCTGTCATGGAATAAAGATTCTACAGCCGCCCTACTCCTCCTTAAGAAAAGCAGGAAAATCCCAGCACAGAAAGGTGTCAGACAAGAAGATGCAATTCCTCTAGTGCATGTTTGCTATTTCTCGAATTTCTCCACTGCATGTTTGGAAGAAATATTCAAAACACTAAACTGGGACGAAACGGAAATAAGGATTTATGGCAAATATCTTAGCAACATACGCTTTGCTGACGACATAGTTCTCTCCAGCAATGATGGTGACAAACTGCAGAAGAAGATTGAAGGCTTAAGCCGAGAAAGCAATAAAGTAGGATTAAGAACGAACACGCATAAAACTAAGATAATGCTAGGTGGATAGCAAAAAAACGTGTCTTCACGATTGAAAACCAGACATTAGAAGTCGTACAAGAATACCTTATCTAGGACAGCTACCGACAGGGCAGCCCACTCATGTTAAAGAAATCCACCCTGGAGTAGTCATGGGTTGGCACGCATATGGCAGGTATTCCCAACTCATGAACGGAAACTTACCATTAGCACTCAAGCGGAAATTGTATAACTACTGCATTTTGCCAGTTCTGACACATGGGGCAGAAACTTGGAGAATAACGAAGAAGCTCGAGAGGAAGTAAAGAACCACACAGCGGGTGATGGGACGAAAAATGATAGGCGTTACATTAAGAGATAGGAAGGCATCCGAGTGGGTTGGGGAACAGACACGAGTAGCCACCGACATAATACAGTCTACGCTCATTATAGTGGACCCACGTACAACGGGCTTTCGGATGTAATGGACCGTATTTTAACCAAGGTTTGGTCCATGTATTTTATCAATGCAGCCAACTTCGCTTTGAGTGGACTCCGCTACAATGGACTGTCAGCTACAGTGGACAAAATTAATGGCAATTTTTTGCCAAAGTGGCACATACAACAGGCTTTTGCCATGTTGGCACGGACTGACAACTTACTTTCACGGTGGCGTTTTAAGCAAAAATTTTAAACTGCGGCTGACAACAGTGGTGCCCATCTGGCCAAGCCGAGTCGCTATCCAGGCCAGTCTGAGAGCATAACTAGAGTGTCCTAGAGCTGGGGAGTGCTCTGAACGAAGCTTGAAAACTGAGGCAAAAAGAGGGTCATTCCGCTCGTGGCGCTGCGATCGTTAGCCTGCAGAATACGGTAGCGTAGTGGTAGAATGCCTGCTTCCCACTCAAAAGACCTGGGTTCAAGGCTCAGCAGGGGATAAAGTTTTTATTTTTTACTATATTTTTCGTTAGAAATGCTTTTCATTTTACTAGTTCCGAATATTTGCTTCATTTTCTACCCGTCAACACAAAAATGAAGGCGTAACTTGAAGAAATAATGTTAAAATAACCAAAAATTTTCGCTAAAGGCAAATGCTTGCAGCACCACCACATGGGATTTACAAAATACAAATCAAAACATGGCCCCCGAGACGTTCAAGCTGTTCTTGCTTGTTGGCGTTTGCCTGCAGCTCGAACATCTCGGGGCCCCGCCACAGTGGTCTAGTGGCTATGGTACTCGGCTGCTGACCCGAGGGTTGCGGAATCGAATCCCAGCCGCGGCGGCTGCATTTCGATGGCGGTGAAATGTTGAGGCCCGTGTGCTGGTGCGATGTCAGTGCACGTTAAAGAACCCCAGGTTGTCAAAATTTCCGGAGACCTATACTACAGCGTCTCTCATAATCAGCTGGTTTTGAGACGTTAAACCCCACAAATCAATCGAACACCTCGGGGGCCATGTTTGATTTTTTAGCCTTCAGCGCAAATTTTTGGTTATTTTAACATTATTTCTTCAACTTACACCTTCATTCTTGTGTCAACATGTAGCAAATGAAGCAAATATTCAGCACTAGTAAAAAGAAGAGTATTTCTAACGGAAAATATTATAATAAAAAATAAAAACTTTATCCCCAGCTGAGCCTCGAAGCCAGGTCTTTTGAGTGGGAAGCAGGCTTCTACCACCGCGCTATCGTATTCTGCAGGCTAACGATCACAGCGCCACGAGCGGATTGACCCTCTTTTTGCTTCGACCCATTAATAATGCAGGCGTTCCGAGCACTCCCCAGTTTTAGGTCACTCTAGCATAAAGCCATAACAAATGCCATTTTGTCATTGTGTTCCGTGAGGAGTGGTTGTGCCACACTGAGAGCAACTGCTGAGGCCTCCAGAAAACGGAAGCAAATTTCGCTCAGCGATAAAATGGAAATTGTGAGTGCAGTTGCACGCGGAGAAAAGCAGGCGAATGTTGCAAAAGTGATGGGACTATCGAAGCATACCGTGAGTTTTTCATCTTGCACAATGAAGGTATCGCCAGCAAACAAGCGTCGGGGGAACTTAACCTAAAGGCTTCAGGCTCCATGAAGCTACTTAAGGGGGGGCGGCGCCAGTCATAACGAAGTTCTTTTCGAGTTAGGTGTGAATAAAAAGCTATTGTTTGTTCATTTTTTTACTACCTTGGATGTTCGTCCTTCTCTCCGCAATCGGGACGTTAGGCATTGCGACCATTCCTATGGAAGTGAGGCGTTCCAGAGCTCCCAGCCCAAATACCGGCGAGCTCCACTGAGAAGTTGTAATGTATAAGGTTTCACGCGCGAGGTACGTTAGTATGAGTGCGCATGCTACTTCAGCTTGGCAACGGTCTTGGATTAGATGAGGCAGAAATGTATCCATGCAAAAATGAATTTGCGACGCCGATTGACAATGAGTAGGACGAGCCCCAGCTGGAACCAGTTCTTTTTGTAACATGACTGGCTTTGTGACGGTAAGCTCTTAGAATAGTAGCTTTTGGACTGTGCCTTTCTAATGTTTGCATGGGTTCGGCAGCCACCCACCAGGCCTTCCTGCACTTAGTACAGTCGCATTTGCTGATGAAAGCTTAACATGTGCTACAGTTATAAATTACCACTGTTGGTCGTAGCCGTGCCATGGACTCTATATTGGGCGGCAGGTATTTAAAAAGGACTAAATCACGCAGCTTAGTGATGTCCGCAATGGTAAACACACGACGGGCCTTGCATCCCCCCCTCTCCTCTTCTGTTTGCTGTCTGGATATTACGGACTTCAGATAAAACAGACATTTTTTCCCAGATTATGAGGCTCCATTGTAACGAGAGTCGACTGTAATTGTCAAGAAGAAAAAAAATGGACATCAGCAGGGTACATGATGAGAAGGCTAGATAACCGAAGGGCAGTTAGAATGACAGAATGGATACCAAGAGAGAGGAAGCCTAGCCGAGGATGCCAGAGTAACCTGGGATGATGAAATTAAATTTGCAGGCATCGAATGTTATCAGCTTGCGCAGGACAGGAAAGGATGGAGAGCATTGTGAAAGGCCTTCATCCTGCAGTGCATGTAAGTAGGCTGAAGATGATGCAGTTTAGTATGTCGTATCGAAATGTCTATTAGCAGATCTGTTGTAGTGAGGTTACACTGCAACACTGTGGAACTTCACCTGAATGAAGAGAGTGCTGCAACAACAGTGCACCAAAGCTTAAAACTTTCACTGCTTGATTTCACTCTAAGGTGCACAGCACATAGAAAATGATGCGTCAAGGTTCCCTAAAGGTTTGCACTATGAAGATTAGCTTTCATATACCCCAACTCCTTTCTCTCCACTGGCGCTTGTAGTTGGTGTGGGGCTTTTGCCTATCGGCTAGCCATGGTACTTCAGGTGGAGAAAGATGCATAGGTCTTATAATCTGGACCTAGAATAAAGTCTTTCATGGATATGCTGTTTCTGTGTACACTTCTCTAACTTGGAGCAATGCTTAGATGCCTCAGGCAAAACAAAATATATTCGCCAAGTGTCCCAACCGTGCCTTGTAGTCTCGGCATTTGATTTTGATGACCATAGCTGCTTGCATTATCACAGAAAGAATGGAAAAACTAAAACGGAATCCAGAGCACATTTTTGGGCCAGTGAAGTGGTTATCTGCAAAATTTGTAACTGGTCACAGATTATTAACCCTTTAATGCTGAAATTGTGAAGTGGGCAATAATTTTTTTTCGTGTTTCAGCTGGAAATAGACACTGTTATTGTAGTTCCACATGTATATTCTCTAGAATGGAACTTCAGAGCGTTTTAGGTTTGTTGTGAATTCACGACAACTGGCTGGTATGACGAAGTTTTGAAACAACTACCAAGGAGTGACAAAGAAGGCCAGTGCAGCAGCAGCACCTCTGGCAAACTTTTATTTCACACTTTCAGAACTCGCAGAGACAGCTGTCTACAAAGGAACATTATCGACGTGGCAGTTAGTAACAGAATGTCGCCTTATGGCTGGTCAAACTGCTGTAAGCAGTTAGAATCCTTTTTGGGGCAGATGAAGTCGGCACTTCCTGCATTTGAAAACAGCTTTTCCATCCACATTACCATCTGCATTTTTTGCGTGTTTTCCACAGTTTACCAATGACCTACACTGCCTGTACGGACTTCGTGTATCATTCGCTTCCTCTTTCTGCATTCTAAATGAGCTTCCATTCAGCATGACAGCTTACCCATTTTCCCATCATATTTTAGTAGTTTACTTGTCATGGCCAATCTCTCGATTGTATGCCAGCATAAATAATTTTGGGGGAGCTTGAGCTCTGTTTTGCTCGGCACAATGCAGTGACATAGCTGTTGCTAGCAGCTCTACTTGCATGACAACAGATCCACAACAGTGAGTTTTCAACTCTTCACACTTCATACAAGGGGACGGTTTGTGTCAGAAGCAGAGAGCTCTCTGTCAGAAACATTTAAAGGGACAGTAAACAGAAACAATGAATCAGTTCAGAATGATAGATTCTTATTTCAGAACTATTGTTGGTTTTGCCACCGTGGATTCAGTATTAGAAGCGAAAACGAAAGTTGAAGTTTCATTTTTTAACTTTGCGCCGTAAGGCAGGCACCCGAACGTAGGCGTGACGTCACAAATTTCAATGTATTTCGTTCGTGTTTTGGCCACATTGGCTTGAACGTGTGAACTGGTCGGAATGCGTGAACAGACCTTGGTGAATTTCTAAAGAACCGGAACTATAGTGATAGAATCGAGCACCTTTTCGTGATTTGAATAGTATTTGTACTTTTAAATTGAGCTTGAGAATCCCGGCAACTGAAAAGTGGGGTAGCCTAGTGGTGAAGCCTTGGTACTGCGTTATGGAGTCTTTAAATTGCTGTACGTCGCCTGCTGCTGTTCATACGACCATAACACGGACTTAAAATTGCGTTTGGTAGATAAAAAGGCATCCCCGTCCTATTCCTTTCTACGCCGTGAAAGGAGCCGATGCCGAGAAGCGGCGCATGCGCGTGGCGTCAGAAGCGTATCGCCACAGTCTGGCTGCGAGCTCGAACAATAGATGATGTCACTGTCACGTGACTCAACGTTATGACGTCATTGTTGTTTTTTCCCCCTAAGTTGGTTCACATTTTCCCCGTGCCACCACAGAGCGCCTAGTTGGTCATGTGCTTGGCGAAATCCCTCCCTAGTGACAATCTGCCTTTTGCATGTCTGTGTGGCGGCCTCTCGCAGATATGGCATGAAACAAAGCTGTACGGCGTCGCGCCGAACCTGTCGAGCACTACCGCAGCGTTTCTCTATGGCACAACGTGGTCGGGCAGTGACACATACAGTGATCGTTACGGTTTCTTTCGATTTGAAACGCTGTATGAATTTCTGGGAGGCCTCTCCAGCATGGTGAACACTTACAGCGAAAAGAGCAGACCATGAGAAAGCCTTGGGTGTCTAAAAAACGTCGCAAAATGCCGCCCTAACGGGAAAGGTACGGAGGCTAGCAGACACCGCTGGCTTCCCACGTGGTCAGTTGAGGGGTGGAATCCGGTTTGTTTGAGACCGCGCGTGTAAAGGAAAAAGAGGTGGGAGGTGACTTCTCGTGAAAGCATACGGCACCTGCCCCTGTCACGCTGTCTACATGCTCGAGAGACGCCAGGATCGCTTTTGCTGACTTTTTGTGTTTTGTTATTTGTTGTTTTGTTGCTTTTCTCTACGTCCCCTTTCCGTTTCTCCCTTTGAAAATGACCCAGTCATCTTGGTGCGCTCGGTTGAGGTGTCCTTACTGAGAGACAGTTACCGCGTGCACTCTTCTGGTGCGCTGAAAGTGAATGGACGTGTCGTGCCTTTTTCAACTCTCCGAAGTTTCTCTCCGATTAAGCCTACAGAGAGATAGCTAGAGCTCAATCTGTGTAAGGTTTGCTGCCAATAGTGCTTGTTCAAGTCACGGAGCAGCAGCATACCTGGCCGGAGTCATGAACGGATGTACAACGAGGCCAGGATCAATGAAAACACTAAGCGAAGCGCAAGTGAAGGAATTCATGGCAGCAACGAACGAGGAATGTTCGGGGATGAGGTGTCTGTGCGCGATCCAATGTTTATTGAGTTGAACCCCACGTCAACTCACGGACTTATGTGAAGTATTCGTCCTCCATCATCGGATACAACAGGCAGTGTGCTGGAATAACACCTCTATCTTGCAGGGTAAGATTTTGTTGTTGTGATGTTCCAAGTGACCATGCGATTTGCCAGATGTCTGCTTTTGCCTATCCCTGTCGTTATTACAAAAAAAAAGAGACTGACTACGGGAGTACGGAGGGATGGTTCCACTGAAATACAAGCTCTGATGTGTTCTTCGCGCGTTCTTCGCGGCTAAGGCCGCGTCAGATACGCAGCATTTGCCTGCCTGCACCATACGATGATGTGAGAGAACTTCATGTTACCAAAAATGTGTGTCTGGATGGCGTACCAGCCCAGCTGGTGCCGAGTATCATTACTTTCGGTGACGGGTACACCGTTCCGCACTGCGCGCCGCTTGCGTCGTCTGCTACAATGCTGTATGGGTCGTGTGCGCCATATGCGGCGCATGCGCACTCGGACCATGCAAAAGGCGGATTTTGATTTGTGCCGGCGAACGTTTGCAATGCACCGAAGGACCGAAGTTCGGAAAGTTATTGGGCTGTCATCGGCGCTGAAAGCTGTTCATCGTGAAGGAAAAACATGCTGCAGCAGGTCAGGAACGTTCACAAAGTAGTCGTGGAAGTCGACAAGTCGATGCAGTGCGACGTTTGTTGCGAAGTGCTTGGCCAACGTGATTTGAGGTGCGAAGTGTTAGTGAATGAGTGCGTCAACAGCGGACCGTCGCTGCAAGTCCCACAGCAAACATTTTTCTCAAGCACGGAAACGCAAGCAAGCCAGATGGTGTGTGACGGAGAGGTGCCCCAAGTGCGCCTTTCTTTGAAGTGTGTTTGTGCGACACCCAAAATATTTTCATGGAACTTGTAGTATTAGCTAACATACAAAGCAAGTTGGTTAATTCATTCCCCGTCTCCTCCTTTAGTACCGGCTTGTGGCAATTACATTCCGCTTTAGCTCGCGGTATTCTTACATGATCACAGAAAGCCTGCACTTAATGTTGATATCGTCAGTTTTCAGTCATGTAAAATTGCTTTATTGTAGTAGACACAGGTGCAACTCCTTTTTAGAACTTCATCTGATATCTCTGCTTGCAATTGTCAGATCGTTTGTTTGTTTGTTTGTTGCGCCAGGTATAGCATTCCACTCGATCGGACCAGCTGCCATTTGTAGACTATTTCAAAAGTCTGTTAAATTTTACATACTCTTATCCAGGGCATAAGTTTGACAATAGAAATTCTGAAGCCCACTCAAAGTGCATGGTGATCTGTTTTATGGGCTGTTTTATGGTGTTCTAAAAGAACACGCATTTACCAGAGTGATGTCATTGCTTGCTCATGAATGTTCTGCTTCGCAACAGTATGGTATCCTATCCACTGTAGCAACGCTGTGAGCTCCGCTTCCAGGGAACAAAGCTTGTAGTAAACCAAGCTGATGAACCGTGGCCACTTATATCTCCACAATAATATTGTACCGATGTGGCCGTGTGGACACAGGGGCCGGTTGCTTTCTTTTTACAGTGTGGATGTCATCCTTTTGAAGCATTGTTGAAAGTTGTGCTGTCCCAGCGACATCAATTTTCTGTTTTGCTGGCTTTTGCCAAAGCTTGTTTTTAAAAAGGATTACATAACAGCATGGTATCAGTTTTACTGGGAATTTCAGATAATGCTGTTGTACTAAACTTGCACCTAATGTGAGAAATTTTGTATTATTTTAAGGAATACCCAGGCCAACTCATGTCTCAAATCTGCAAAAATGTTTGACTAAATCTTATTCGGAATTTATTTTCTATGCTTGTTTCACTTGTAATCAAAATTATATGCTATAACATACCTAGGCCCTCTTGTGTAGTTGATATGTCTGTCACACGTTTGCTTCATTGCTATAATCAGCTCTTAGTGCTTGTTACTTAAAATTGGTTTGCAACATATGGCATCACCACCACAGGGTTGACACAGTGCTAAAGCACACCATAATGAATGCTATCGAGAGGGAATTAAGGACTGAAATATTTGGATTAGGTGTGATGTTTAGCACCATGTGAGAGACTGAGAGGAAGGTAAAATTTTATGATGACTCTTAGTCCTAGTGACCACTGTTCGAGTCAATCCAGGCAATTGTTCTCGGTGATGGGTGCACTTGTGTGGAGTCGTTGAGTAGGGCTACCAGCAGTGGTTATAGCGCAGGGTGCAGTTCTGGTAGAGCCGACCACCCTCCCACTGTTCATTCAAGACATGCTGGTCCGTCTAAAAGAAGGTGTTGTGGGCTTGTTTTCTCTTAACCACAAATCGGGCACAAGGCTAAGAACTCCTGGTTCATCTCTTCTTGATGTGGTCTCAGATGGTATTGTTGGGTAGTGCAATATTAAATAATTGCTAGGACTTTGCATGCCAAAGCCGCAATATGATTATGAGGCACTCCATAGTGGAAAACACTGGAAATTTCCTCCACCTCGGGACCTTTAAAGGGGCCCTGCGACACAAATTGAGCAGGCCGTTTTTTATCACTGATTCTAGAACTGTCGCACGCGGGGATGTTGCAGAGAGAGTAGAAACGCCGAAAGCAATGTGGCTATAATTTTATTTCAGCGAACAAACTGCCCAAGATCACCTCCTGTTTGAACTGAGGCGATACACAACGGAGATTTTTGTTACAGGAAGTGACATAGAGTGACGACATTGGCAGGGCCAGGCTGGGCGTTCTGATTGGCTTGACGCTCCAAGGTGCTTGTTACACACGTGTGGTGCCTGCTTGGTCACGCTATTCAGTGCGAAAATATACTAGAATAGTTCTTATGCTTCGTAAGAAAGAAAGCAAGTATCTGACATTACTTGCAAACGACACTAGGCACACTGTGCAATGGTTTGCGCTTCACGCCATCTATTGCAGGTGCGGCGAAACAACGCGCTGAGCTACGACACGCAGGCTCCTGCAGGTTGTTGCCACACAGTTCTAAAGCGACTGTAGTTTCAGTGCTCGCCTCTGGTTCAGAAATTGCTCGGAGTGGCCCTGCGTGTTACATAGGTTATGTTTGTAAAACAAAACAGCTGAGCGTCGCGGTAGAATAACAACGTTAGCGTACCCATCCACTCATTCTTCCCGGGCTCCCAGGCTCGTAGTTTTCCCCGTTCACTGCATTGAACCACTGGTAGCAAATCTCAGCGTTGTTTGTTATGGCTGGAATCGCCTGAAAAGACCGCACTGGCAGGGTTCCGGTGGTGCGTTGTGCTCGTCGCAGGCAGGGCTTAACAATCACTTCCTCTAGCGCTGGTTGTTTTGGCATCCGTAAATGACACGGTAGCAGCCAGACACCTTCAAGTATGCTAAAGTAGCAGAGTCAGGTACTTTTTCCGAGTCTGAGAGCTGATGCTTGCATGTTTACCTGCCGGAGATACACGCGCCTGCATACGCACTGTCCGTTGTGGCAGCTCGGCTCTGTCGACAGTATGCGGGCGCCTGGGTGCGAGACAGGCGTGCTCTGGTCGTATGTTGACGGCCGGACGCTATCCGCGTGCGCGCGCTCTGCTCCCGGTGTCTTCCGGTGTCGCTCTATAAGATGCGCGTTGCTATTGGACGCCTCCATTGACGTCAGCGGGAGAGCGAAATACGAAAGGGAATGTTGTTTTTATGCTGTCTGCTCGTGTTTTGAACTTCGAGGGCTGATAACTCCAGTTCTAGCTCACCGATTTGCATAATTCTTTTTGCGTTCATCTCAGCATTCGATCCTACACACACTGCAGTACTGCAGACGGCAGTTGAAAAAGTGTCGCAGGGCCCCTGTAACGTGTATTGATAACACACAGTATATGGACAACGTCATTCTGCCTCCATCGAAATGTGACTCATAGCGAGGATCGAGATATCAGCCGAGCACTGTACCAATGTGGTGGCTTTGTAGGGCACTGTTTTTGTGCATGTCTTATAAGTGCAACATCGTCTTTATTGCTTACCCGTGATGGAGATGACAGGAGCAATATGTCATTTTGTAATTTCTTGAACAAGTTGTGTCATTGTCTGGCTCTGACACTTTCGGGTAGTAGGTCTTGGGGGCTACTTTACGGGGTTGCTCAGTTGCATACTGTGGTCACCTGATACTAACTCATGCAGCACTTGCAATGTAAGATGAGTGTGTGTATATTTGTTTGCAGATTGCAAATATGATCCAGGGATTTAGTTACTGTGTAAGCATTCCAAGGATGCTTTCTGGCTATCTGAACAAAGAGTAATAATGTTTGTCTTGCTGGCTCATCAACAGTACAGGGACGTGCAATGTCGACACTGAAGCCATTTTGTTTCTGTGCTGTTAATATTCCTGCGTTGGTAGTAGATGACCATTTATGCGCAACTGGAATTTGTCCGGCTTTTTCATCCTGCAACTGCTGTATAGTAGTGCCTACTGTCCGAGATATGCATAGTGTTGGCACAGCAGATGTGGTAAGTGGGCTTAAGCGATCAGCTCCACCAACCTTGTCGCCCACCTTGGCGGCTGTCCATGTATATATTTTAAGGTCAGGCAAGAACATATGCACTAATGGTGTCCCATGTTGGTGGAGCTAGACATCAGGCAGACATCTAATACCCGAGGCATCCCATCATCATGCCACCTCAGATATGTTTATGGCAATGTTGAGCTTCCTCATGCTAATTAATCTTCTAATATGTTGTTTTTAATCTTAGAACGCCGAGCTGCGCTCTGTCACCTGTGGAGTAAAGCATCCAGTTAATTCTATTGTGACTTGCTAAAATGGAGACATATGTGTGCTCAATTCTGCCTCTATGATCCTGGTAGTGTTTTATTTCTTAAGGACAGGTGTGGATTTAGTTGTTCCCTTCAATATGTGCAGGACATGGTATACTGGCTGTGGAATGTGCTTCACATACTTTGAGCTTGCACCATGTTGTCAGCAAAGGAAATGTAAGAATTTTGCAGAATGTCACATCTTCCAGGCATGACAAAGAAATATAAGGGTAGTTTTACAGAATTTCTGTTGGGTTCCTCGATCCTGCAGTCTGAGTCATGGACTTTTCTAGCAAGCAACACGTCTGTGGATATGTGCATTCCTGTAGACCAGATTCTTGCACTCCAACATTGCTCTTGGTACAATGAAAAGTAATACCGGCTGCGTAGATATTGTGCCAAGAGTTCGAGATCTCAGATCTTGTTGCGCTTGAAAGACAGAAACAGCTTACAAAAGTTATGCAGACAGAATCATTGCCAATTTCGTGTTTGCCATCAACACAGCATTCTTAGTTTACTGCTATTTACTTTGTTTACTGATTCTCTCAGCCCTCCTGCGCTACTGCAAAAATGTAGGACATGCGTAAAACATGTGCAGTGTTGAAAACAGTAACTACTGGTTCTTAACACAAACGTGAGAGATGGCTGTGGAGTGTATAAAATGAAGGCTATCGTTAACTAGCGGTAGAAGACGATGTACTGTTCACTTCCTATCTGCCTGTGCCACACAAACTTAGACGGGGAAAATTGTACTCTGTCTCCAAGGCTTGGGCCCCAATCGAAGGTACTGGCGGGGATCGCTTGAAGTCTAGGCGAGTTTGGTACTGTAGCACGGCCGAATGTGCAGCCGTCACCTAACACCCCTAATCGCGTGACGTGTTACGTCACGCCTCTTCTCTTTATATACCACTAACCAAACGGCAATAAACTTGTTGTTCACCCGACTGCCGGCCTCGCTACATGGTGGCAGTGAAACCCAGCTGATGCCCCAATGGCATCTGCGTTACTACCGCCCCTGAAGCCCATGGAGGCGTCACAGGACCCTTGGGTTGCCTGGAAAACTTGGAAAAGTGAGTTTCTGCTCTTCTCCACTGCTACAAGATTGAACGATCAGCCAAAGGATGTTCAAGCAGATACGTTGCTAGCTACCACAGGCGAAGAAGCTCGAAAGGTATACAGAACCTTCAAGTTCGAAGAAGCGGAAGACAGAAATGATGTCGAAATTCTGATTAAGAAGTTTGACGGACACTACAAGCCCGCAACCAACTTAAGGGGGGACGTGGCAATGAAAACTATCTTTGTTATTTATGGGTATAAATTGATGAAATTTGGCACACTGATGTAGTTTGTAATGGTGATATCTTAAATGAAATCGGTTTTAAGCTATCTATCATAGTTTCTGAGTTACACCACTTTATAGACCGTTACAGTCACCACCTAATTAATCGGTTAATTAGACAAAATTTCAGTACTATTTTTGCTTAAGCATATACACTAAGGCCCACTGTGTGCCGTAAAGCTGTCCGTTGATTTTTTTTATGTCCAAATGAGTACAGAAAAAATTTTTGAAATGTCCTCGACATATTTTTTAACTAACAACTTTTACATAAATACAATTATAAATGTTTGTGTGACGTGCAGGTGGAAAGTAATAGCTTTACGGCGCTCACTAATGTTTCAGGATCTAAGCGAAAAAAAACAGAATGAATTTAGCTTCATTAGTTATGAAATGGCACTGGGATGACTGAGAGCAACTGCTCAAAAAATGGATGCCGAGAAAACGGAGCTCAAAGTTTTACTTGATGAAAACAGTCAAATGTTAACTTTGAGCAGCTAAGTTCTTGCTCGCTTTTGCTGGTTGTATTTTTTGTTGGAGAAACATGACAGTGTGACTATCCTCAGGTTCAATCTCTTCTTTTTATGATGATTCCAAGATGGCGGCACTTTCAGAAGCCCAATTTTCTTGCGGTATTGGACAACAACACATAGATAAAGTGGCATTTTCCCTACTACTACTGTGTATTTCATTATAATATTCCACCGCATGGTAAAAGAAGGTCCGAGGATCATGAAAAAAAATAAATTGAAAAATCAAAGATTTTGACCAAATCGAGCATTCCCATTGCCACGTCCCCCCTTAACGTTTCAAGAGTTTCTTTTCGGTTCAAGAAACCAAAAGGCAGGCGAAACGTTTAACGAGTGGCTAACAGAACTGCGGGTGTTAGCGAAGAACTGTGAATTTGGGGATCTTGAAGACCGCATGTTGCGTAGCCGAATAATTTTTGGCACAACAGATAAGAGCCTGCAGCAAAGACTGATAGCGGAAAACCCGATGTACGAAAATACAGTCGACATATGCCGTGCGCATGAACAAGGCAAAGAGCACTTCCGAGAGATAAATGGAGCAACGGGATCCAGTGAAAGCATCCTTGTAAACGCAGTCGCAACGAGAAAAATGATTTGCTACAAATGTGGGGGTGAAATGCACCGCAGTGACATGTGTCCAGCAAGAGGAAAAACATGCCGTAAGTGCGGAAGGTAATCATTTTGCTAAAGTATGCAGGTCATCCAAGTACCCGAGGAGCCAACAAATACGAGAGCTACGAGCAGAAGACAATGATTTTTTTTTACAAACAGTGACTGTCGGTGCGATCGCCAGTGATGACTGGAGTGCAACTGTGTACATTGAGGGCCATCCCATCACATGCAAGCTAGATACTGGAGCCAACTGTTGTGTCATTTCAAGAAGCGATGTTGTGAAACTGCCAGAAAAACCTTGGCAAGCTTGCAACGTTAAGCTCACGGCATTTTTTGGGCACAGAACAGCTGCGCATGCGCAAGTTCGGCTGATGCTTTCGGCCAATAACAGAACCACGGAACAAACGTTTTTTATTGTCGAACAAGACGTCCATGCCACTTTGAGTGGTGCAGCAGCTGAAAGCCTTGGCTTCATTTACCGCATGCGAGACGTACAGCATGAACTCTACCCACCAGTACAACCTTTTGCAGACGTCTTCGAAGGACTTGGGCAGCTGAAAGACTTCCAGTACGACATGAAGCTCAAGCCAGGCGCAGTGGGCGTCGTCGTTCCAGCGAGAAGAGTCCCCGTGGCTCTTCAGGACAAGGTCAAGGCTGAGCTGCAGCGTATGGAAGCCCAAGTCATCATCACAAAGGTAACCGAGCCAACCGAGTGGTCTAGCCATATGGTCACAGTTGTTAAGAAGGACAAGGTTAGAATTTGCCTGGATCCTACGGCACTAAACCAAATATTGCTGCGGGAGCATTACCCAATGCCAACCCTAGAAGACGCAGCCCCGCAGCTATCCGGTGCCAGGTACTTCTCGACGCTCGACGCCGCGTCAGGTTTCCGGCAAATTAAGCTAACAGAATCAAGCTCAAAACTCTGCGCGATGAGCACGCCGTATGGGCGCTATCGGTTTCTTCTAATGCCCTTCGGCATCGCGTCAGCTCCAGAAATCTTTCAAGCAGCTATGCATCGCATGCTGGAAGGCTTGCCGTGCGTAGTCGTCATAATGGATGACATACTACTTTGGGGCCGCACAAAAGAGGAGCACGACCACAACCTGTCACTTTTGTTGTTGCGCTGTCGTAAAAACAACCTGAAGCTTAACCTAAAGAAATGCACTTTTTGCAGCCTGAAGTCCGCTACCTCGGGCATATTCTTAGCACTGAAGGCCTCCGCCTGGACCCAGGTCGAGTGAAGGACGTACTGGAAATGGAAGAGCCAAAGAATTGTAAGGAGCTCCAAGTCTTTTTAGGCATGATGAATTATGTACAACGTTTCATTCCTAACATGTCCGATGTGACTACCCCCCTAAGAACGTTGCTGCACAAAGACATTGCGTGGGTTTGGACTGACGCTCAGCAGCGAAGTTACGAAACGTTGCGTGAAAGCTTAGCAAATGCACCCATTCTGGCTTTCTTCGACGCAAATAAGTCAGTCACCCTCTCAGTCGACACCAGCCAAATGGGAGTTGGCGCTGTGCTTATTCAAGACGGCCGTCCTGTCGCATACTCGTCACGTTCGCTAACAGAGGCGCAGCAACGCTACGCTCAAATTGAAAAGGAAACATTGGCAATTGTGCATGATTGCGTCAAGTTTCATGATTATATCTTTGGCCAAGGAACTGTGATTGTTGAGACCTATCACCGCCCTTTGGTGCCGATATTCAGTAAACCCCTTCATCAATGTCCACTTCGCCTGCAGCGCATGCGTTTGACTTTGCAGCGATATCCCATTAAATTGATCCACAAGCCAGGGAAAGAGCTTTTTCTGGCTGACGCCTTATCTAGGTTTCCCAGCAAACAGCTCATGCAAGAAGAAACGGAGCAATTTCAAGTGAATGTGCTTGAATACATTTCAGCTTCGCAGCAGCGCCTGAGGGATCTTCGTGCGGCAACGGATGAAGACCCTGCCCTGGTCAAGCTTCGAGGTTACACCGAAACAAGCTGGCCTGAAAGGAACGAGGTGCCGGAAAGTGTTCGTCAGTACTGGTCCTACAAAGAGGAACTGCACACACAGGATGGTCTGGTTTTTCGCAGCAATAAGGTAATTATACCAACTTCACAGAAACAAGAAGTTATGTTGCTGCTTCTACGCACCCGGGAGTTGAAAAGATGAAGGCGCGGGCAAGAGACATCATGTACTGGCCAAATATGTCGCGTGAGATAGAGCAATTTTGCAAAAACTGCAAGGTCTGTCAGAAGTATCAACCGCGGAATGCCAAAATGCCTCTTCATAGCCACGACATCCCAAAGCTACCGTGGGAATTTGTTGGCATGGACCTGTTTTTTCATGAGGGTCGTGAATTTGCCATAATAGTGGACTACTATTCGTTCTTTTTTGAAATCCGCGAACTTTGGCAGAGCACTGCTAGCGCTCTGATATTATGGTGCACAGAATTGTTCGCCACACATGGCTTACGTCGCAGCTCTGCGGTGATAACGGCCAGCAATTCAATAGCCAGCTTTTCAAAGAGTTCCTGCGACAACTAGGCGTTACCCATATTACGACAAGTCCTTATCATCCCCGCTCCAATGGGATGACGGAAAGAGAAAAAAGCTTCTAAATAAATGTTCACGCAACCGGGTTGATTTTTATATGGCGTTGTTAGAATGGCGCAGCACCCCCAGAGATGACGTTCTTAAGTCCCCTGTGCAGAGACTCATGGGACGGCAAACCAGGACCCTGTTGCCTGTGCCAACCAGTCACCTGGAACCAGAGGCAGTTCCAAGCAAAGCCGTTCACAGCAGGCTCCAGGAGATCCATCAAAGCCAGAGGGTCTATTACAACCGTGGAACAAAGGACCTACCGGCCCTGTCTCCAGGCCAGCCAGTGTCCGCATACGACTCCCTACAGCGAACGTGGTCTCCTGCGGTTCTGAGGCCCGCCAACACGCCCAGGTCAGCAATTCTGAGAACGGAAGATGGTCGAGAATTCAGGCGCACAAGAGAGCACCTGCGGGAGAGGCCGACCCACAGCGATGAAGGCCTCAGAGAAGACCCCCTTCCTCAAGAGCTACGCCGAAGCACGAGAACTCGACGCCAGCCTTGTCGATACCCACAGCCAGAAAGACATAATTAATTTGTTTTCCAATTAAAGGAAGATGTAGCACGGCTGAATGTGCAGCCGTCACCTAACACCCCTAATCGCGTGACGTGTTACGTCACGCCTCTTCTCTTTATATACTACTAACCAAACGGCAATAAACTTGTTCACCCGGCTGCCAGCCTCGCTACAGGTGCATTAAACGTAGTGCTTCAGCTTTTGACAGAAATTCTGCATTGCGCGCTCAGCGCACATGAATTACACGGTGGTAGGAGTGTAAACAGGGAGAATTGAAACCGTAGCCTTTACTTTATAAATGGACGCGCATAGACAGTTACGGCTTTTTAAAGTATCTGCGCACGCCAAGTGCTTCGCGTCTCCGCCTGCTTCGTGCGGTCGCGCTACTTTTGTAATCTTCAGAAGCCTACAGCATGTTCCAGGTCACGGTCCTATTTGTCTTCCATTTCACATTTAGCACCGAATAGTCTCCAAAATTACCGCATGCGACAGCATCGACAAAGTGCGGCATCCTCGGCGCTCATTCTGCGAAAATGTCGACATTGTCGTCTGCTGCATTGTGCTCGGTGAAGGTCGCGCAGTATTTCTCGTTTGAGTAGTGTGAAGCTTTTTCACCACCGCGTAATATGTCTGGACTACGGCGCGTAATTTATTTTGTTCTAACAGTTAAAACGCGAGCTTGCAAAATTTTATGAGATCATTTTATAATACGAAGCGGCAGCGACCTCATCGCCATGAACATCAGTTAGGGTGTACCGGAATTAGAGTGTACTAGAATATTTTGAGTGGCGCGACCGGAGCGGGCGCCGTGCAAATCGGTGTTACAGTGGCTAGACCCTCTCGCATGGAAAGCAGCGGTGGCGCTGGCGTGCCTAACCATTGGGGCAGCCGACGCGCGGCGGGCACGGCCAGCGTGGCCCGAGCTGTGGTGCTCTTTCTAATTCTTTTTTTGTGTGTGTGTGTGTGTGCGCGTGCGTGCTGTGCCATGCACGTTGCACTAAATATTGTATAAACATAGGTACGGCAGCACAGTCACGCTGGCCGGCGTTTTCACAGATACACCTAATAAAATAAAGATCCGTTCGGTGCGCCTTGCAAGCATCTGATCGCGCTCGCAGCTTCGTTGCACGATTCCCTCTCACGGGGCGCGATGGAGGCGTTAATTTTATTGAAAATAAAGCAGTTTTTAATCAGAACTTCTTTATACATATTATTGGCGTGCAGAAAAACGTCAGGCAGTGAATTACTTTAATTGTGGCATATATTGCAAAAATCTGGCATAGGTGACGACGGCACACATTTTAGGATGGGGATAACATCGCAAAAACGCAGCCTGCACAAAATAAGAAGAATAATAAGAAAAAAAACAAGGAAAACGTCGTAAAAGTGGAGGCACGGATGTCCGTCATTCCCGATCTTATTCATAAAGATGTGGAGAGTACGGGAAGAGAGCTCGAAATAAGCAACATTAGTTTCAATCTGCTCTAGCAGGCCAATGTCGAAAACGGCAAGACCTTCTAGGTCTGTTTTTTATGCTGAGTACAGGGTCCCGTTTGGCTAAAGTGAAATACTGAACTGTTACAAGTTACTGCCCGGTATTACCAACATCCTTATTCTCATCCTGTAAAATTATTGAATACATCTCACAATTATTTAGCTAGTTCGTTACCGATAGTTATGTTCATATCGCAGCCATATCTTTCGTAAAGATTTCTTGAAAATGACCCAACTTAAATACCTCTGTGATTTCTGTTTTTGTATAGTTTTGCTGCCGAATTGCTCACGTTATGTCAGGCGAAGTCGACGTCGTTTTTTATATTTTAAGAGAGCAGTTTAACTGGTTCAGTGGCGCACCGACGGGGGGGGGTTCGGGGGTTGTAACCCCCCCCAAACCCCTGAGGCCGACCTAACCCCCTCCCACTCCGTAACTGCTCCTGTGTCCTAGAAGAATGTGGCGGTAATGTCTCTGCAAAACGCCGAAAAAAAAATAATACAATAATCACCATCATTGATGTTACTATTATTTGGCATTTTATTTACTTTTTTTACACACGCAACAACTGTGTACGCATGCCCGGCCCTTCGTGAAAGATTGAACCCCCCCCCCCCCCCCCCTTGGCAGAGATCCTGGGTGCGCTAATGAACTGGTTCCACATGTATAATACTAATTCATAGTGCCTCAACCCGTCTACCTACTTTCTTCCTAATAGATGACCTTTTACGTATCTAGATGCGTTGGCAGCATTATAGTGATTGTTCTCGTGAGCTACTCGTTACTCCTGAGTACTTTGGACTAGCGTTCGGAATCCGCTGTTATTTTTAATACATATTAACGACATATTGATGGAAGTTAACTTATTAGGGCACCATTTGAGATCGAATTATTAGCAGACTATTGCGTCCATCTTAACGAAATCAACAACTATGAGGAATGGACACATTTCTCCCTGATGCTCTCATTACGGCATGTAGCTGAATGGAGATAAACCAGTGTTTATAAGAACAAAATAAAAAAAAAAGAACACGATACAAGCTCTTCTTACGGTTTTCAATCGGAATCGCTCCCCGATATATCTGAATGCAAGGACTTAGCCGTCGCACTACTCACTCTCTCATTTGGAAAGGTCACACTATTCTCACCAGAGCGTCACCAGTCCGTAACTTTGGTTCCATTAGATAATAACTAAAAGAAACATTTGCAAAACCTAATTTGTCAGTATACATATCGTTTTTCAGACCAGGACCTGGACATGCATGTGCAGTTTGGGACTCCTGCATAAATCGTAGTACAAAGACTGGAGAAGATTTAAAGCGCAACGCCGTTCGCTACTTATGTTCTAAGTAGTAGCGGAACTGACCTTTCAGACCTAATTAAAGAGCACAATGTATGAAGATTTTGACTGTGCCAGAAAATACAGACTAATTAAAATGTCTCTCCCTGAGCCGTATGCTTTACCACTGCGGTCGCAGCTGAGGAGACATCCCTTTTAGTACCAAAACAAGTTCTTCGGAATATCTATTTTTCCCTCGCATCATCTCTGAATGGAATAGTTTATCTCTCACGACTTCGCACAGCACGGACCTAATTTTTCATATAATACCTTAATTCCTTAAAGTTTCTTCACCACACTTGAACATTAGTACCTAAATGTAACATTGTCACATTACACCCTTTTCATTACTAAACATTCTAAGATTTCTGAGCTATAGGAGTGAGTGTATGGTTTCTTCAGTTTACCTATATTTGTAGGAAACGAAAGTAACAGTGTGAACAATTATGCTTGGTACTGCATGTTTATATCAGGTACGTCACACCGAAAGGGTGATGTGGACACGCAGCAAAACAATATCTCACTTTTCACAAGTCGGCGATAGGTAGAACCTTCTTTGCGTTTGAGTACAAATGCCGATACCAAAAATGAGCACCGATATATAGCGTGCAGTAGAACTGCGGGCTGATTTAAAACTATATTTGATGATTGCAATGCTCGCACACTCGCCGTGTTCATAGGTAATAACATTGCGTTTTGAGCAGAAACCTTGGAAGTAAGCAGGCAAGCAATATGAAAAGACATCGATCGCCTAGTTAAAAGTTGATGAAGCTGCATGTGGCGCATCGCTGCTCAAGTGATCCATTCGCGCTTCATTACAAAACCAAAATAAACCTATCTACACCCGCCAGGCGCTCTCCCGGCGCAAATTAATTCCCATCAGGATGGTAATGCAGTTCAGGTGTGATTAAACGGTCTGTTTTTACGTTGCTTTCATATAAACTCGCCACTCTTGCGAACATTTTTGTGAGCGCGCCGGCAAGCAGACGCCCGCGAGGCGGGCCGGCCGTGCCAGCCGGCCGGAGCAACCAAGGTCTGACGACTGCAGCGCCGCCGCCTCGTTCCATGCGGAGAGGGCCCCTCTCCGGCCGGCGGTCGCGCCACTCAAAATATTCTAGTACACTCTACCGGAATGGCAAGCGATTATGGTGTACTAGAATATACGGGTAGTGGGCTCAGAGAGCGGCCAGGAGTGACGCTTCTCACGTCGACGGCACGAGATGGCGCCAGTAGAGCATGGGCTGTATGCAGTACGAAGCTCGAGCAGGCGCTGTGCGTCACGTCGCAGCATGGATGGCATGGAATTGTTGCTCCACATTTCAGTGCCTGTTCCGTGAAATAGTTACTGCTGCCCCGCAAGAATCGCCGGGCTAAATGGCATAGGTAAATGAGATAGTGGCTTGTAAAACCGTACAGCATGGCTCGATGGGACCGGATTTGCTCTGAGGCGCTCAGTGTCTTTAAGTGTGCGCTGTCTCTAAACGACGATCTACTTACATAGAGAACATTCCTATGATAAACGGTTTGTCAACAGATTGGGAGCTGATTTTGGGAGCTCGGCGCGGAATTGCCGGCGTCAGCACACGAAAATTATTACTGGGCATACAAAGGAGAAACCGCGCTGCATCCCTACCCAATAAGTTTCGTCCTTGCATTATTCCGTACGCGACAAGTCGGTGTTGAAAAAGTGAGAGAGAGAGAGAGATGATGGGCGGAAGGCAGGGAGGTTAACCGGAAGAGAAAATATCCAGTTTGCTACCCTGCACTGGGGAAGGGGTGAAGGGAGACAGAAAGAGATGGAAAAAGAATAAAGAAAGAGAGAGGTCAAATCGCGCACACACACAAGCACGGCATGTGTCACAGACGGTTCACGAGGCCCGTTGCGCGCAAAAACTTGAGCACAGCCTTCGTGGCTTTCTGCTGCGAGACACTGTCTGTCCGGCATTCCAATATGGTTTGCTCGGACAGCGGTCGACCATCAAGGCGTGACAATTCTGTGGCGAGAGTCTGTCGCTGGGAGCAGTACCCAGGGCAATCGCAGAGGACGTGCACAATTGTTTCCTCGCTGCCGCAGTGAATACAGGCAGCACTGTCTTCCAGTCCAATGCGACAGCTGAAACTTCTTGTGAATGCCGTGCCTAGCCACAGGCGGCAAAGTACGGTAGTTTCACAGCGGGTAAGCCCACGCGGAACTCGAAGTTGTAGTGATGGGTCGAGGCGGTGCAGACGGGTATGCAAAGACCAGGAGTGTTCCACAGCGCTATAGTCATATCACGCGCAAGCGAGCGAAGTTTTCTTACTGCATCCGTTCTTGACAGTGGGATGGCTTGCAGCACTCCAATTTCGTGGGCACGTTTCGCAGCATTATCTGCGTGCTCGTTGCCGATTATTCCAGAGTGGCCTGGTAGCCACTGAAACGTGATGTCATGGCCTTTGTCGGTTAATTCGTGATAGAGCTGTCGTGTTTGAAGCACTAATTGGTCTTGCGGCCCGCTACGTAAGGCCGATAAAAGGCACTGATGGGCTGACTTGGAATCTGTAAAGATGGCCCATTTCTGTGGTGGCTCTCCATCGATCACACAAAGTGCGGTGCGTAGTGCCTCAAGCTCCACGGCTGTCGATGTTGTGCCATGAGACGTCCTGAACAGCACATCTACTGCTTTGGCAGGGAAGGTCACAGCTCCTGCAGATCTGCCTGCTGCTGTTGAGCCATCAGTGTAAAGCTGAAGATGATTCCTGTAGTCCTCATGTAGCATTAGTAGAGACAGCTGTTTTAAAGCCGGCGGTGAGAGCTCCGCTTTCGTCCGAATCCCTGGCACTGTCAGCCGTACCTTTGGACGGGCCAAACACCAAGGAGGCGTCGGAAGTCTCTCAGCAGGAGTATAATTCTTTGGGAGGCACTCGCGGAATGCCGATATCCTCTTACAAAAAGAGGCACCGGGCCGGTCTTCTGGAAGCGAGGCGAGGTGGTGAGCAGGAGCACGAGCTAGGTGTCGAATGTGTGTCCTAAGCACCTCCAAAGTGATGTGAGTGGTGGCAGGAAGGTCTTTGGCCATTGCTATAGTATCCGCTGTTGAAGTGCAGCGTGGCAATCCGAGGCAGATCTTGAGTGCCTGGCCCTGAACGCTCTCGAGTGCGCGTAGGTTACCTTTACAGGTGTCAATCAGCACCGGTAAGCTGTATCTCAGGTACCCGAGAAAGAGCGTCCGGTATAGGTGCAACATGGCGGTCACTGACGTACCCCACGTTTTCCCTCCGAGGAAGTGGAAAACTTGTGAGGTGGCCGTTAGGCGCTTCTTGAGACCGGCCACATGGGGACTCCAGCAGAGGTCCCGATCGATGGTTACTCCCAGGAACCTGTGCGTCCTAGCGTAACAAATTTTTTCCCCCTTGATAGAGATGGCATAGGCTGTCATTGGCTTTCGCGTGAAAGCGACCAGCGCCGATTTTTCAGGCGAAATTTCAAGGCCTTGTTCATTAAGGTATGCCGATATCGAAATCGCGGCTTTTTGGAGCCTCGCGCGTATCTGAGGACGTGTTACGCCTGACGTCCAAACACAGATGTCGTCAGCATAAAGTTGAAAAAGTGAAAATTTCGAACCATCAATGACGTGAACGATTATTCCCAGATTATATGTAACTTTGCACAAATTTTCGGCCACGATTTGCAGAAATCCGCCAAAGATAGGTGTTAGGTTGCTAAGTCGATCGTAGCTTTTTCCGAATAGACCATTTTTATCATTCGATGCATCCTATGATATGTTTCCGGGTTCGCAAAGGACAGACCTGGTGGTGCGACCTTCTCCAAATTCCAAAGTCCGGTGCTGTCATTGGTTGATAGCGAGGTTCCCTGGCTGCAGAGAGCTACTGAACGGCTTTAACATATAACTTCCTACCCTCCGAAGAAAACAAAGCGTTGGTGAGTAACAAATAGCCACTTGCGTGTTCTATAAGAGGGAAGTACAAGAAAGACATGTTTTCATGACATACCCATTCTTTATTTACAGCCGTGCAGGTGTTTTGTGTTCCCGAAAGTGTATAATTAATAGGGCGTCCCATCATGTGCACTAAATTTCTGAGAAAGGCAGAAGTTCTAGAAAAAATTTCTCAGCTAAATTCATACTTGCAGTAGCCGTATGTGTGTACTTACAACGGCTACACTTTATGACTAAGTGTCAATTAATATTCCTTGTAATTAGTCAACTTCATAAATATTGCTTTAATTGCTAACAAATCTGCGCAAAGTAGTAGTCCGCCTCAGATTACCCGGACATCAAGCATTTCGAAAAGAAAACAAAAATCGCGAAATACGTGTTGTAATAGACGCGTGCTTGCGCACCGCTGTTCAAGCGTCCCGAGTGATGATTTGGCAAATGCACGGCTGCATGCGTTTGTCGTCGCAGCGTACATGTCTTCGTCATGCAAGGAAGTTCGAAAAGTGTCACGACTTAAATGGCAGCGAGAGCGTAAGCGTGTTTCGAGATGCATCATGTAGCTAGGTAACTGTCAAATATCGCTTGCAGCGCGCATTTATTTCGCATTCCACGTATACTTCAAGGCTGCTTGTCCTTACTGGTAAAAAAAAAAACAAATGTGACAAAGTCCAACAAGATGGGAATCATTCCCGGTTTATGTGGAGCGAGCTGTAACTTTCTAACTGAAATATAAGGGATTAAAGCGATATTTAAAATTTTCAGTAGGTAAAAAAGTGTGTAACTGATACTTACTGATAAAAAAATACTGGTTGAAAGTACACATCACTGCCCACAAGGTATGTGAGACTATTTCACTCCAGCGGTCAGATATTTTCAAATTCTTTGTGCATGGTTGTTGAGACACGACCCCGTGGTGTTAATTCAGAGAACATGGACCGAAGAGTACTCACTCAACTTCGCATGCAATTTTTCTTTTTGCTTTGGTGCTTTCGGTGACACATTAAGGCCTTTTACAAGAGTGTGAAGCCTTCTGGCGGCACTAAACTTAGCGATGCTGGATGTAAGCATCGGGGCACTACGGGGTTCTCGTTGCATCCTAAACAAGGAGTCTGAGCTTTGCGCAACAGCATCACATCGACTGTGCTGCAGCTGCAGAACAGCGAAGGAAACGCGAGTTACTTCATTCTGCACTCGAGGTAACGGAGAGCAACAGTACACGACACAGCGACGCAAACAAGACAGCAAAGAAAGCAAACGCAAGTCGCCGCTACTGCAGCAGGCGGGAGTGCTGGGGATACTGCTGAGCGCAGCCGCCGAGCGTACAGCCCACGCTACCGCAGCGCCACCGCATACATACGCGACCCGTCAACACTCCGCTAAAGTGGCTAGCCACTGTAAAGGCCCAACCACAGGCACGCGTCGCTACGCGTACGCAAGACGCTACGCGTCAGACGCGTCGCCTCGCCTCGGTGGAGGGGGAGGGCGCGCAACCACAGAGCAGACGCGGCGACGCGGCAGCGCGGCGGCGCTCGCTCCTGAGTCCTGGCCAGTCCTGGCTGAGGCGCACTGATGATTGAACTTCATTCCGTGCTGTCCACATGCTTTCCTAGATATATAGAATACGTTTAGGTACAATATGTGCACTTCGCACAATTGTTTTGACTGTTTAAGTAATAATTGCAATCGCAATACCTACAGCAACAACGTATACACAAGTCATTTATATCAGCGCTTGCTCCTTTTGCTGTCGACGCCTTCGCTCTGTGTCAGCGAAATAGGCTAGTTTCGACCCCTCGAAGGTTGCGGCTTCGATTTCCATGAGCGCCAGGAACGTATGTTCCAAGCAGCACTCTCCTAGATCGTTTTGGAGCGGAGCTACACTATTAATTTGTCACTGACTCAAAGGTACACCCCCTCCCCCTTTCCCCACGAACGAACACGCACACCACTGTATTTTAGTAAGACCACGTGTGAGCGTCCCACCATTAATGAAATTGAATGCCTAAATCCAAGATCCACTTAAATCTCAAACGGCATCTTTCTACCTTTATTTACAGCGGATCTACGCGGCCACTCAGCTCTTCCCCCCGCCCACTCTCCATTGGGCAATGTCGCGGGTTCCAGTCCAGCCGATTATCAAATTAATCATTTAAACGTTAAATACAATTCAATCTGAAAACATATTTGTCTTCATAATTACAGTGGAGCTACGACCAGACTTCCCAATATCTGGGAAAGGTCGTGGGTTCGATTCCCACCACTCTTGAAGTTATACATAGGAAATACTTGAACCCGAAATGGCATCTTTCTAGCACCATTCACAGCGGGGATACGATCAATTTTATGGCCCAGAGTGCAATGAGCATTTTAATTAATTAGTCATCATTACTGAGGTAACTGAACATATTTTTAATGTCAACTTGATACCCTCAATCATAGACAACCATCAAGTACAACAATTTCCACACTTTTTGCTCTTTTATAAGGGTATTATATTCTTCGCCCACCTCTTGTCCCTGGCCAAGGAGTGCAATGTAAACACTACACATCTTAAGACTTCCGGGCAGTTGGCGCAAATCACACATGACCACAGGGCACTAAAGCACAAATGTACGTACTTACATGTGTCCTTACACTGAAGCACAGCACGTACTTACATGTGTCCCCTTCTTTATAGCTATAAATTTCGCTCTGCTTCGGGTTCTCAGGCAACCGGACCTCGCCTCAAACAGTAAAGCGCTTCCCTTAGAATTATCGTAAAAATTTTCTCTCTTGATTTCGTCTTTCCCTTTTCGGTAGTTGTTCAATGCCGGTTTCTTCTCCATTCTTGCTATCCAATCCGAGTTCTCCGCCGCTCTGACCATGCTCTTAACGCTCTTTTTCGTCCCATCCGTTTCGTTACTGGATGTATACTTACTGGTAAGCCTCCTAGTTCTCTTCCTCCATTGTGGATCAACGTTCTTCCTATACAAATACCTGAATACTTTCGCTGCCCATCTACTTTCTTTCATATTCCTTAATCTCTGTTCGTACCTAATTTTACTCTGAGCTTCCCTTCCCTCAAAGTCGGACCATCCCATATCCCCCTTAACAGCCTCATTTGTGGTCTTCCCATGGGCGCCCAGTGCGAGACGTCCGACCGTCCTCTGATTCACGTCCAGCCCTGATTGTACCTCTGACCTCATGCACACCACTGAGTTTCCGAATGTAAGTGCTGGCACCATTACACCTTTCCACAAACCTCGAATTACCTCGTACCTGTTGTAACCCCACAGCGCTCTATGCTTCATTATTGCGGAGTTCCTCTTTCCTTTAACTATCATAGCTTTTTCTTGTACTTCCATGTATCTATTCCCATCATTTATCCATATCCCGAGGTATTTGTACTCTCGTACTCTGGGTATCTCCTTGCCCTGTATTGATATGGTCTGATCGTTGCTGTCATTGAATATCATCCAGCCGCATTTTGTCACACTAAATTTTAGCCCTAAATCTTCACTTTCCCGACCACATATATTAACCAGACCCTGCAAATCTGTTCGACTGTCTGCGAATAGCACAATATCGTCTGCATAAAACAACCCGAGGAGCTTTTGTTCTATCACTATACCTGCCTGTCTGTGCGACAGCTTAAAACCAATATTGCTCATCTCCAATGATTTCTCAATTCTCCTCATGTAAAGCATGAATAATAGTGGGGACAACGGGCATCTCTGCCTCAACCCTTTACCTATATCGACGGCCTCCATTCTACCATTACTCGCCATGCCTTCCCATTCCACACATACTGTATTTCCACTGTATATTTCCTTTAAAGGGTCCCTGAAACGTTTTTTTGACATTGCGTCACTGATTAGGCGACACAATTGCGAAATCATTCACACCATAAATAAAGCGAAGCACAATGCGCTAAGGCAGCTATGGGCTTATTTCTGTCGCCTTCCTCCTTACCACTGCTGTTCCTCCTCAACTCGATCTGCTGCGGAGTGCGCGCTAGCGACGACAGCGCCTCCCGCGTCAGCCGCTCTGCCGAGCCTCCCGTAGCGACATAGCGCCCCGATATCCTCACTGAGGTCGCCCGCCTCGGCAGTGCTAGCCTCTGTAATAGAGCGCCGGCGACTCGTGTGACGCCGCCAGATGCCACGATGATAGCGTTGGCTGAAACGAAGGAGTACGTTGTAGAAGCACGTTGTTCGCAGCTAGGTTTTGAAAATTACGTGCACGTCACTTGGGTCGGGGCCAATCAGCGACCTCTCATTCGATCGCTCGATGACGGGGGCGTTTGAAAACGCTTTTTGGCGAGCCGCTGCGACCTTTTGCGATACGCGTGTTCAAAACCTTATTGTAAATTACACACTTTACGCACAGCGCTAAAATCTGTCCTGTAATGGTCCTAGTGACCCGCTCTACCGGATCACCATGTTTGCACAAAATCGTCAAAACCGTTTCAGGGTCCCTTTAAGAGCTCTATACAGTCATCCCCTATACCAGCCTCTTTCATTAGGTCCCATAAAATATTCTGATTCACATTGTCGTACGCACCTTTAATATCCAAAAATGCCAAATGTAAAGGTCTGTTGTCTTTTCCGGCTATTTCTATACACTGCGTAAGCGCAAAAAGGTTATCATCTAATCTCCTGTCGACTCGAAATCCATTTTGGAGTTCGCCAAAAGTGCCATTAAGCTCTGTCCATATCTGCATTTTTAATTTAATTGCCTGCATCGCCAACCTGTAGAGTACTGATGTAATGGTCAGTGGTCAAAATGGCGAATGTTATTTTTCTCTCCCTTGCCCTTATAAATGAATTTCATCCTACTTTGACGCCAGCTGTCCGGTATTCGCCTGTCCTGTAAGCTTTTTTCAATTGCTTTTAACAGGGCTTCTTTGCTGTTTCTTCCGAGCTCATTTATTACAGTAATGCTAACCCCATCTAATCCTGTGGCTGTTCGTTTGGGAATCATTTCCTCCGCCTTCTTCCAATTGAAATTTTCTAGAACTAGTTCTTCCACTTGGTCTCCCTTGCTACTGTTACACGCCTTAAAGGGAGCCTCGTCATGCTTCTTAAAGGAATTGGCTGTTGCGTTTCGAATATAAGTCAATGCATCGTACCCCTCCAATTTATTTCCTTCTTCATCCACAATATGCCGTTGCATAGTTACAGTTTTCTTCCCCAGCGATTGCAGGTGGTTCCAGAAAAGCCTAGATGCGTCCTTCTTTTCGCGAATGTCCGATATCCAACGTTCACTTTGGCCTTTAATCTTGGCTTGCATTTTGTTCTGCTCACTATGTCCTCGATTGTTGCCACTACGTTTCTAATTTGTTTTTCACTTAGAAAAGAGCTGCCCGACTTTAATTCGATGCTCTCTTTACAATCTACATAGCCCATTTGCAAAGTTATGCGTTTATGGTCACTTCCCAAGCTGCTACTCCCTTCCTCATCTATGCTCATTTGTCTCAACTTGTCGTGAATTCCTTCTGTCATGAGGCAGTAATCGATTGTTGACTGCCTGCTTCCGACCTCCCATGTTACCTGCCCATCGCACTTAGGACTCATGTTAACTATATCGAGACTATGTTGTTCGCAGAGCTATAGCTACCATCAACTTCCCGTTATAATCTGTATATCCGTCGAGGTCATGCACATGAGCATTCATATCTCCTAAGAGGATTATTTCGGCCCCGTTACCAAATTTTTGAATATCCTTGCTTATGCAATTCACTAACTCCTGATTTTTCTCTTTGCAGTTATTTCCAGTCCACATGTAAACTACACCCAACATAGTTTTCTTCCCGCTTACCGTTCCAGATACCCAGAGGTGCTCTTCACATGTCGAAGTAACCCTACACCACTTTGCTTCCCGATGAATTAGCATACCGATTCCCCCACCTTTTCTTTCCGATTTTGTCTTGTTGCACCCTTCCCACACATAATTTGCAATAATTGGTGGCCCTTCCGAGTCCCGAAGGTGCGTTTCTGTAACGGCGTACACCGCTATCTGTTCTCTGTTCAACTGTTCCTCTATTTCTAACCATTTTGTCGGTTTTCTGCCACCTCGCATATTTATGTAGCTTATTAAACCGCGCTGCAGTTTCTTTCTTTCCTTTGCCCTTCTCCCTTTGTTACCAATTCTGTGTTCCAAAGGGTCCCTCATAGATGTTTCTTCCCTTTCTACCGTGGACACCGGAGGGCTCGTGTGCCCCCTAAAAAAGCTACTGCGCGCGTCCTGCTAGGCGCCAGCCCACCTCATGCCCAAGTTCACGGCCAAAGTTGATTCCATCTCTCTGGAAACCACCCCATCTGTGCACTTCTCTGTTTATATCGACAACCTCGAAGCCTTTATCTCGACTAACCTGCCAAATCGTTTCGTTGGGGGTGACGACTGCTCTTTGCAGGTTTCGGTCTTTCAAGGGTACCTCGGGGATTGTGCACACCACAATTTTCACCTGGGTGGGGGGGGGGGGGGGGGACACTTCCCGCAACTCATCTACTCCCTTTGTTAAGCTCTTCTCTATTTCTGGGGTCCTTCCGTTCAACACATTGTTCAGCCCGCCAGCTATCACAACCAAACTGCGCCCCTGATCTCTACGAGTCAGCTCTTCCCTTGCTTGTTGCATTACTGTCCCCAACATTTTTCTTGGAAACGTCCCTACAGCTACTCTTTTCACAGGTCTCCTTTCAGCCTCTCCTGAATCGTTTGCGAGAATCGAGCCAGGTTGGAGTCCCCCGCTATCATTACGTTCTCCAGCTTCCCTGCTGCCTTTGTCTGCTCTGGACATTTGGACTGACTTTCAGGGTGGGGTTCAGGTGGTCTTTTGTCCGCTCGCTCTTTCACCAGAGCTTCGCTGTAGGTCGTGCCCCGCTTTTGTGCTCCTTTTGTCGACTTTTCTTGTGGGGTCAAGGACGTTCCCTCTCCATGATAGTCACCTGACTCTTTCTTATTTTGCATGGTGACCTTAGTCAGCTGCTCCTCGGTTGCTCTGAGCCTTTCGCCCATCTCCTTTCTCATTTGGCGTTCCGCCTCTAAAGCGTCCTCAAGCTCGCCTACTCGCTGGGCGGTCTGAGTTTCCTCCATTTGCTGGAATTTCGCCATAATCGCACACTGGCTACATGACACTTCTACTTCGCATGCCCCATCATCTCCGCCACATCTACTTTGACTCCCACGCCACACTTTGTACACTTCACGGTTTTTTTTCACCATGATTAGCGCGATGAACAGTCACACACTCGTCAAAAATTAAGCCTCCTAAAAATTTCACACTTCTCGCGCCATCTAGAGAGAAAATGAACAAGCAAACATTCGTACACTATTGGCCTCTGAGATTTGGCACCCGCTAAGCCTACAGCTTTGAGAAAACGAGTACGGTTCTCGGAACCGGTGCCAAATCGTCATGAATACGTTGCCGGCGAAGATTTCAGGCACAAACCTAAGGCAAATACAAGCGTCACTTTGGAACTAACAGCCCACGTCATGCGCAACATACCGATAAAACAATACTGTACATAGATCTATGCTGCAAACAAGTGAAATGTGTATATATAAACTAATGTAGAAATTGGGGGGGAGCAGACTTCAGAATGTGTCGGCCCGGGAAGGCTCTACGTTTCAGCGATCGCCGCAGATGGCGTAAAAATCAACCGCGGCGCGTTCCATCAAGTTGCGCGCAGAGTGGAGCTACTAACTCCTCTTTTAGCGGTCGTATACTTTAGTTTGCATTTTCTCTGCTAGGGGCGCTCAACGGGACAAAAAATTGATATAAAAACGTATTGAAAGTATTTGTCAAGCTTGGTTACAGTGTAATTTTTCATAAAGTAAGTAAAGATGTGTTTTTTCTTAAAATTCATGCGTAAAGTATGTGCTTGAGTCTAAGTTTTGACACTACACTGACGCGCGATGAGCAGCAGCCCATTGGTATCGATTGAGTTTCGGCCGCTTGTTTGATTCAAATTGTATCGCGGTCATTTCCTTCGACCACGCACGTTCGCTTTACGTTACCTTGTTTAGACAGCCGCTGCCACACAGCGAACGTGTCTAACAACGGTGAATTTTACCAGCTGCGACAGTTCGCTGGCATAACGGTTGCATAGCCGTTATGCCAGGAAGACAACCTAGGAAAACGGATTGACCTTGCACCATGTGGCCATAAGCACCGGTGAGTAAAAATGCGCTGCTGTGCATCTTCAACACTGATTATTGTTAAACCTGCGTTACACGCGCACGTTTGATCACGATCAGGGCGGATTTCGATTAGGCCCGATGATGCTCAGCTGCTGCTATATGGTTATTCTTGAGCGTGATCAGGCCCGATAGGAATCGTGTGATGATCGCGATCTGGAAGCCATATCACTATTTGGCTAATGTCAGCGCCAAATTCGATCCATATCAGTCCTGATCGCGATCAAAAGTGCCCGCGTAACACCGCTATTGCTTGTAAAACGGCTAAAGAACACATTTCATGAAGTGTTATTATTTGTGCAGCTAATCAGAAGCACGGCTTCTGCGTACCAATGATGTTGTATAAAAATGTTTATTTAAATATCTCACAAATGTATAAATATCTTTACCGTGAAACATCTGTTACGGACCGCAGCATAAGCTTTGCCTCCCTCTGCCAAGTGAGTTATAGCAGGAAATGCACATACATCCATGGTATGTTAGAGGCAAATGTACGTAAGAGTATGGAGAAGGAATTCTATATTTCAATATACAAAATAAGTTCATAAGCGTTAATAGTGCATGTTTATGCAGTGGGACAATTTAATTGCTTACTAAAGAAACAAATGTCCCTTGAGTGAGGCTTGGCTAAGCGCATCACTGAAATAGATGCTCAAATAAATCTTACATGCATGCTATTCATGTTTGCAGCAGTGTTGTATGCATTGTTAGACATGAATTACAAAGTTATGCATGTTTCTACCATAGTAACAGTGGCTCTTTCTTTTTTGTTTATCAACCACAGCCTTCAAGGAACTGCGCATATCTGCACACACTTAGCTGCTGTAATCTCTGAACCTACCTCAAGTCAGCAGAGATTGTGTTGCCAATGGAAGTAACCTCAGGGACCGAAAATCCTCACACGGTATGTTTGTGGACATTTAATTTATGGTTATGCTTCGCTAATTTATTAGACCGAGTTTTCGTTCACCATTTCTCTTTTATGGCTTCCTCATGACCTCGTTTATTTTTTCTATTCAGGACAATGGACAACAAAAGGATTGTTAGTTTTCAAGCTACCCCTACCAAGGCGCAAGAAGCTCAAAAGTCGCCATAGCGAAGAGAGGTCTTCCTGAACTCCATCCGTCACCAAAAACAGTTTACAAGCTCAACAGGTGAAAGGAATGGGAACTGTACACCAAAATGCAACAGTAGTATGTGGTATGTTGAACCAGTGCAAGATTGGCTGCACAAGTGATTTTTAGTGCACGAAGTAACCAGCGCAAGGGAAATGTGCCGGCTTAGGATTCCTTGGATAGTGACTGTCACATGGTATCCTTCTGTAAGTTTGTGTCCACATTTGTATAGAGTATTGCATATAACATGGTGCAAAACAAGCCAGCAGTAGTGTGTCTGAGCGCAGCATTTCTTCATTGCACTGAGTGTAGATTGTTGTAAATGTGAACATTATTTTGCACAGCAATGCCAAGGAATGATACAGTAAGGCATAATGCTGTCTTCTCGTGAGCTACATTGTGAATGTTTTTGAAAATGAAAAATGTGTACAGGCACTTGACCCTTTGTTAAAAAGACATGCCATGTAGTGGTCACCTGGAGAATAACAGCCATGACTTTACTCCCAAGTACAGTTTGATTATTAGGGCAGAAGGAAAGCTGCACATAAAATTTTAGGTAGTATTTTGTTATACAGGCTGTGTAATTTGTCATGCATTTACAAAGGTCATTCCTAGTTGCAGTGAGTGAATTCTTCTGGTCTGTTAAAGGGCTTATGTGAGGAGAGACATTCCATCCACAAAGCACTGTTGCATGTGTGCAAGCAACTTGTTTTTTGTGTAAGGTTCAGTCACAGGAATACGGCAAATAATAAAATCAGGTCCAGACAAGAGACCTAAACATCAAGTTTTAAGAAGTAAGTTTATACAGTACACAGAAGAGGTAACTCAGATCTCGTTAGAGCTGTTTGGCTACCATTTGCTTATATTTTACATTTGAATGTGTACTGAGTGCTATTTCTTTGAACTACTATGCAGCTCAAAAAGGCCCGTTTTGAGCAGAGATTTCCCTATAGACCCCCTAGAGAAGGTGTTCACACCTCGTCTTTCTAACCAAACCCCCTTAATTCCTAAATGTTTGTAACAAGTTCAAAATATCTGGTGCTCCACACCTCCCACTGATGTCTAGACCCACCTCCTAATTTCAGTTCCTGGGGTAGCTTCTGGTTTTGTGTGACACCCATGCTAAGAGCGAGACACAGCTAAAGGGTAGTGAAGAATAAAACTAAATCTAGCAGCCACTATGACGATTATGCACTCACAGAACCAGGAGAGATTGACTCATTTACTTATCAGTTGATCAGCAATGGACAAGCAAGGGTATAGCTTGATCTTTGGAAACCGTCTTCTGTAACGGCCTTGAGAAATATGTGTGCCTGTTGAAATCTTTGCTTCGGACTGAGGCTTTCGTTGCTAGCCAACTGTCACTTGATTGAAGTGTTTATACCACAGCAAACCCTTCACCTCTTTCGAATACATAAACCAAATTAATCTTTCAACGGGATAACGTAAATTTTGCTTTACAAGTGCTATATAATATACGAGTTGAGAACCACTGGAAGATGAGCTAGTTAGTAGCAGTTTGTTGTAACAGTTCAGACAGGGACGCAGGAGAAGGGAAACTGAACGCAATATCAAGATCACAGAGTATGTACACAAAAATAGTGGTTTATTATCACTTTCTTTATTTTTTTCTCAAAGCCATATGCCCCTCGCCAAGTGTTGTCAAAATAGTGTATCAGGATAATCTGCTGACACTACACCTTTGGCGAAATTTTGATGCTGCCTGTTTAATAACGCCAAAGTCGATAAACGCAGACGTGTAGAGTGAGACGGGCGACAGCGTGCACAAATACAGTATGTATACAGCGCTATGCGATTGAAACGTGATACTCGAATCGCGCGATGGCCGGCGCATTCCGTGCTATTGGAGCGCGTTTGATAATCACATAGGAACCGAAGTGAATCACAATGCTTCAGAAAGCCTCGGTTGTTTTCATTGAGTACACGAACGAATCAGCTCGATGGTCTCAGAGCAAAGCGACGACGCAGAAAGCATCGTCAGGCGCGCGCTTCGAGTACTGCGTTTCATGGGCAGCCCAGCGTAAACATGGTTGTCTGAAACATCGCTCTGCTTACGAACAGAATGAGATAAATTTCAGCTTGTAATTTTATTAAACAGACGGCTATTTATGTTGCCTGTACGTTCAAATCTGTCAGCGACAGCATTGCTCACTTATATGTATGCTGCATCCATCACGATTGCCAATAAAGGACGTAAGCTTACTTGCTTGGAGCGTTTATTGCCAGTTGAGGCCTCTAGGTCACCTGGCGACATAGCAGAAATATTTGTACTCGTATTAGAGTACTGTACCCGAGAATAACGCCTCGGGACTGCAGTAACCGCACGCCTAGGACCAGCGAGCGAGCAGCGCGGCCAGCCGCACGCAGCAGCAACGCAACCGCCATATTGTATTGCGTGGTGATGATGATAGCTTGCGCAGCGCCATCTCTCGGTCGTATACTTTAGTTCACGACGCCACCGCTACCCTTATTTTCGTTGCACTGTCAAAGGTACAGTTTCCCTTCTCTACGTTGGTCATAGTATAGGTGTTCTGTGGTGTCGTCTCCTAGCTATGCAAATTTGCTAATGAGGCACATAACGAAAGAGGGTGCAGGGCAAAGTGCTTCAATGTCCAGTATGCTCTTTCTTGGGCGACATGTCATTCCGCACGAAAGAAATTAGTGAAGCTTGCACTAGTGGTGCAAGGCTACAGTGTACTAGAGCAAGGCTAGCGAAGCTGATGGTAGAGTGCCTAGAATATACTTGATGGTAGAGTGCCTAGAATATTCTAGGCACTATACTGATGGGCACGTGCTTGGCTGGTCTTGGTTTGTCTCCGGCACACCTGCATTTCGCCGTGGTCTGAGGCTTCGGGAAACGCCTCGCAAAGCACTGCAAAAGCAGTGAACGCTTCTCAAAATTTCGCACCACGCTCACTGTGAAGACATTCACGTTGAACCACAGACGGTGGCAGACACGGGTCTTTGCTATACTACACTATGCGCAAATGCATAGCTTTCCGAGATGCTGTGCACTGGACAAATCGATGCACACTATCTGTCTGCTTCTTCTTCTGCTTGTGGCCGCCAGCTGCAGTTTTGCCAGTGTAGTAGTGGGCTGAGGTCATGAGCACAAGAGAAGAAAGTGCACATGCAAATGCCGCACATTGTGCATTGCATAGAAGTACGTGCACACTGTTTGGGGGACCTGAACTAATGATGATAGTTTTTTGGTTTGCCGGACAAGGAATGATTTACTAAAAAGTTTCGCTGTTATAAACGGGGCTGCATTGGCTGTCTTGGTCACAGTGCTCCATTGTCGATAATACTGGCGTTTTAGACAATCTCAAGAATTATTCTGAGAGAGCAGTATGAACTGTTACATGCCTTTACTGTTCCTTTATTCAACATATACTCTGGCCACTGCAAGCAACGAGAATCCACACATAATTTGACTGAGGTCCAATTCCCATCAGAAAAATTTATAAAGCAAGAACCTCTTCTGACAACAGGTAACCAAGCTCACACTGAATGTTTGGTCTAGTAGCCTTGGTGGCAGGTATGCTTAAGCATGTACATTAGCTGCTCATGCAAAAAGCTTTGCGATACTTGTGCTACAAACTGGTGGATGCTAATTTTCCCTGTCAAAAAACATTATTCCACCTTGCATGTTTCCACAGAATTCATTGCCATTTGCATGTTTCCACAGAATTCATTGCCATATTCATGCCCATATGCTTCTAGTGGTTGATGGATGTGCCCTTGTGCTGTAAATCGCTAGCCTTCTGAGCTCAATTGGCAGAGCAAGCGCCCCAGACAGGCTTTGGTCCCGGGTTTGAACCCCGGACTAGGAAGAATTTTTCGGCAGATGGGAAGCTTTCACTTCTGAGAAATCCGTATGGCTTTCCTTGTAGCTTTGTGCTGAAAACGGGCGGATACTAATTTTCCTTTGCACAAAAATGTTATTCCATCTTGCATGTTTCCACAGAATTCATTGCCATATTCATGCCCATATGCTTCTAGTGGTTGATGGATGTGCCCTTGTGCTGTAAATCGCTAGCCTTCTGAGCTCAATTGGCAGAGCAAGCGCCCCAGACAGGCTTTGGTCCCGGGTTTGAACCCCGGACTAGGACGAATTTTTCGGCAGATGGGAAGCTTTCACTTCTGAGAAATCCGTATGGCTTTCCTTGTAGCTTTGTGCTGCAAACGGGCGGATACTAATTTTCCTTTGCACAAAAATGTTATTCCACCTTGCAGGTTTCCGCAGAACTCATATGCATTGCAATATACTTTGACAAGTTTATGAAAACGACAAGCATTGCTGTACCTGCAGTGACTCGTAGCAATGCTAAGTATCTCGACAATGAAGTCAACAAGGTCTTTGAAAAAAGGCCCTGGCTATTTGCCTACAGGTGGCACTTATTTCACACTGGACAGAGTATGAATCCTTGGCAGTCGCACATTAGATGAAATTGAACATGGTGACCATCGTCCAAGTAAGACAAAGATTTTATTAGGAAGATAAATATATACAGAAAAAGGAAATGAAAAAATAAAGCTTCTAGATTTGACATTTTGAGATGAAAAAGCTTTACAAACACAAATAACTCAAAACAAAATGATGCCAACACAAAGTGATCCAGTGCCAAGGCTGGTCTGCAGGCATGGAACCACTGCTTCCAAAACTGCAAAAAAAAAAAAAAAAAAAGTTGCACATGTATGAAATTGTAGCTTATCATGTGAAGCAGAACACTTTGGAATAATATTATAAAATGAGCTCAAAATTCACTACACCATTGTAAATAATTTACTTTGTCAAAATGGAACAAAAGTTAATGCACAAATCATGGCTAAGCTTCAATAAGAAGCATTTAAATTTGAAGTATGGGTGCACGTTAGCTCTCAAATGCCACTCTTAGGCTGTTGATGTTCAGGAAGCACAGACATAATTTCTCTATTACAAAAATCCTATGAAAAGCTTCTTAATGGTAAAAAATGACTAACACTTGGCAGGCGAGTAAGGAATTTGAGATACCCAAGACAATTTGACATTAAAGCTGGCCTCGGTGTGCTATACCACCTGCTATCGACATTATTGTGATGTCGCAAAAAAAAAAGCAAAATTTTCTAGCGCACTTAGTAATAAGGCTAGGTATGACAAAGCTGAACTTCCTAAAATTCTGGTGCAGAATTCAAACTTCAGCAGGCTTTTTAATCAAAGGCAACAATATCCACTTAGACAGCAAACATCATCATCTGTATAACTGGTTACTTTTTTATTTACAAAAACTACAGCAGTGTGCAAATATCTGATTGTTTCGAATATTTGTTGGATACTGTTACGTTTTAAATCTTTGTATTTGATTTGAACATGACCGAGGCATTTGAAATTTTTTAATATTCCAGGTGAGTTGAAGATTCAGAAAGATTGAGCATGCGATTCGGAAGTCTGCTGAGACCGGCAGTGCCTACGCGGGTGAGATTTGACAGTGCACGGAGGCATGATGAGAGCCAATAATGAGTGTGCCACTTTGTATGAGTGCTAGCAAGATAAGCACCCTCAACTACACGATCAGCAGTGCCGTGGACTCATGTAACCAAGCTGATGTACCGCACACCTTTTAGCAGGCAACCATAACATATGCTGCCCTGCCATAAATTTTGCATCTGCCTTCTTGTACAGGATATCTCACAGGCATTGATTGTGTCAGCCTGATCATGCACGTGGAACAGCTAATATTTCTTCATGTTGTTGTTGTTGCTATGCGGGGTTTAACGTCCCAAAACCAGCTCTGATTATGAGAGACGCCGTAGTGGAGGTCTCCGGAAATTTGGACCACCTGGGGTTCTTTAACGTGCACTGACATCGCACAGCACACGGGCCTCAACATTTCGCCTCTATCGAAATGCAGCCGCCGCAGCCGGGATTCGATCCCGCGACCCTCGGATCAGCAGCCGAGTACCATAGCCACTAGACCACCGTGGCGGAGCGATATTTCTTCATGATATTCCTTCATGGTAGACTTAAGTATTGTGCCAAACTGCATCAAGAGGCACATCCTGCTGTGTTTTGCCAATTTTTGCAATTCTGCACCAGAACTGTGCCACAGGCGTCTTTTTTGCATTCCTAATATGAAACCAACTTATCAAGGATGTCCCTCCTAACTTCGTGATGGCGATAAATTGAAACTTCACGCAGGCACCAGTGGACAGATGGGTGAGGCGCATATGGTTTTCGCGAATGCATTTTTAAATTGTGCCCTCCACAATCGGCGTATAGTCATACATATGTCGCACCGCTCGTGTCTTGCATCGGTGCCCCACTTGGTGACAAGCATGCACAAGTGTAGAAGTGCAGTTTTAAGTGCAGAGGGCTCTCGCCTATTTTGCAAGCGATCGCTCAGGAAACAAATGCCAATGAGACCATTGTCTATCTACAAGCAATTCTGATCGGCAAGAAAAAAAAAAAAAGACGCCGCTGCTTGCTTTGGATATCACAGAGCTCCCATGATTCTAAATGCAAAAGAAGCTGATCCGGACTTTCTGATGAAATTGCGAGGGCATACACGCAGCAAAAGAAATGGAACTGAAGGGTGTTTGTTTACCGTACATACAAGTTTTTTTTTTTTAATATGTTTCCATTACTACGGCAGCAGGCTTGAAGATGCCGCTTATATATATTTTTTCTAGCTGCTTGCAGGCACCTGCCGCACCGCTGCCAATTTTATGAGATTACGTTAAAGGCAGCTTACTACTGGCCTTGAGATCGACATGTAGGTGGCAGCACCGTCACCGCGTGTGATGAAAAGGAATTATTCGACGCAGTTTCTTTCATATCACTTGGGTGGTTGAGACGCTGCCTCAACGCACCCAAGGAAGGACGAGACCATTTTACAGAATACACGACATTTTACTCAACAGGACGACTGACATGCACACACACGAGACTAACAACTAACACTCAAAAGAAAGACAAAAACCTTGCACTAGACGCCACACTGCACATGTCCACAACATAGTTCACTGCTTAGTTCAAGAGTCCCTATTTAGTAACACTAAGCAACAAGAATGTCACAAAATAGTGCCTATTTCGACGAGAAACCCGGCGCCGGGCTGAAGGGAGAGCCAAAGAAAACAACAAGAAAAGCGGCGCGCACGGAAGAGGCGCCCAAGGTCGTGCCAAATCTTCAAAAGGAGATATTTTGTAGAGGGTGTCTTATCGCGGCGAGCGCGCGCGCAAGACAGACGTAGGGAGGGAGAGGAGGTGGAGAGTACATACCGACGCTCCTCGCACAGTGAGAGGGAGAAACAGACGCCGTCCGAACGGCGAAGGACCGAGACAGGGCGAGAAGGTTAACAAATTTGCGCGTGCTTTTATCACGTGGTCCGCACCGAAACTTCTAGAACGACTTTCCAAGGCTATATAAACAGTCGACCACGGGCCGCGAATTGTAGTAGTATAAGAAGTAGTAACAGTAGCAACAATCGAAGTCGTGTGCGACTCAGCGAGAAGAAGGAAGACGCTGTTCCACGAGCCAGCTGACGAGCCCTGCTTGCAAGCTTTGAGTTGAGAAGACGCCTTGAGTGACTTGGTGAATAGGACTCTTTTGTGTTTTATTCTTTGTTGCAGTGCATGAGCTTGTTTGTGTTTGTTGGTTTCGTGTGACGTTGTAACCCATCTGTGTTTGGGAGAGCCGTGTTTGTGCACGTTTTGTGTAACTGCCTGTTTGATGAGAACATATTTGTTTTGCTTGATCACCCTTGGCTCTGACTCGGTCATTGAACCACTGCTGGCGTTTTCCTAGTGTGCCGAAGGGGACCAAAAAAAAAAAAAAGAAACCTCATTGTCCAAGCTTTCGTGGGATCTTTTTCGGGGAACCGAAATTGCAATTATTTGAGGCGATCGCGTCCTGTACCTCACAGCACGGGAAGGTGACAAATAACACACGACGAAACGAGTTTTTTCTAACTTCTGCGAAAGGGTGTTCACTGTGATGTGTGAATTAAGTGCACGTTCAGAAACTGCGCGATTTAAAAGTGTGCCAAGCCAGTAAGAGTTACGAAGACGATAACAAAGAAGAAGCGAGCGTCATCATCACGTGGAAATAAACCAATCAGGCAAACCCACCCGGATATGAACCAACGAATTAGAAAAACTCACAAAGCTGCGAGAGGACCAGTTAAGAGAAAACACGCCAGGTGCAGGAAAGGAGCGAAGCGCACTGGTAGGGCGAGAACAGCACAAGATCCTGGAGCAGACCGGCCATGCGTGAGGGTGCATCGACGGCAGTTGGGTTCCGGACCTGAGCCTGCAGTCCTCCCGTGGTCCGCGACCACCAGGCAGGGGCCCTCCAACTGGGAATGAGGCATCCCTGCAGAGTCCCGGTGCCCGTGGGGAGGCCACGAGCCGTCGACCTTCGGGTCCGAGCTCATGGGCAGCTGTCCAGCCGGGATGCGCTCTCCTCAACAAGACCTTGTGGCAGTGCGCTCTAGTCCTCTGTGCCACCTTTGCGCAGCCACAGTAGGTTGACCAGCGCCAGCGCGTTCTGTGACCAACCGCTCACCTGGAGCGGCGTTCGGAAAAGCCCCGCCATCGTCTTTCTCCTCCGCCCGCCGGCGGCTCATCACCTCGCCCCTCGATTGGGAAAGTTATAGTCTTAGAGAAATTTTTTTCGTAACTCTGACTTCGTGCTCGCGTCTAGTGCAAGGTTTTGTCCATCCTTTGAGTGTTAATTGTTAGTCTTGTGTGTGTGCGTATCTGTATTTCATGTCGTGCATTCTGCAAAACGGTCGCGTCCTTCCTTGGGTGCGCTGAGGCAGCGTCTCAACCACCCAAGCGATATAAAAGAACCTGCGTCGAATAATTCCTTTCATCACGGTTGGCATCCACTGTGACAGGACGAGGCCATTTCTGGCATTTTACTCGGCTGTCACAAACATGGAAAAAAATGAAGCAGTTAGAATCGTGGCAAACTTTTGAAAAGTTGGCTTGGCGTATTGGCTTAGAGGGTGCAGAATTTACGATGTGGGTTGAAGAACGATTGGCGGCAGAACAGGCGGAGGAAAAAGAGCGGATAAATTTTGAAAGAGAAAGAAAGGAAGAAAAGGAACTGGAATAGGAAATGAGAACACTTCAGTTAAAGCTTAAGCTTGCACAGGTTGAAATGAGGAACTTGGACAGGCAGAGGCGCGAGCGTACGTCGGGCGGGAGCTTCAATGAGCAATGAGGTGTTTTCCAGGAGCACTGCTCCCTGAAATAAGCTTTTATTGAGGGGCGATCTTGTAGATTGCCATAGAGCCGCAGGAGAGCTATGAAACAAAGGAACACGGAAGTTCCGAAAAAGATGACGTGCTGTAGGGGCTCTTGGAGGCCTAGCACATGCATGGACATAGGCAGCCAAAAGGATAGAAGTAATTTTCTAGAGATTAGTGCAACAGAGGATATTCTTGGGAGCCTGGAACAGGCAACACCTTTAAAGGATAGGTTGTACTTGGGAGCCTCTGAGAAGGCGAAATGCCTGCGAATAGCTCCAGTGAAGGAGCACTGAGAGTTTGTCCAGGAGATGACGAACGCCATATAGAGGACCCTAAGGTGGTTGACGATAGTTCAGGTGTACCGCAGGCTGCGACAACACGTGGCGTAGTCGTGATCCGTGATCGTGTGAATGGCTCCCTCGTAAGCAAAGTGGGGTTAACTTCTCTGGTTAATGGAGATTGTGTTTGTCATGAATATGGTGACGAAGGTGTAGAAGTATTCGGCCAAGGTTACCCAAGAGAATCGGAAATAAATCCAAATATATATTGTCACGGTTGAACAGTGGGCGATGTTTATTTACAGGGCGAGGCTGGCGATGATCAAGCGATGATGGCGTCGATCCACTGCGCCAGCTAACGTCGTCTTCCTTCTCTTCCTTCCCCGGCTCATACCTTGACCGGCTTTGTAGCAATATGATGGAAAGTTTGATAGTATACGGGAATTCCCTGCTATATCTCTTTGAGAAGTGAGCTGGAAGAGGGTAGCATTCTAAGAAAATAGCCAGATGTGATACTCCAGTATTGGATGCAGGATTACCACAGCGTCCAGATCAGAAGACAACGGACCTGTGCACGAAAGATGAAATGCAACCATGTAACACAATCTTTGTACAGTGTTCTTTCGTCAACAGCGATGAAGCAACTTCTAGGGCTGTTATTAGGCGAGAACTCATTCCAGCTGTGGTGTTGCGTGCCCTGTCAGCTGATCAATCTAGGCGAAGCGTTTGGATGCCTGTGGTGGTCTTACGAACATGTCTATCGTATCGCACGCGGACTCAGCGACATTGTGCGTGTGGGACAAGCAAGTTGACCGAGCGTTCGAGTCTTCTTTTGTGGCGCAACATACGAGACGCTTCGGTGTGGAAGCACCCACAGGCGGCTTCTGTATTTTTCTCTGAGCCATTGAAAAGTGTTGTGCGTCTCGTTTGGGAAGCAATTATGTAGGGGCACTCTGACGGCCGGAGGCTCCCATGGTTTACAACTTCTGTGCTATTTGAGAGACATTTTCTGAACCTTTGTGGTCGAGAATGTGATGCATGAGCGTATGTTATGTGGCATGCACAAATTTTGTTAAACTACCTGGTCTTTCTTTTCGACTCACTGTTGGACTGACCATTAGGTGTCTTGTGAGTGACCGATACCGTTAGTACTATTTTCACGTGAAGTTTGTTTTAGACTGCCTACAGAGCTAAAGCCACAAGCGTATTGTGAACGACCGACAATAGAGTGTCAGCAGGGATGGTATGTTTATGTAGGCTGTGAAATGAAATCTGTGTGGACTTGTTGTGCGTGACTTGACGCGCAGTTCTCTCCAGTTTTTTTCCTTAAAAAGAAGGACATCCTTAAAACATTTCCTTAAAAAAACTTATCCGAAAGAGGTCTTCTTGCGATGTGTGCAGTGTGCGTCCAGAAACTGTGCGTTTGAAAAGTACGCGTGAAAAAATGAGGGACGCAAGGAAAGTGATGACGACGATGGTGAAGAACAGAAAGGCTTGGCAATGCAAACTAAAATAAAGCACAAAGAACCCAACGCGCAAGATCCACGGAGTTCCCAGCGGCTAATAGCTGGTGAACGCGGGAACACAGCGGCCGCCATTTAGAAAACACATAAGCAGAAGGAAAGAAAAGCTTGTGGCATCGGACTCTTCGAGGAGTTCCAGGAAGGCAAGGGAAGGCAGAGGATCGCCTACCGGGCCGGGCGTTGAAGACTGCAGTCGGGCTTCGGACTCGAGCCACCAGGGCTTCACCCTACCGGGACCTCCTGCTGGCCTGATCCCAGCCATCGGAATTCCAGTGGCCCCTAGCTTCAGGCGAGGGCCTACTCAATCATGTGACCGTAGGCATAGCGGGAACAGTTGGGCTACGGGTCCGATTTCCTTGCTCATATGCCCGGCCAAGACGCTGCTACAACCTGATCGGGTCGCCTAGCCTCCTACGTCGTACGTTGCGACCAGACTTCCGGCGTCGCCATCTTCACGAGTCTGCTGCACTTTGATCATCTACCTTTCAGTCCAGCTCATCGACGATTTGGTGAGAGCCATGCGCTACTTCTCCTGTGTCACCTGCGCACATTACTACCGGACCCTTAAAGGGCAACTCCGGCGATTTTTCAGTGTCCACTGATCTCAATGAAATTTTTAATATGTATTCTCCTCGGCACTGTAATCATATATGCCAAACCAGGCGGTTGCAGGCCATTTAGTTTTCCTGGAAACGAATTTTAAAATTTTTTAGCGGATTCCCCTGCGGGCCACCCTGTGTTTTTGACGTCATCACCTTCAACACTACCTACCCGAGCCTGCGGGACACGAAAAGCAAAACGGCGGTACTTCAGCGTTAAAATCGTCGCTGTCGAGTTCAGAAAAGCTGGCATAACTCAATACATCATCGGATGGCTTCGCTACAGTCACTTTTCTCCATATTTCTGATGGCGGGGAGGCTGTGACGTCATCGCATACGCTGCAAGAAGCGTCTACCCGTTTCGGTTTCAACACGCCTTTCGGTCGGTTATTTAAAATTATTGGTGCGTTTCTGAGCAAACTGAACCACCCTGGCTGCTACAGGACTATCAGTACTATTCGAAAACATCGATATCAGAACATGGTGAAAAAACCGCCGGAGTTGCTCTTTAAAGGAGTACTGACACGAATTTTTGACATTGTCGTATTGTTGCTGTAAGTGAAAGCACTGGTGGGGAGAACCCCAAAAAGAGTATCATGGTGCCTCGCAACGCAATGAGTATATTTTTAATACGACTCCCTTAAAAGCCCACTTTCGGTTTCGATTTCGAGGGGGCGGTTTCATAGTGACGTGTCAACAGAGTCGGACGTACGTTTAAGCCGCGTAAGGACAGTAATTTGTGATAGTGTCGCTGTAACTCTGTCGTCAGTGGTCAGTTGCACGTGGGGCAAGCAAACAACGACAATTTCACGGTCGTCCAGCCACTCTGACAACGATTTCAGCGATTTTTAAAAGGCTGTGCTCATACGTCATCGTAGTGTCCATTGCGCTCGGGCTGGCTTGCAGTGCTGTTTGACGAAAACTTTAAAACCAAACAAATATTTTGTACGTGTTTCCTGGCTTCCGTGTGCGGAGGGCGTTAACAATACATGACTAGAAAACGAAAAATGTACTACATGCACCACCGCAAAATCGTGTCAGTACACCTTTAACGGCTAAAAGACCAGGACTCACGTAGCACCTATAGAGGCTTCATTAGAACTATTTCCTCAATTCTGTAACGCTTTTATTTGTCTCTCTCAAGTGCTTATTGTCATTTAATTTTACTATCTTTGCAACAGTTTTAGATTAAAAGCTTGTGTGTTGTACGTGTTATGTGACAAATGGCTTTGTCCTCAATTAGGCTCTTGGAGGCTTTGCCCAAGAGAGTCGTTCAAAAGAAATCAGCAAATATAAAAACCTGATATCACACCGCATGAGAGTGGATGCCTTCGCCGGCGCGTATTAAAGGGCCACTAAACAGGCTCCTACTTTTTTTCAAAGCCGCCCAAACAAGCTAACTCAATCATAGAGACGGTTGCGGCGATCACATTCTGTGAATATGACAGCGCTGCGCGCCACACAGACGCCGTATTTCAAAAACCCGCATTTCCCCGAAGGGGAGTATGAGGAAGTGCGAAGCACGGGGTGATGCTATGAGGGGGCGCGCGCGACTAAACTGCAGAGCCGAGCGAAGGAGACGGCAGCGAGAGAGCACGCGCCAGCCGACCCACGGAGGTCTGGCCGTTTTTAAGTGCAAAGCACTTTTACTGATGATGATGATTAAGTGTAATTAATGATTTAAAGTGTTGTTGTCATGATGCATTTGTACACACACACACACATTTATATATGAAGTACGTATTATTTATTTATTTTACACTTCACGCTTTTCGTATGATGCATTAATGCACCTCGCGAGTGCGTCACACACACACACACATACACACACTACACATGTCACTACAGATCAGCACCTATTCGTGTTATCGTTGTAGCTCACGGTTAGTACCAGCGCTTTGTGATCCGAGAAATGGACGGTGAGCGGATCCGGCAAGACGGCGCGGACCGTACAGTTCCTACTGAACGCCAAGTCTATGAAGCCACTGTTGATCGTGGTCACGGCGCGGAGAGCGGTGCGGAGCCGGCGCGGGGCGCGCGCAGCCACGGAGCGGAGGGCGGAGCGCGCGCAGTCACGTGGGGCGTGACGTCGCTGCGCCGTTGCTACAGACGCTCCTCTCTGCTCCTCGCGCCGTTGCTAGGGGAGAGGAGGAGGAGCGCGGATGCCGGCGGAGTTTTCGGGGTCGCTTAAGAAGTGCATTCGCACTTAAAAAACAATTCGCGCGCTTCTTTCCGGCGACTGACCAGTCGCGCTCGCATCCTAGGTGTCGTCATCTTGCACCGCGAACAACGTTGCGTAGTCGTATCTCGTTGATTGGTCGAAACGTCTATTGTCAGATCCCCTGGCCATCCCACCGGCGTGAGCGCAGGAGCAACCCAACGTTGCTAGAACGGGAGCAACCGGTTCCGCAGCGCAAGCGTCAATGACGTCAAATGATCACGTCAGGTCACGTGTCAAAAGTGGGCGGAGTCTCGACGGAGCGCCGCCCCTACCCTCTCCTCAGCAGAGAAGGGTGGGGAGGCCGACCGAGAAAACGAAACCGGCGCAAGCGGTCACTTAAACCCGTGTAACTTCTTTATTATTGCACCTATTCGCAAAATTCTTGCAGGAGCATGTTCACACCGCACAGGAGCGCAGTTATATCTTTAAAACAAATTTTACACCTCGGGGTTGTTTAGGGGCCCTTTAAGTACACCGCGGCGCTCTGTTGTGAGCGGTTTGAGGAAGTCGTTGGCTAAATGAAAGCATTAATTGCAGTGAAACGGTAATACGTACATCCTTCAATCTCACGCCAGTGCAGGAAGCGCGCAAAACGTTTTTATTGTATGTGAATAAAGCATCATATGCCATTCACTGGGGCACTGACATCGCCCAGACTCACAGTTTGACTTCCCCGGCGGTTTTCTCCGTCTATTTTTCTTTCACCATAGTTAAGTTCATTTTTTGTCTGCAATGTTGGCATTGCTGTTACACAATTGAGAGAGTTCAGCATTGTGTTCTCGCTCATTTTTTACTATTGGCTACAACAAAAAAGGACTGTTACTGCGCACTGAGTTGAAGTCACTGCTTGTGTACTCCGCTGTATCACTTGCACGCATACTTGCATTTAAGCACCTTGCATGTCATGTTCCATGACACGCGAAGCAGTTAACAGGCTCAGTTAGTCACGCTACATGACTTCATGCGCCGCTTGAGCACTATCACGATACTCTACACCCACCTATATTGAGTAAACGTTTTAATCCTCACGTACGCATCGCTTTCTTAGCATGATTACTTGCATGACTGTGACCAAGAAAAGGTTTATTTTTTTTATGCACACGGAAATAGACGTGTTCTTCAAGTGAGAAGCGTCTATTTTTCGTCATGCTCACAATCACATATCGCGAGACAATACCACACTGCAGAACTGCATTCACACGTTCATGTTTCCTGCGTAACATACTCATAAGGACGCTAAGTGCACTTTTCTGTATACTTGAAATGCACAGCAGCAGCCCAACTCAAGTAACTGTGCCAAACCGGAGGTGCGACGATGACATAGCACGCTCACGACACAGGCGTTGAGCGATTTTAAGAAAGAGCAAAGACTGCAGCGAAACGCCAAACAATACTACAACTGCGACGTGGTTTATTGACGTCTGGACGACGAATAACGTCAAAGGCGAGCTCCGACAGACAGCGAGCGTCAAGCAGCCAAAATCCGGGCAAGCGCTCGCTCGAGGCACGAGATCATCGCCGACGCTGCGGCTTGCTTCCTTGCGTTCCTTTTATTCCTTCATTACAATGACCCCCGGCGACGAGCGTAGCCATCCTGGCTACTTAAGGCGCTGATAGCATGGCGGGGTCATAATAGGGTTTGAGGCGGCTGACGTGGACAATTTTTCGTCCACGACGATGTAAGTCCTGGGATGGAGTCAAGGGCTCGACTTCGTAATTGACAGGAGATGTCTGTGTGAGGATGCGGTAGGGGCCGTGGTATCGTGCGAGGAATTCCGACGAAAGTCCAGGCGTGCTCGGGGGGATCCAAAGCCAAACGAGGGCTCCCGTCGGGAAAGTGGAAAGCGAGCGGTCACAGTCGAGTCGAAGCTTCTGGCGGCCTTGAGCTCTGTTGTCATCAAACGAGCCAACTGTCGACAATCTTCCGCGTACTTAGCAACATAAAAAATCGGGGTGTATTCACTGGAGTCAGGTGTGTAGGGCAGGATAGTGTCCAGTGTACAGGATGGCTCGCGTCCGTACACAAGAAAGAACGGTGAGAATCCGGTGGTCGCTTGCGTAGCAGTGTTGTACGCGTATGTGACGAATGGGAGGACGGTGTCCCAGTTGGTCTGGTCGGATGCAGTGTATGTAAGTACATTATCAGCATATCACCAAGAGTTCGATTAAAGCGTTCTGTCAAACCATTCGTCTGCGGATGATATGCGCTCGTCGTGCGGTGAATTATGTTGCACTGATCAAGCAACGCTTGATAGGCATCAAAAAAAAAAAAACGCGTCCCCTGTCGCTCATAAGTTCCCTAGGAGCATCGTGGCGCAGGACAAAGTTGCGTAGGATGAAAAATGCAACTTCTCTCGCAGTAGCTGTGGGCAATGCTGCGGTCTCAGCGTAATGTGTGAGATGGCCCACGCCAACAATTATCCACCTGTTCCCAGATGTAGTCGAGGGAAGCGGGCCAACGAGGTAATCGATGCCAACGCGGTCGAATGGACGGCCAGGGCAAGGGAGAGGCTGGAGTGTGGCAGTCGAGTGTTGAGGCGGAGTTGTGCGCCGTTGACGCGCAATGCAAGCACGGATATACTTGCACACAAAGGCGTACATGCCGCGCCAGTAGTAGCGTTGGCGAAGGCCGGGTGTAGGTCTTGAGGACGCCGGCATGAGCACTTTGCGGGTCATTGTGGTATCACAAGTAACCACTTGCGGCCATCAGGTGCGTAATTTCGCCGGTAAAGGAGATCATCTCGAACGACGAAATGGGAAGCATGGCGACGGATACTTCTTGAAGCGGGACGAAGGGATGGGTTTGCCAGAAAGTCAAGGAGTTGGCGAACCCACGTATCCTTGCGTTGCTCCGAAGACATGCCCAGGAAGTCAATTGGCGAGAGGGAAGAACCTGACGGAGCAGCCGTGTCGGACGCCAGTGGTGAGCGGGACAGCGCGTCAGCGTCGGAGTGTTTACGGCCTGACCGGTATAACACGAATGCCGTACTCTTGCAGACAGAGCGCCCGACGACCGAGACGCCCTGACGGATCTTTCAGCGACGAGAGCCAACACAGAGAATGGTGGTCTGTGAAAACGTCAAACGGGCGATCATAAAGATACGGGCGAAACTTAGCCAACGCCCAAATTATCGCGAGGCACAACTGAGTAATTGCACTCGGCTTTCTTGAGGGTACGACTCGCATAAGCCACAACGTATTCCTCGTAGCCTGGCTTCCGCTGAGTCAATACAGCACCAAGGCCGACGCCGCTGGCGTCAGTATGGACCTCCGTAGGCGCATTGGGGTCAAAGCGTCGGAGTATAGGAGGCGACGTTAGCAAGCGTTTTAGCGTCGTAAAGGATGCGTCGCACTCAGGTGACCATGCAAGGAGGCCGTTAGAGGCTGTGAGAAGATTCGTAAGGGGCGCGATGATGGTAGCAAAGTTGGACAAATCGACGTAAGTACGAACAGAAGCCAATGAAACTTCGAAGCGTCTTCATGGAGGTGTTAAGTTGAAGCCCGGCCGATGTGAGGAACTTGTCAGAATTTGTGGAACTTGTTGAAGCCCGGCCGATGTCAGAATAGCACGTAGACGAACAAGGTGAGTGGGGAAATCTCGAGAGAAGACTACGATGTCGTCAAGGCAACAGAGGCAGGATTCCATTTGTAGCCTCGAAGGATGTTATCTATCATCCGTTCGAATGTAGCTGGCGCATTACACAATCCGAACGACATCACCTTAAACTCGTACAGTCCATCGGGAGTAATGAAGGCAGTCTTCGGGCGATCAGGTTCGGCCATCGGGACTTGCCAGTAGCCCGACCGCAAATCCAAAGATGAGAAATATTGTGCTCCTTGCAGGCAATCGAGAGCGTAATCGATGCGCGGCAACGGGTACACATCCCTCCGAGTTATCTTGTTGAGGCGGCGATAGTCAACACAGAATCTTATGGATCAATCCTTTTTGCGCACGAGTACAACAGGCGATGACCAAGGGCTCTGCGACAGCTGAATGACACCGCGTGTAAGCATGTCATCCACTTGTCCGTTGATGATACGCCGTTCTTCCGCCGATACTCGGTAAGGGCGCTGGCGTAAGTAAGCATGGCAGCCGGTGTCCATGTGGTGCGCAACACTCGTTGTACGACCTAAATATGGCTGGGCGCAATAGAAGGACGAGCGGAACTCTCGCAGAAGGGAGATGAGTTCTTCACGATGTGTGGGCAGTAGATCGGCGGCGACAGAGGGGCAAAACCTGTTCGGAGCTGGTGATCTTGAAAAGGGTCAAGTCATAGCATTCACTTGAAGGCAGGGTTGGTCTTCAGTGAAATCCAGGGAATGCACGAATTCGACATCTTGTACATTGCCCAAGGACTCACCACGGAGTAAGGTAATAGGCGACGAGAATGGGTTGGAAACCATCATTGTGGCAGCACCAGACTCCATGGTAAGTACTGCAAACGGCAGGCATAAACCACGACGACGAAGAAACACATCGGAGGGGGCAAACAAGACCATTCCGTCAGAGGCGGCCTGGCAGGAGACGGCTCCGAGGGTACACGTTTTCGGCGGTATATCTGTGTCTTCAGCAACGACAAGTTTCTGAGGGTCGGGCATAGGGTCAGCCGAAATGGAGTCTTGCAGCGGAGTAAGAGCCACTTCCACCCGGGAGCAGTCTATGACGGCACGATGACGTGAGAGGAAATCCCATCCGAGATTAATGTCGTAGGAGCATGACGGCAGCACATAGAATTCTATCACATAAAGTACGTCTTGAATAACTACACGCGCGGTGCGCATGGCAGAAGGGGAAATGCACTGTGAGCTTGCAGTGCGGAGCAAGTCCGGGGAGCAACATGGTCAATTTCTTGATCTTACAGCAGAGATTCTCACAACTGGCGGAGTTCCTGGACTGTCCCTGAATGGGACTGAGCCATGCATTGATTTATCAGCGTAAACAAAGTAATCTATGCTGAATACAGCAATTACTATATGCAAAATAATTAGTATTTTATTTAATTTGTTGCTTTGACTTACCAGCACACTATGGATGATATGGTGAATGAGGGAAAAGTTACTCTTGATACCTTGTAGCACCGACACGGTCCCTTAGAGACAAGTTACTTGAAAACACATTCAATAGACTCAAAGCTTCCGAGCTTCACCCTTTCAAATTCTCACGCCTCACGCAGAAATTTGTGGAAGGAAAAGCAACAACCCAGTGTAAGGAGTGCGACATAGCCTACCTGAAGAATGAGACAGTAAGATCAGCAAAAAGAAAAGGTGTACTTTATACCATTACCCTGCACACACACAAGCAGACATCTTAACAGTTAAACATTCTGGTTCTCTAAATTTCATTATCAGAAGATATCCAAAGGTGTTGGTGCATGCAGTCCAATGAGTGGAACTCTATTCAGGTCATATTCGCAGCACTAAAACACTAAATACATGCCAGCATTCGACATTAATGTGTGGCATTGACAGGATTCCCAGCACTGGAAATACAATCCTGTGGATTCATTCACATGAATATTTTCTTACTTAAGCTGCTACTAGATGGGCAATGCATTACCACCCCAATTTCTTTCTGCGGCACGTTTACCAGCACTGTTCAAGCTTTTAGGCACGCGGATCTTACTCGTAATAAATTTTGACACTATTGTAAAATCATAGAATGATGAGCCAAAATGAAATACACTTTATGAAAAATTCTGTATAGATGGCAGGTATGCCAACGCTCATCATTTGTTAACAGAGTACCGTTTTTATTCTTCTATTTTTGCACATCCTAGTTTTGTTATATAATGTAGACACCTTTAGAAACGAGATCTTTCTGTGACAGAACTAATAAACTACTTACGTGGCACTGCGCTCTCCAACACACTTCAAGGAGACCATGGAATAAATTGTAATAGTTCCTCACAATTTGGACATCTGCAGTAGTAATGAAAAATGGAAACAGCCTGTGAAATTAATTATAAAACAACTTTGAACTGAACACAACATTTAGAAAAAGAGAAAGAATTGCCCAGGTGTTCTAAGAGATGACCAAGCTTTCTCAAACATTATGGCTTTACGGACCTCATCAGCTTTCACAGGGCACCTAGAAACACCTCCCATCTACGTCTCTCCACCAATATGCTTATACATGTACTCACTGAAAGTGCTCATTAGTGCATGCCTCTAAAGAAATGTGTGTGTTAAAAAAGAGGGGGGAGGGGTTGCGGAGCACCAACTATGAACTTGATGCAGGGCCTCCCCTCTAAATCTGCTGTTGTGGGAGCAAGCCTTCAAATAAGTTGAATAAAGAATCATGGTGTTCTGTATTTATCCTTGCCGCTGAGTGGATGACGTTCTCGTGATGAAGAGCGCCATCTTCCGGGCCCAGGAGTGTACATATATTCCAGTTATTTATCAAGCTGTCGTTCCGTGTTGTTTCGTGACGACAATAAAAGGTTGTTGCTGATATTGCCACGTGGCGATGGTGCCTGCCTCATGACATGACCTACACAGCAACCTAACACTGGCGACGATGGATCGGACTACGAATGAAGTTGCCACAATGGGAAGGTAGCTCCGTCTGGTACGTACTCGTTCACAATGATGGCCACTACAATGGAGGGGCTCGAGCCTTTCAATATCACCCACCCTGAAGAGTGGGAGGACTATCTAGAACGTTTCCAGTTCTTCCTTGAGGTACAGGGCATTACAGATGCCAGCAAGTCGACATTCCTCAGCCGCTGTGGTCCCACCACTTTTCAGTCGGCCAAGGCGCTCGTGGCACTGGCCCAGCTGAAGGATACACCGTTTGAAACAATTCCACCACTTTGTGCGATCACCTAGCACCGAAACCACCCAAGCTTGCAAGGCGATATGAATTCCATCGCCGCGACCAGGCACCAGGCGAGTCTGCTGCCGTCTACCACGCTGCTCTTCGAATGATGGCACACCGTGCTACGGGATCGATTCGCGTTGAAACTGCAACATGACATGGTCAAGCGGTGACTACTGGCAAAAGAACACATTGCTCTCACCAGAGCTGTCAACGAAGCGGTCACTGCTGAGAACATTGCCTGGGGAGCCAGCTTATCCTCATTTCAAACAACAAACATGCCACGTTCTGAGCTCGTGCATCAAGGGATGACCAATGGCGATTATGGCAAGCAGGACAACACTGAAGACGTTCTTCGGTTACGAACGAGCCCTGGGCAGCAACACGAGACCTAAAAAAATGTGGGCGACCCCTGCGCCATCTGTGGAGGCCCACACAAACGCCACCTATGTTGGTTCCGTGGTGCCCAGTGCAGGGGATGTGGAAAAACCGGGCCCGTCGCTATAAGGTCTGCCAGTCCCAGAGGCCGCTTAGCCCACATCACAATGCCAAAACTTAAGACTGGACACATTTCAACGCCACTCGCACAAACATTTCATACTGCAGCATCTTAGCAGTTAGTGCTATCAACGAAGTGTCTAAAGCCTCCAAGAAGAAGATACATTTGAGTGTAAGAATCAAAGGTTCACAGTGTCAGATGGAGATAGATTCGGGATCAACCTTTGCCTTTATCTCTTACGACACAGCCAGACGCATCTTTCCAAAGAGGCATGTTCCAAGCCTACAGCCACTCAACATTATCATGAGGGACTATCAAGGCAACCGTATCACTGTACGTGAGGTTGGTACAGTCCAAGTGCAGTTTTTGACGGTACGTTGCACCTGGTCATTGTCAAGAGTGAGCGCCCAGGTCTTCCTGAACTGGATTGGCTTCTGGCACTTGGCATATCAACATCATGGAAGTGCAATGCATCGATCAGCAAACATCCTCACTTGATAACATGTTCCCGGACTTTACCTCTGTGTTCAACGGGACGCTGGGCTACAAGGGACCTCCCATGCAGTTTGCACTACCCTGAGGTTGTTCCTATCCATCTGAAAGCAACAGGATTCCTTTCGCTCTGCGACCAAAAATCTACGCCGAGCTAGACAAGCTGATACAACAAGGAGTCCTAAAGCCGGTTGACCACGCCTGGTGCAAAACCCCTATTACTTCACTGAAGGCAAATGGGGACGTCCGCATCTGTACAGACAAGTGCACCATTAACAAAGCCTTGCAGCAGCATTTGTATCCGGTACCAGCTGTCAGCCACCTGCTGGCATCCCTCTCTGGTGGAACTGTCTTTGCCAAGCTAGACTTAGCACAGGCCTACCAATAACTGCCACTGACTGATGAATCTGCAGAGGCACAGACCACTGTGATGCATTGGGGTGCTTTCCGCGTGCAAAGACTGCAATTCGCTGTCAGTGTTAAACCTGGCATCTTCCAAAGTTTAATGGAGAACCTACTGCGTGGACTACGATGTGTCATTCCATATTCTGATGATGTCCTCATTTCAGGCGCATTACACCAGGAATTGCTTAGTTGCCTTTGACAAGTCCTTGAGCGCGGTTCAGATGCAGGGCTCAAAGTCAAGAAGGAAAAATGCCAGCTAGGTGTGGAAGGGATGGCCAAGGTAAGCTCAGAGTTCCGAATTCACACCATTTGTGTCCAGGCAACATGAGCTGTGTGCGCCCACAAGGGATGCTTACTTTGAGGCGACCGTGTGGCGATCCCACTGAAGCTCTGTTTCTGGGTCCTCAAAGCTCTGCATGTCGGACACCTCGCCATTGTCAGAATGAAAGCACTTGTCAGCAGTTATGTATGGTGGCCTGGCATAGATGATGCCACTGAGGAATGGGTCCGACGGTGCCTTCCCTGCCAGGAAACATGGGCCAAGATGCCTCGGGCACCTGTGCACCCATGGGAGACGACACGGACTCCATGGTCCTGCCTGCAGATGGGCTACACTGGTCCATTCCAAGGAATTAATTGTGGTGGATTCTTATTCCAAATGGCTGAAGGTCAAGAATGTCGTCAGTAACATTGGATGCTGTAATCAGAACCTTACAAAGACTGTTCACAGCTCATGGCCGACAGGTAACGTTGTCTTAGACAAAGGCCCGCAATTCACATCCACAGAATTTTGGGGGTTCCTGGATGCCCTCATCCGCCATGTGACATCTGCATTGTTGCATCCATCCATGAACGGGCAGGCTGAAAGGATGGTACAGACCACCAAGGCGGCATTTATCTCGAATAATTTAAGAAAACTGGGCCATAGTGCCTGGCAGACTTCACTTTACAGTAGTATGTAACTCTGCACACAGCCACTGGACGCTCCCCATCCGAGTTGTTGATAGGCTGCCGACTGTCTACCATGCTGGACCGGCTGCACCCGGATCGGGCCCATGACAAGTCCTGGTTGGCAGAAGCTTTGCCTACACCATACACATTCCTGCCCGACGACCTTGTACTTGCATGGAACTATAGCCAGGGCCTCCATTGGTATCTGCTGTGATTTCCAGCGCAGTTGGCCCGATCTCTTGAGGTTGTTCTTCCAGACAGCCAGCCGTGTGTGTTGCCGACACATGGACCAGATTCGTCACCATAGCAGCATTTCCATGAAGTTAGCCGAACCCGTACCTGAAGGAGGACAGCGTGAGGTCTGGCCTGCGTCAAGCCCGTCACCTGGCAGAGTGAGCAGCAGCAAGCCACCAGATACCAATGAACCTGAGGAGCAACCCACAGTCATGCTACCTTCAAATGACATAGCTGCACCACAGACAGCATCAATGGGAGCAAAATCTAGAATTGGCGGGCCCACACCGTTCATGGAAGACACCCAGACACCTTCATAACTTTGGGCTGGCATTGCCTGACTGTTGAATCCGAAGTGAGGGGGAATGGAGTGCAGCGAATCTATCCTGGCCGCTGAGCAGCTGAAGTTTTCATGATGAACAGCGCCATCTTCTAGGCCCAGGAGTGTATATATATTCCAGTAGTTTATCGAGTTGTCATTCTGTGTTGTTTCATGACAGCAATAAAAGGTTGTTGCCAATATCACCTCGTGGCGATGGCACCTGCCTCGTGATATGACCTACGCAGCAACGTTAACCCATGGTCACTTGTTAAATTACTTGCTAAAATCCGTATTATCCTAAAAAACCCCCCAGTTGGTGTCATGGATTTTCAGTTTTAACACGAAAGTGTTTTATGCCAGGGTCCACCAAGGAACCAGTGACGCACTTCCGTAACAGAAGTGGATCTCTGAAAAAATGAATTTACATTCAAAATATAGAAGTTGCACCTAGGCGGACTTGACGACAGGTGCTGGAAGCTCTACCGATACACCACCGCAACATCAGCCGTGGACGGAACAGTTGGGCTTTATATGTTCACAATAGCGCTTTACGACTTGCATATAACTGCCGTCTGGTTAAAGAAACGGTGTTTAGTATAGTGAACTACTGCGCTTAACAAGCAAAATTACACTTACATTAACATCGCCTCCCTTAAACTGCACTTTTGGATCGCTTAGGTTCACTGCCATGGTACCGCCATCTCGGAACGATAGATAGAGCGAACCAAACTGTCGTGCGAATTTTCGCCGGTAGTCAGCGCTTGGCTAGTCTTCGCGCCTCTACCAGGGGGAGGACATTTCCATAGAACCAATGGGGACGATTTTTGGAAGCGATCGTAGCACCATCTGGCTGTTGAAGGCACTCACACTAACAAATAAAAATGTTTTGCTGATACTTTGAACAGTTTTGGCTATTTTATGCTCGCAATTCAAGCTTTAGAACTGTAAATTTTGTTTGTAAAATTTATAACTGCTTAGAAAGTTAAATTCGTTTTAAAATTGCAAGGGCGCTTTGGAAGCGTCAAAATGGCGGCTGGCGACCGGAAAAAACAGACGATATGCCGTCGTCATCTGCTACTGTATCGCAGGTGCTCCCTCGGTTGCTACAGGCAGGTACCCCCAAAATTTCTCTCGTTTGCATAATATAATTGCATCCCATTTCCATATTAGAGACTTATAAGCATCTTGCATACTTACTTGGAAGGTTAATGCTACAGTAAGGACGAGTAGAGCCACAACATTGATCATACAAACTAGCAGCAAGTAAACTGCTTTATTGTAATGACATCGATGTTTACATGAAACGAGGGACAAGTGAGTAGTGTTTTATGAGATGTACCGGCGAGTATCGTTCATAATCATTGGTACGCAAAAAGGTACGTACTATGTGCAGCCCCACTACAGATATCCGGAGCACAGCTGTCCACCGCTGAAGGAAAACATACATAGAACTACACGAATCTGTGTCAACAGAGTATACCGCTGAAGTCCCTGCACTTTTACGATAGTGTCGTGTGACTGTTCACAGTACCAGTATCCTGCAGCTTGATTTGAACATAACCGCGTAACTTTCACAGGCGTCGAATGGTGCGTGCGTGACTTCTGGTACTCACTGCCCGCTTTCCTTCGTCACCACCCATTCAAGAAGTTTCATTATTTAAAACATTTGAGCGTTCGTGCTTAATACGCTTTCCGCGAGGTGAAATTAAAGGGCAACTCTTTTTTATGCGAATCGATTTGAAGTTCTACAAATAAAGTAGGCAATTTAAAGGCTTAGAAGGCATTTCGCCTGCTGCCGCCGGCGGTGCACTGTCGTCGCCTCGATGGTGGCGCCACTTGATAGCGCGGATGCGCAACTCGCAACATGTCCCCCCCCAGCCTCGACCGCAGCGTAAGTAGAGTGTACTAGAAAGTCCTAGTACACTCTAGCGTAAGTTAGGGGCATGGCAGCGTCGAGGCATAGTGAGAACGCGGGCGCTACAATATTTCTTCTGCGTGTCCAGGCGTGTTGAGTTGCGATGCGTACTGCTCCAGGAACGCAAGCACGGCCGTCGACAAGAAATGATTGGCCTTTCGTTGCAGTGGGCTGCGTTCTCACAAAACGATCCGCTGACAACCCGTTCAGTTTCGCTTGCAAAGTAGATGCTCATCGTTTATGGCAGGTTTGTGCAGAGCTCTGGCGAGTGCAGTTCAGTGTTTCCGGTGCAATGTGAGTGGTTCAAGAACTTTCCCCCGCGTACAACTGTCGAGGATCCCTGTGCCATGTCGAGGTGCCCCTGATGTCTACACGTAACGTGCTTACATGTTCACAGCACCGAAACCATCTCCCACCCCTCGATTCGCCAGATTGTCGCTTATGCATTCCACAACTTCGCGAAGACAGGTTTCACTTTCGTGTTATACAGATTCCTATGAAAGAAGGATAAACCACTTTTTTTTCTACCTCTGTGGTGCCAATTCGTGTGCTATGATTCTGTGGAATCATCTGTAGTTGACGTCTCCTCAGAGGTGCCTCAGGGATCTGTGCTTGGTCCACTTCTATTCTTATTGTTTATTAATGACCTCCCAGATCATGCTACTTCTAAGATACGCATCTACCTATGTGGATGACTGTGTTATATATCATCCAGTTCGTTCCATCGCTGATCATCAGTGCCTAAATGAAGCTTTTGTTTCATTTTGCAATTGGTGTGCTACCTGGAAAATGAATATCAATTTAAATAAAACTGTGATAATGTCTTTTACTAACCGGCAATCACCTGCAATTTTTTATTACACTTGCAATGGTGCACAACTAACAAGAGTTTTTTCAGTACAAATATTTAGTGATCATATTTACACCTACATTGTCTTTGTCGAATCATATAGATTACATCTGGGGTAAAGTGTTAAAAAACTGAGTTACATCCGCAGGTCTCTAAAAGGACACTAAATTAGTGGCGTCCAAAACATTGGTTCACCCAATCCTAAATATGCTTCCCCGGTGTGGAACCCGTATAAGCAGTATGAAATTAACCTTATCGAATCAGTCCAGCGGAAGACTATTCGCTTCATTTTTTGTCGCTTTGACCGACACTTCTCACCGTCAGCTGCTCTTTTAGAAATCTCTTTCAAAATGACGTAGCATAGAATCCTTGAAGCTTTTGTACGCCTATAAAAACTCCCTTTGTTCCCTCTCTGATCCCTCCCTTTCGATGCCTGCTTGCCCTGCATCAACTAGAGCTTATCGTGCCTCAAACCAATCCATCCACGCACTAATGTGTTCAAACAGTTTTTTTCCATGCACGATTGAACACTGGAATTTGTTGCCTGCCAAAGTTTGTTCTTTTCCAATTTTTCAATTTCTCTATGCTGTTTGTGATGTATAGTTTCTTTACACGTTCATATCTTGTTCAAATATCTGCCCTCCGCATATTTCTATGTTATATATATATATATATATATATGCACGCCCACTCCTGCCTTAGCCCTAACGGGCTGCAGTATGTACAAATAAATAAATAAATAGTACATCCAAAACGTACATAAAATACTTAACATAAGTCACTCCAAAGTGAATAAAGCATATTGCTTTATATTCATGGTTCAAGCATAGTAGGAATAAAAAGTGAGCAAAAATGTGCCATAAACAGATCGCAAAACCTCTCCAATCACTTTCCCCAAGCCTTTCACTTTTGCACTGCCAAAAGAGACGTTCAACGTTTTATCCTCCCCACCTCGACTATGCAATAGAAGTTACGACTTCACACCTCCATCATCATCACCTCCAGAAGGCAAAATGAAGTCAGTTTGAAATGTTAGGAAAATAATCATATTTTTTGTGCTGTAGCCATTCAAAAGCTCTAACCCAACCGTACAGGTGATGCTGCCAAAACATTTAAATAATTCAAATATGGTAAATAACTACTCGAGCAATAAAGTGGTTTTGAATATACCGAGCATAACATCAGGCCTGAATGCGCATGTTGCAAGGCAAGCAGCAATGTTCTTTTACACACTGAAATGCTTCTTTTGCATCTTTGTTATGTTCACACATACCCATTATGGCAACAAACACAGCGGAGTAGCAAAACCAGCCTATATCAAAACTGCATCGTGGAAACAAGACTGCATCACTAAACGACACATATCAAACATGTATCACAGATGTTTCTGATCGCACATATTAGGTTGTGCCTTCAGAAACACATACTAATCTCTCTCAGTGCAGCCACTATGCACCCATAAACCACGATGACAAAGCTAGTCAAACGTAGCATTGCTAACATGTGCCTACTGAATGTTTTTAGGAAATCCTGCTCACATAAAGCCTTGGCAAGTTTTCTTACGAAAATCAACCATTTGGAAGAGGCAGGCTACCCACAGACTTTTATTATATCTGTAGCTGAAACACTCCTGAAGAAGACACAGGACCGCCATTCGGATGAGAGGCCATCAAACAACAAAGGAAGTTTAGCTGTGATCCCTTATGTTCATTATATATGTCTCACAATTTGAAAAACATCACCAAGCGGCCTGATGTAAAGGTGGTATTCTCTGCCTCTTTGAAAATTGCAAAGCTCTGTAGGATGACCAATCCATGCATCCCTGCTGAACTCAGGCCTGCGCAGTTAACCACACGGACAAGCGTATAGATTGTCAGGTGGGGGTCATCTATGAGATAGTATTGCCATGTGGTAAGAAGTATGTCGGACAAACTGAGCAATGCTTGAATGACAGACTGAGACAGCATGACGATGATGTTAGGAATGACAGAGAGGGCCACCTAGTGATTCATTTCCGAGGCTCTGAATGTAGCCTGAATTTTCGCGCCTGCTCTGTAGTCACTAGAAGGCGAGATAAATGGGCAAGATTGATAATTGAAGCCAAGAATATTATCGAAGCAGGTGACAAATGTGTTAGTGTTGCACCCATTTCATTATCATCCAAGGAATTGTTGTTTTTTAATACAACTGCGCGTTGACAATCCTGATAGTGCTTGGTATATATATGGTGCTTTTCCTGATTAAAATATTGTTGGAAGTGGCACCCGGGTGTGTGCCTGTGTTTGCTCTACTTGTGTGCTCCTTTTGTCATCTTATAGTGCCTTGCACTTTGAGTGTTACCTTTAAAGGGACCCTGAAACGGTTTTGACGATTTTGTGCAAACATGGTGATCCGGTAGAGCGGGTCACTAGGACCATTACAGGACAGATTTTAGCGCTGTGCGTAAAGTGTGTAATTTACAATAAGGTTTTGAACACGCGTATCGCAAAAGGTCGCAGCGGCTCGCCAAAAAGCGTTTTCAAACGCCCCCGCCATCGAGCGATCGAATGGGAGGTCGCTGATTGGCCCCGACCCAAGTGACGTGCGCGTAATTTTCAAAACCTAGCTGCGAACAACGTGCTTCTACAACGTACTCCTTCGTTTCAGCCGACGGTATCATCGCGGCATCTGGCGGCGTCACACGAGTCGCCGGCGCTCTAGTACAGAGGCTAGCACTGCCGAGGCGGGCGACCTCAGTGAGGACATCGGGGCGCTATGTCACTACGGGAGGCTCGGCAGAGCGGCTGACGCGGGAGGCGCTGTCGTCGCTAGCGCGCTCCGCAGCAGATCGAGTTGAGGAGGAACAGCAGTGGTAAGGAGGAAGGCGACAGAAATAAGCCCATAGCTGCCTTAGCGCATTGTGCTTCGCTTTATTTATGGTGTGAATGATTTCGCAATTGTGTTGCCTAATCAGTGACGCAATGTCAAAAAAACGTTTCAGGGACCCTTTAACAATGAATAATACTGTACCCTGCAACTTAAACAGAACAAATGTACATACGTGAGGATCCAGCCATCTGTGGTCATGCATTCTTCTTCCCAATCGTACAGTGGTGTAACACCCGTTTCCATCATGTACTCTTGAGGATACACTGAAGAACTCATAGCGCCATCAGCGTCGAGGAATGTGCTCAGCGTTACCGCAGCAGGTTCAACATTACTGGATTCGCCTGGCTGGACCTCCTGGTAGATGCCACTTTCCATGTATTCAATGTGCTGAAGGTGAAAAAAAAAAAAAATTAATCGCTGTGATTGTCATCACCATGAACACATAATTTCACATAAATTTCCTTATTGTGTAAGAGATACGCACATTTGCATAAGAATAGTGAAGGAAATTCCAGAGCACACAGCTGAAAACGAACCTTCTATGTATATCAGAAAATATACATGGTACAAACATTGTATCAACAAGGTAGCGAGCCTCTAAGCACTGGCTGTTTTTCCACTTTTCCCTCCTTCCCTTTCTCCATTTGTACAAACATACCTATGTAGCAGAATAGAGCAATGTTGCTGTAGTCACTAAAAGGAACATCACACAAAATAAATGTAGTACAAGCTGCAAATATATAATAAAGCACTAAATGGCTGGTACGACAACAAAAACAATAAATTAAAACATGAAAAATGAGAGAACATATGAAAGTGAAAAATTAGAAAACACAGAAAAGCAGTGAGCGTCAAGCGATTGGATGCACACATAATCACTATTTTTTTTCTTAGCATCTAGAAAAAAGTGAACGATGTCTTCTTGTAGATGAAGACCACCTGACAGCTAGAGGGATGCCAGTCCAAGTAGAAACAGCTATGAAATATTCAGACTGTTTTCCACAATTAGTAAGTCATCCGAAAGGCAGTAACAAATCATTGTGACGTGTGAATCTTCCATGATTTAAACAAACAGCAGCAGCCCCAGAAAATTCCTTTACTGCAATGGGTTTACTTTAAAATATATTCTAGTTATATAATTTATATTCAACAAGACAATGTAGTGAAAGTATTCTGCACTTCTGAAGAATATTAGAAACACTGCATGAGAATGTGCTGGGCGATAATATCTGTGATGGCCTGTTAAGCAAGTGTTACTCTATACCCCAATAAAAGTGACGTAACTGAATTAGCTAATAATACTCAGTTAGCAATGTTACGTTGCTGATATGAATGATACCCAGGTTTGAGTAAAATTCTAATTATCAGGAGCAAGCTTGCCTTTCAAATAGCCAATATGCCTTGTAGACTGAATTTAAATGTAGAGTAATAACAATAAATGTGCCTTAATCTACTGCAGCGACAATTAAGGTTTGTGGTGGGAATCAATCCTAATGTGCTAGATTCTACTGAAAAAGTACTAAAAGCATTCTTGTAGGATTAATATGTTTTGGTGAGTTTAGACAGCACCACGTTAAAATATTAATCAGATCAGTGTTTAGCTCGGTAATCAGATGAATTAGTGAATGGTCAGTTGCAGGTAATGTGGAGTCATTTGCGTAAAGAAAGGATTCAGCTTCCAAATGGTAAAATTTTAATAGAATAGTACTTATACAGATTCTTTACATATGTTTGTGCAAGAGCAACATTGCATCACACCAACAAAGTTTATAGTGCAAAGCTGTACCCACTGCCCTGCTAATGGAATTGCAGGGAGAAAAAATTTCTTGTCTCATACCCACCAAGGTAACTTAGAGGCTGAGGATGTGTTGTGCTAGTTGATTTTCGTATTGGTCTTCTTGCTATTCGATGGTTCATATGACCGCGGCGACACGTTGAACGACGGAGTCTGGGCCAAGATGTCCTCACAGCAAAACACGCAGGTTTATTTAAACGTTACACTATTAGATGAATTAGTGAATGGTCAGTTGCAGGTAATGTGGAGTCATTTGCGTAAAGAAAGGATTCAGCTTCCAAATGGTAAAATTTTAATAGAATAGTACTTATACAGATTCTTTACATATGTTTGTGCAAGAGCAACATTGCATCACACCAACAAAGTTTATAGTGCAAAGCTGTACCCACTGCCCTGCTAATGGAATTGCAGGGAGAAAAAATTTCTTGTCTCATACCCACCAAGGTAACTTAGAGGCTGAGGATGTGTTGTGCTAGTTGATTTTCGTATTGGTCTTCTTGCTATTCGATGGTTCATATGACCGCGGCGACACGTTGAACGACGGAGTCTGGGCCAAGATGTCCTCACAGCAAAACACGCAGGTTTATTTAAACGTTACACTATTCACGAAACTTGGCCGGGGCGTCCAGTACTGTCAGCAGACATAACAACACAACTGGGCTCAAACCACAACAAGCGATTTGTTCCGAGCCCTTAACGCTTGCACTCAAACGTGAATAAGCGCCGAGCTTTAAAACTTCATCATATCTCGTCAGAGGCAGCGCTAAGCTCGACCTCTGACCACCTTGCCACGTCTGCGACCCGAGTTAGTGCTAAGCTCTCCCCTCCTCCTCTCTTTGTTCTCCTGTTAAATACCTCCGATTGCTTCTGCTACCGCCTTCTGGGACCAATCCGTATGCAGCACTTCACCAACAATACCTGTGTTCACTCTATCTCTATCAGAGCCTACGGTTACGCCTTCATGTTCCCACACTTCGAACTGCTGCACTGAGCTTCTCCGAAAGATATCATCGGTCACTAATCCCGTAATGGGTTAGCAGAACTCCGCAGCAGGCACAAATTGCCACTCTATTTACCCGGTGGCATGCATCCAAGCTTGCGCTTCAACAGGACTGCCTGACAGATCTATTGTCATCAAATGCACTTCCGCGCATTTTAATGGCGCGGTCATCTCCCCCGAAAGGGCGACCCTTGGCGACAAGTAGGCCGCGCATAAAGGTCAAAGGATTGCTTCAACAGCGAGCCCCCGCTGTTCTTGCAAGCGACTCTCCGCCTTTTGTTCCTTTCTCGGACGCCGCGTTCGCTCTGAAAATGCTCTACGGTGCCACAGTGGAGAAATCTGTCACCCGTCATGTCCCCTCCGCTGTGCACTTATGTACGTCACAGCAATTACCGACTGCCGGCGTCGCGGGAACAAAGCCACCGCTTTTACTGCGTACTGAGTGAATACGAAGACGTTTCTACAGAAAAGCCATGCGCTAGGCCGCCGTCGCCTATTCTTCCCCGTCGATCTACCGCCGAACATAACAGTGCTCATCAGCTCTGAAATGCAGCTTCAATTCCTGGCCATGACAGCCACACTTCAATGAGGATGAGCAAATGGAGCCTCTGCCTAAGCGTCCTATTCTCTCCTTCTTGCCTCAGTTTGATTCCATTTCGATTACAATAAAAGTATGCTTGTTGACTTGTAAGAGAAGTAGTGCTGGTTCACTACTATTAAAGGAGCACTGACACAAAATTTCGAAGACGAGATAACCTGAAAGATACATTTGTGTGGATGCACATAGATCGTTCACAAAACATCAATGGCAGACAGAGCCTAGAACATATCTAAAATCAGCCTTAAAGTGTGCGAATCGCAACCAAGCTGAAAACGAAGAACCTCACAAGATTGACATCTAACTGGATTTTTTGTAAATAAGCAATAACCACCCCATCACCAGTTTGTGCAGCCCACTGCTACTGCCAGTGCCGCGCTCCACTGTTGATCGGTCTCTCTACCAGGGAATATTATTGTTGGGGGCTCCCAAGTGCTAGAGGCCTAGTGTTCCTGTGTTCCTTTGTTGGCTCCCCACCTTCTGCTATTTGCCACAGAGTAATGCACTATATTGTGGGTAGGTACACTGCTTTGGTGAGCATGTCACAGTTTTGCTAGGGTCACTAAGTTTGTGGCTTGTGCAGCCAGCTGTGTTTACATAGAAAAATGGCAGATCCCACGTGCAGTGGGAATCAAGGAAATGCGAAGCACACATCAGCAACGTAAAGTGGATCAGCATTGCTGTCTCGCTATACCGATTTTGGTACATATGAAGTGAACGAAACGGCCGCAAGGGCAGGAAGACTGTGGCATGTAGACCATGCCGCTCATACACGCATGTCATGATTCTAACTTTATGACCTGTCATTTATGTTCGTCATGCAGTCGTGTTGTGCCATAGCAATTTTGGTACACATCCCATTAACGAAACGTGTGGCATGTAAATCATGCCGCTCATGACATGCATGTAAGGATTTTCATCTTATGACCTGCCATTTACGTTCGTCATGCAGTCTTGTTGTGGCATACCAATTTTCGTATACATCCCATTAACGAAACGGCCATGAGAGCACCAAGACCATGGCATGTAACTCATGCCACTCTTGAGATGCATATCATGATTTTCATGTTATGACCTGCCATTTATGTTCGTTATGGAGTCATGTTCTGCCATACCAATTTTATTATACATCCCATTAACGAAACGGACAGGAGAGCACCAAGGATTTTCATGTTATAACGTGCCATTTATGTTCGTCATGCAGTCATGTTGTGGCATACCAATTTTCGTAAGGCCAGGTTGCACCCCCCAGGAGCCTCCACCACCGCATAGCCCGGCGGCGCCACTGTCGCGACTTTTTCGTTAGCGTCGGGAGACCTTCAGCCGGCTGCGCCGATACACCAAGGGTAATGAACGCGCCGCGCCCGTTGAGCGCGGTGTTGCGGGATGTAATAGCACTTTTTTTAAAATGCGGAGCATTTCTTATTCGCACAATGTCGCGCTTCGGCAGCGCCGTCCACGCCCCCACTGCGCATGCTCGGCTCGTCTCGTGCCGGCCCACCGGGCGTTCAGCAAGCCGAGCATGCGCAGTGGGGGTGCGGACCTCTCCCTCGTACTCCTCTCCCTCGAACGCGGGCGGTGTGTATATAAGCGGCGGAGCGCGTGTTCGGAATTCAGTCAAGGGCGTCTTTACTTGGCTTTCGCTTGACTTGACGCTTTGCTTGACTCGAGTAGATGCGATGGAAGCAACAGTACCTTCAACCAGTAGTGGGTCACAACCCAACATCAGCGTCCCACCAATAAAGACACACTTTAACTTTAAACTCCTTGCCTTCGCTTCTCCTTCATTCAATAAATAAGAATAATAAAGACGAAATAACAGTTAAGCATTCCCAAACCATACCCAATTACGCAATATTCATGCGATACCCCCACCACTCTGCGACGCATTTACTCGAGTTCCCCCCGTGGAAGATGCGGGCGGCATTTTTTTTTTTTACCTCGACATGAAAATGAACACGTATTGCGAGAAGGCTAGATGTTCGGTCTTGTGGGCAGCGTACAAAAGATCCGAAGCGCTAGCGAAGGACGAGAAGGTATATACTATAGACAGGCGCAAAGTGAGCGCTCGTGTTATTGACCTTCGTGTTTTCCAACATCAGTAAACATTTGTAACTTTCTGTTGGGTGAAAGTACTGGGAACGGTCAGCTGCTGGATCAGGCAAGCTTCGCGAATGGTGTAATAGATGAAATCGAGAAAGCTGGCGCTGAAACCACCCGTCACCGCATTCCACAAATGTGGATAAATACACCCTCGAAAAATATGGAGTTAACTGCAAGTTCAACCGTTCCCTTTGTTAATTTGTTGCGCATTTTCTCGGCAACCAGTGCAAGGGCACTTTTGCTGTGCACCGTGATATTATTTCAGAACCCGGCCGTTCCCAACTTGGCGGTTTAGAATTTTGGGACTATTGCTTAATTAAGTTTGTGTAGTTCATCCTCGCGTTTCCAAGCAGTTATATACATGGGGATTAAATAAACAGTTGGCGCCAGATGTGTCCACTCACCGCCGTCAAGGGCACATAGCCAGCGCGAACACGCCAACGCGGCCACTTTGCTTTTAATTAAGAACTGTGAAACAACTTGGCCTCAAGCATAAAGGGTAGAAAGAAATACGTGCGAATATGTGATCCTTAGAAAAATTGGGAAAAGGAAAAATGATCAATTCCCTAGCGAAGGAAAAGCAAACTTACTGCTTTTATAATCGCTTATAATCACTCAGTATGTTAAAATTTATAAAAGCTAATAAAGTTAATGTGATGCTCCAAACAACTTACGGTTGTTGAACTTTTTTTTTTTTTTGAACATTTATTGGGCCAAAACAACCTACAAATGTCCATGTCTGCACTCTGAGATTGCTCCAAATTTGGGAAAATTTCGCACCATCTGGGGAAAATTTTGGGAAATCTGTGATTTTCCGAAATTTGTGCCACACTGAAAATTCTGCTAGCATCTACAATTCATGCAAACAGCACCAAGTTGTCTTTTAAAGGAAAAAAATCTGCTGCAATTCATAACTCGCTGCTACGTATCACTTACTGGCGCGTTCGGAAGCCTTGAAAATTCGTCTACGGAATGTTGCTATAAATATCAGCAGTTCGATTCCACAACGCTGCAGTTTCTGCAGATTCCACAACGCTGCAGTAAACGAACCATTTAGACGCCCTGTTCTAGGTTTTTCTTTTTTTTTTCTTTCTTTTGCTGCGGTGCAGGGCGACGGCACAGCCTTTTAGCTGCCGCAGTCGCCAAGGGCAAGCAGGCGCGACCACTCTCCCGATGGTGACGCGCCCGCCGCCGCAACGGCGCTAGCGTCGTAGCGGGGAGTTAGATGTGCAACCTGTCTATACATCCCATTAACGAAACAGCCAGGAGAGCACAAAGTCATAGATAGATAGATAGATAGATAGATAGATAGATAGATAGATAGATAGATAGATAGATAGATATAGATAGATAGATAGATAGATAGATAGATAGATAGATAGATAGATAGATAGATAGATAGATAGATAGATAGATAGATAGATAGATAGATAGATAGATAGATAGATAGATAGATAGATAGATAGATAGATAGATAGATAGATAGATAGATAGATAGATAGATAGATAGATAGATAGATAGATAGATAGATAGATAGATAGATAGATAGATAGATAGATAGATAGATAGATAGATAGATAGATAGATAGATAGATAGATAGATAGATAGATAGATAGATAGATAGATAGATAGATAGATAGATAGATAGATAGATAGATAGATAGATAGATAGATAGATAGATAGATAGATAGATAGATAGATAGATAGATAGATAGATAGATAGATAGATAGATAGACACGCTCAAAGTCGCCGAAGTTCGCTAAGAAATGCTTCGCATTTAAAATCCAACCTATCTCGGCACTCCCTGAAATCGAAACTGCACATGTTCACCACAAAAGTATCTTTAATTAAATTCAACAGCTGAGCGCTGAAGCAAACGAGGTTTCCACATGTGATCAGTGGGTCATTAGCCACTTATAGCAACAAAAGATAAACAAGATATGCGTAATTTATGTGTCAGTTCGCCTTTAAGCCTCTCTTGCTATGTCATTATTAATTGACAGCACTTAAAGGCCAACTCCGGCGATTTTCTGACCATGTCAAAGTAGTGGCATTTTTAGCTTCTAGAGACCCCCCTGTCGCCCGTATGACAGCATAATTGCCCCTAGAATTAGAAAATAATTTTAAATAAGCGAGAAAACGTGAAAACGAAACCGAAAACTCCTCCGAGCAGCCAAGCCGTGCCCCTACGAGTGACGTCACAAGTGTCTAGCGGGAGGGTGCGCAAGGCATGCCGGTCGCGACAGCGCGAAGCTCGAAAGCGCTGGAGAGCAGACGCTCAGCGCGTCCGCCGGATAGCACTGATCCACCGCTCGCAAAGTGCATCGTCGCGAGGAAAGTTGTGATCGCGCAGCAACTTTCCTTAGTTGCTGCGCGTTGCGAGTTGTTTCTGCAGCCAACAACGCAACACCACTTGCCACCCGACAGCACTATATGATCCACACGGCAGCAACTTGTAAAGGCCGGTCCCCACTAGCGGAAAAAACGCGCGCGGCGAGATTCGTGAAAAGCGGCAGCAACGCGCGGCAGATGCTCGAATGGGTCGAGACCCATTCTTTCGCGGCCGCCGCGAAACAAGCACCAATCAGAAGCGAGCCGCGGAGGCGTGCCGACGGTTGGATGGATGGATATTAGGATTCTATTTGCTCCATACTTTTGCGCCACCAATACTCTAAGCGCCTTTTACTTATCTCTATCGCCGACATGCTCAGCTTACCCGTGTTACTCCTGAAACCCATGGCCTCCTGTAGGGTGGTGTCCACAGCTACACCTGGGTGGACATCTGTACATTCAATCAAAATATGATCTGTCGTTTCCCTAGCTTTTCCACAGCACGTACATGTGTCCCCTTCTTTATTGAATTTCGCTCTGTAACTTCGGGTTCTCAGGCAACCGGACCTTGCTTCAAACAGTAAAGCGCTTCCCTTTGAGTTATCGTAAAATTTTTCTCTCTTGATTTCGTCTTTCTCTTTTCTGTAGTTGTTCAATGCCGGCTTCTTCTCCATTCCTGCTATCCAATCCGACTTCTTCGCCGCTCCATTTTTTTTTTTTTTTGTACACGGTGGTGCGGACGCGTGGCGCCATCTATCTGTCAAGCGTGGAACCATAACACACAGCCTCTGAGATTTGAAAGTTACATGGCCGTCGTAAAATCTCAGAGGCCATGCCCAGACCTATATACAGTTTTCTTTAAGCCTACCCGTACCGAGACGCCGGGCAAGAAGTATCCTCGCAGTAGCAGTTTTTTGACAGCGTGACCAGCAGTAGCGCTAGAAAGACATGCATGGTCGACGAAAGACGAAATCGTCTGATTAGAGCTCACGTTTTCGCGAGACCTTTCGAATGGAACAACACAAGGTCGTTCTTGGCTGCCTCGTCGCCGCTTGCCGCAAAACGCGAGTGGGGACTTGTTGACGCGTGCGTGCCGCGGAAGCGCTCGCCGCGCGCGTTTTTGCCGCTAGTGGGAACCGGCCATAACGCCTGGCTCTAGCGCACAATCGTGCACTTGTCCGCGTTCTCGTCGCTGCCGGGCTGGCGTCGTCTGCACAATCCCGGCATTCTCCGCGTTGGACACTTGTAGCGTCATACCCAATGTGGCCTGTAACTGAAGGGGTGGTAAGGTAGGGCGTTCGAGTCAATTAATTAAATTCATTTGTAAGGAATATGTGCAACTCTCGAGCCTCATTTTCTCAGGGCATGATGTAAGTACGCAGAGTAACGTACCCAGTGAATTTCATCAGCACCCGTTGACATGAAAAAATCGCCGGAGTTGGCCTTTAAAAGACACCTGTAAGTTGAAGTCATGGTATGCCTTGAAAATTTTACTTTGTTTCTTTGGTCAGCTCATATGCATGTAAAAAATGCCCGCATATCTGCCTGCTTCGCTGCAAATGACATCACAAGACGAGTCTTCTGCCGCCCCCGATACGTAACACCCTCTTTTCTCCCCCCCCCCCCCCTGTCACCCTTCACGCTTTTCCCCTCCACTCTCACTACTCTCCTAAATGATGCAATAAAAGTCTGCAATAAAAGGATGCAATCAAATTTAGTTTCAACACATATGTCATGGCAACTTCAGCATCATTAAGGCATGCAAAAGCGCAAGAGCTCAGGACTCCTAAAATTCTGCAGTGTGCTGTCGTGGATCTAACAAAGTAAACTATTTTTTCTTCATGTAAGTCACTAGGGTTACATAATTAATACCGAATATAACAAAGGCATTGAGTCAGGCAGAGTTTCTTTGTAACAGGTTTCATGGTAGTGTAAAATTGTGAAAAATCCACAAACATGTTGTACTGAACACAAATATACAATAAACTCACGTGGCACATCATTTTACTGCACAAATAAATCACTAGTGCATAATATGCATAAGATAACAGTATTTGTTAATGCTATTTAACTTTTTTTTTTTGAGTCTTCAATTGTGCAATCGTACATGAAGTGCCTCAAGTACCTGAAATATAGCGATACTTGCAAGCAAGCGTAGGAAAACAAATATACAGAAGGACAGGGGGACTTATTGAAATTGGTGGCTCTTTTATCTTCCAGAAGCTAACAACGAAAAGCAGCTTGATAGCTACAATGCTGGAAAAATGATCAGACACTAACGTCATAAGCTCCAGTTGCGGGGTTCAAGTAATAGTCAGCAGGAAGCAGCTCCAGGTTTTCAAAAGCAGTGGCCTGTGATGCTTCTGCATATTCTTGAGGAAGTGAGAATGCAGGTACACCCAAAGAATATTGCTCAGCAGCAGCCTGCGCATGGAAAATGAGCACACACTTAGAACCTGGAAGAAATAAAATTTTTTGTTCTATATATATCCAAATATCCCCCCCCCCCCCCCCCCAAAAAAAAACTCATGATAAAGTGATAATTTTCAACCACTGCAGCTGAAGATTTGAATTATACCTGGTCCCACAAAAATAGCAAATACATAATAATTAATAACTGGCGGGGTTTTATGTGTCAAAACCAGCTGCAATTATAAGGCACAGCCTGCGGTGGAGGGATTCAGAGTAATTTTGACCGGCTGGAGCTCTTTAACGTGCACCTAAATCTAAATACATGGGTGCCTTTTTTTACTTCACCCTCACCGAAATGCACCCGCTGTGGCCAGGATTCCATCCCGCGAGCTTGAGCTTCACAAGCCGACACCTAGCAGCTAAACTACCACGGTAGATTAGTAAAGACGTAGGAACACTACTGCAACGCACAAGTCTTTTTCACTGGTAATTAAATTTATAAGCGCAACAGAGGCATCGCGCCACCAAATTTTCCATGGCAGGAAGTCTCGCCTCGCAAAAATTGCCATTTTGCAGGCAATGTTGTTGGTGCTCAGGCAAGGATCGTGCTACCTTTGAAGAGAGCGCATACACCGATGGGGCAAAAAACTAGAGAAGATCCACAAAAATGGAAAAGTATTTTCCAGCAATAATATTCTTCAACACAGATTTGTAAAGTTATTGTTCCTATTCACCTTTCACGGCCTTTACCTCCTCTACAAAGCCTTCCACTCTGTAAGGGTGTGGTAGTGGTAAATGCTATTGTATGTAACACTATATTCTTTTTTCAGTGGACACGTGTGGTAGAGTAATGGCACTTGTGACTAATTCCTGGAGAGCCATATGTGCTCATGCTTTCTCTCCGTAGAGAGAGAAACCTAAAAAAAAAACTCCATGGCACATAACCTAAACCTAACTTGATTTGATTGATTTGTGGGGTTTAACGTCCCAAAACCAGCTCTGATTACAAACCTAACTTGACCTAAACTAA